>CM070787.1:78753835-79081335 GCA_036346955.1 Dipus sagitta | reverse complement strand
TCTCTGTGTCTGTCACTTTCAAATAAATAAGTAAAAATAAAAACAAAATAAATAAAGGCAGGAGCGGCGCCACACGAGCGGAGATCGGGCGAGGGCAGGCGGGGCGGCAGGAGCAGAGCGGCTGTCGGTCCTGGCGTCCGAGGAGCGCAGTGTACCGCGGGCTCTGTCCCGGCGCGATGCAAACCGACGCGCTCGGTAACCCGGAAGCACGCTGTGGGTCTTTAAAGCCAAGCCGAAGCCTTCGCGGGATCTCGAATAGCCTCCGGAGCGCTTGTGCCTCCCTGGGCCTCTGAGAACCGGGATGGGCAGAGGAAAGGAGAGAGACGCCCACGGCGTCGGAGCGGGGCAAGGCCAGGTAGCACTGGCTGGAGCAGCAAGCGCAGCTGCCTTCCCCCCGGGAGCCCGGTGATGTGGCCGGCTCGTCCAGCTCAGCTCCAGTCGTAGCTGTGCGTGGCGTTCACGAGGGAACAGCAGCTCCAAGCGCCTGCAAGACCGCCAGGAGGAGGACGGTGTGACGGCCTGCAAGCCCAAGTCTCCCGGGAGCTCATCCCTCATCCTCTTCTTCCCACTGGTCCGGCCGGGTGCGGGCGGGGCTGCTTCCCAAGGCTGCCTGATTCCGATCGCCCGCAGCTTTCTTTCCTCCAAGAGATCCCCTCTGCGCCTTGCTCACCTTTACCTATAAGAAATGGCTTCTTTTGGGCTGGAGAGATGGCTTAGCGGTTAAGGTGCTTGCCTGCAAAGCCAAAGGACTGAGGTTCAATTCCCCAGGCCCACGTAAGCCAGATGCACAAGGGGAAGCTCGCACCTAGAGTTTGTTTGCAGTGGCTGGATACCCTGGCGCACCCATTCTCTGTCTCTTTCTCTCTCTCAAATATATACAGATTTTGGTTTTTCGATGTAGGTCTAGCCCAGGCTGACCTGGAATTCACTATGTAGTCTCATGCTGGCCTCAAACTGATAGCGATCCTCCTACTTTTGCCTCCCAAGTGCTGAGATTAAAGGCGTGCACCACCATGCCCAGTTCCTTTTTTGATTTTTTGAGGCAGAGTATCACTGTAAACCATGCTGTCCTGAACTCACTATGTAGATCAAGCTGGCCTTGAACTCATGAAGATCTGTCTGGCTCAGCCTCCCAAGATCATAGGTGTTCCTTACAACGTGCTCCCCCCTAGACACAAAATGGCCTGGATATCCATGACCTCATAGTGCCCAACACCACCTACAAAAGACCATCATAAGAGGAGGAAAAAATCATGACATCAAAATAAAAGAGAGACTGATTGAGATGGGGAGGGGATATGATGGAGAATGGAGTTTCAAAGGGGAAAGTGGGGGGAGGGAGGGTATTACCATGGGATATTTTTTATAATCATGGAAGTTGTTAATAAAAATTTGAAAAAATTTTGAAAAAAAAAAGATCATAGGTGTGACCTTCCAAGGCTCAGGGTCCATTGCCGAAGAGGTGGCGGAATGTAAGAGCCAAAGGAAGGGTAGGACTCCTTACAACGTGCTCCTCCAGACACAAAATGACCTGGATATCCATGACCTCACAGTGCCAGACACTACCTACACAAGACCATCATAATAGGAGGAAAAGATCATGACATCAAAATAAAAGAGAGACTGATCGAGAGGTAGAGGAGATATAATGGAGAATGGAGTTTCAAAGGGGAAAGTGGGGGGAGGGAGGGCATTACATGGGATATATATTTTTTTCTTTTTTTCCGAGGTAGGGTCTCGCTCTAGCTCAGGCTGACCTGGAATTTACTATGTAATCTCAGGGTGGCCTTGAACTCACAGTGATCCTCCAACCTCTGCCTCCCGAGTGCTGGGATTAAAGGTGTGAGCCACCATGCCCGGCTCACGTGGGATATTTTTTATAATCATGGAAGTTGTTAATAAAAAAAAAGATTATACCAAAAAAAAAAGATTATACCAAAAAAAAAAAAAAAAGATTATAGGTGTGAGCCATCATGTCTTGCTTAGATTATTTAAGACAGGAAGAGGCAAATAGAATGGGCACCCCAGGGCCTGCAGCCACTTCAAAGAAACTCCAAACGCATGTGCCACCTTGTGCATCTGGTGGGTACTGAGGAATGAAACCTGGGTCATTAGGCTAACAGCTAAGCCATCTCTCCAGCCCTAGATACTTTTTTTCACAGTGAAAATTCACAATAGCATGAGGTTCTAATCCCAAGACACAAGTTGGTGAATTTTAGCATATTCCTGCCCTTCCTTTGACTTGCTCTGTACCACTTCCCAACTCCCCTCTGTGCCACCTCTCCTCCCAGGCTCCCGTGGAATATGAGGTCCCCGAGGGCAGGCCTGGGATTGAGCCTAGCTGCGTGTCATAGGAACCCCAGGCACCGAGACCATCTGCTTCATGAAGCAAAAAGAGTGACTTAGGGCCGGGTGACTCCAGGGTCAGCCCAGGAAGAGGAACCAGGGACCCACCGTGAACCGGAACAAGGCCATCCATTCGCAGAACTTTAATCCTGCGCAGGAACAGTCCACTGTGGTCTGTGGGGGAGTGCCCTAGCCTCCCCCATGTACCTCACTGAGTCCACTGGTTGAGTCCTTTGTGACATAGGTCAGAGGTCAGGAGACTCTGAGCACTGGAAGCCAGAGTGAATGGTGAGTCTCCCCCTGGGAGCAGGTCCCCCACGCCATGGCAAGCGTGGTCGTGGAGACTATCTGGCAGTCCAAGGAGATCCACGAGGCGGGGGACCCGCCTGCAGGGGTCGAGAGCCGTGCCCAGCTGGTCCCCGAGGCTCCTGGGGGGGTAACCAGCCCTGCCAAGGGAATCACGAAGAAAAAGAAGACCGTGTCGTTCCACGGGTGGGTTTGCCGCAGGGCCCAGTGCCCAGCGTTGCCTGGAGCAGAGCAGGAACTCCACCGTGGGTGCAGGAGGGTGGGGAGGAGTGAAGGGCGAAGAGAGCGAGCCATGGGGCCTGAGGACGGGGGAGAAAGCAGGCCGTGCAAGCTGAGGAAAGAGAAGGAAGCCAGTGGTCGGGACTAGGTAGAAAGCAGGTGGTGGGAACTGGAGAGTGTGAAGGCGGGTGGCAGGGGCCGGAAAGAGACAAGAAAGCAGGCGGTGAGGTCTGAGGACAGAAGAAGGCAGGCAGCAGGGCTGAGGAGGGGGAAGAAAGCAGGGTGTAAGCGAGGGGAGGGCAGGCAGTGGAGGCTGAGGAGGGAAAAGAGGAGGGTGTGAGGAAGGGCAAAAGGAGGCAGCAGGAAAGGGTAGCAGTGAGGTGGAGGCAGGGGGTGCAGGGCCCATGTAGGAGAAGCAGGGCTGGACCCTCCGGGATTCCACCCTCACCTGTCTGCTACCTGCTGGTCCTTCCTTCCCACAGGGTTGAGCCCCGGATGTCCCATGAGCCCATGCACTGGTGCCTCAACCTTAAGCGGTCGTCAGCCTGCACCAACGTGTCCTTACTTAACCTGGCTGGCATGGAGCCCGACTCCTCAAGCACAGACTCCACCACAGAGGACAGTGGTCCACTGGCACTGCCTGGGCCTCCCGCCTCACCAACCCCTACCTGGGCTCCAGAGGACCCAGACATCACAGAAATTCTCGTGAGCTGTTCCCACGGGGAAGGAAGACTAGGGCCTTGCCAGGTAGGCAGGCTGATACTAGGGAGGGGGCAGCTTTGAATGAGAAAGTTCTAGATGCTGAGGCCCAAAAGAACCACGCTGCTAGGGGTTTCTGGAAAAGTTCCCTGGGAATGGGAGTGTAGCCAAGTGGTATGGCACTTTCTGGGCCAGTGAGTGGTTCCGGGCCTTTGGTCCTACCCCCAGCTTGGCAAGGAAAAAAAAAAAATCAAAAAACTGTGTCTCTCATTCAACTATATAATTTCTTAAAAAGGAAATCAAACAAACAGTAGTTAAGGCACTTGCTTGCAAAGCCTAAGGACCCAGGTTTGATTCCCCAGTACCCATGTAAAGCCAGATGCAGAAGGTGGCACATGCATCTGGAGTTTGTTTGCTCCTTGTCTGGTCCTAAAAGATCAGCAGCGAGAGGCCCTGGTACACCCATTCTCCCTCTCTGCTACCTGCCTCTTAAATAAATAAATAAATAAGCTCGGTATGGTGGCACATGTCTTTAATCCCAGCACTCAGGAGGCAGAGGTAGGAGTATCACCGTGAGTTTAAGGCCACTCTGAGACTACATAGTGAATTCCAGGTCAGACTGGGCTAGATTGAGACCCTATTCCAAAAAACCAATAAATAAATAAATAACTAATATTTTTACTCCCCCCCCCTGTAAAAAAAAAAAAAAAAAAGCATGGTGTTCTCCCTAAGGGAAATAGTGGATTCAGGGGGATGGAAGGGGCCACTTGGTAGGCTGAATGTATTCCCATATCCTAAGGTCCTACTGTGTGCTAAGGACTGAGTTATATCTGGGCAGTGATTTCATTTTCCTGTTTTAGAACTTCAAAAGAAGCTGGCGTAATGACCCAGTTTAACGACGTGAACAGAAATAACTGAGTTGTGGAGGAGTATAGGAATCTCCAAGGTCAAGGTTGGGGAGCTTGTAAGAAGCAGGGTCAGGGTGAAGAAGGCTGCTGGGTTTGATAACAAAGCAAAAGTCCTCTCCTTCCCTGACTCTGCTCTAGTACTGGATGCTGGATGTGAAGAGGCCAGGAGGCCAGAGAATAGGCTGGCGGAGGGCTGCAGAGGAAGGGGTTACAGGGACCCCTCCTGTCCCCACATCAGTGCAGTCCTCCTATCTGTCACCCATCCAGAGGCTCTCATGAAACACCTTCCTTCTGCCTCTCCTCAGAATTATTTCTGATTCATGTCCCCCAGGGACTGATGATGCCTAGAAAACCCTGGATGACAGGGATCAAGGCCTCAGAGATCAAGGCTATGTGAGCTCCCAGTGGGCTGTGCGTCTTACCAGGCTGCAGCTTCCTTCCCAAAATGGAAGCGGTGCGTCAGCCACACACGGCAGTGTTGGGGGTGGGGCAGTGCAAGAGCAGATGTTAGCCCACAGCCTGTGAGCTGCAGAGAGAGGGGGAGCTGGGGAGAGGAGGAGGAGGCGTGAAAACCAGGAGAAAGGGGGACAGAGATCAAGAGAGAGAGACAGAGAAGAGAGAAAGGGACAGATACTGAAAAGGGGGGAGGAAGGAAGGGAAGGAGAGAAGAAGAGACTGAGAGACAGAAACTCAGAGAAATGGCGATAGGGACACAGAGGGAAGGGGACAGAGATAGAAGAGAGAGACTCAGAGAGCCCCAGAAAATGATGGAAGTCCTGGCTGATTTATAGTCTCTGATAGGGAGAAGGAACCAGATGTGAACTGTCTATTGCTCTTTTTTTCCCCCCTTTTCTTTCGGTTTTTTCGAGGCAGGGTCTCGCTCTAGCTCAGGCTGACCTGGAATTCATTCTGTAGTCACAAGGTGGCCTTGAACTCATGGTGATCCTCCTACCTCTGCCTTTCTGAGTGCTGTTTTCTTAGGGCTTTTTTTTTTTTTTTTTTTTTTTGAGGTAGGGTCTCGCTCTAGACCAGGCTGACCTGGAATTCACTATGTAGTCTCAGGTGGCCTCGAACTCATGGCGATCCTCCTACCTCTGCCTTCTGAGTGCTGGGATTAAAGGTGTGCACCACCATGCCTAGCTTGGAAGCCTGCTTTTTGTGTCCATTTTCCAGCTCTCTTGTTATGACAGGCCTAGGTGTTGCTCTCTGTTGGTTTACATCATTTAGAGTTAATTGGGCTTCTTGGAAGTGGCAATTAACTGGGGAAGTGTCTGCCATTCTTTCTTTTAAAAAATATTTTATTTATTTATTTGGGAGAGAGAATAGGCACACCAGGGCCTCCAGCCACTACAACTGAACTGCAGATGCATGCACCACCCTGTGCATCTGACTTACATTGACACTGTGAATTCAACCTGGTTCCTTAGGCTTTTCAGGAAAGCACCTTAACCGCTAAGCCATTTCTCCAGCTCTGCAATTTTTTTCTTACCCCTTTTCTCCTCTCTTATAACCCTCTGATCCATAGGTCTCTGGCACTCTGTTCATTTTTCTTCATTTAAAAAATATTTTTAGACAGGCGTGATGGTGCACACCTTTAATCCCAACACTCAGGAGGCAGAGGTAGAAGGATCGCTTCTACCTGTGAGTTCAAGGCCACCCTGAGACTACGTAGAGAATTCCAGGTCAGCTTGAGCTAGAGTGAGACCCTATCTGAAAAAACAAACAAACAATAAATTAAAAATATTTTTATTTGTTTGCAAGACAGAGACTCTTGCAAACAGGGCTTCTTGCTGCTGCAAAGGAACTCTAGATACATGTGCCACTTTTTTTGTTTGTTTTTTAATTTTTATTGACAGCTTCCATAATTGTAAACAATATCCCTCCCATGGTAATTCCCTCCCTCCCCCCACTTTCCCCTTTGAAACTCCACTCTCCATCCTATCCCTTCCCCCTCTCAATCAGTCTCTCTTTTATTTTGATGTCATGATCTTTTCTTCCTATTATGATGGTCTTGTGTAGGTAGTGTCAGGCACATGTGCCACTTTGTGCATCTGGCTCTATGTGGGTACTGGTAATTTAAGCTAGGCCAGCAGGCTTTTCAAGCAAATACTTTTAACCACTGAGCCATTTCCCTAGCCCATTTATTTTCATTCTTCTTCCTTTATGTTCCTCAGATTGGACGATCTTGGCAAACTATGTTCAAATTCATTGATTCATTCCTCTTATTATATAACTAGGGCTACTGAGCTCCTTAGAGTGAATTTTTTTTTAAAGAATCTTTTTAAAATTTATTTGAAACAGAGAGGGAAGGAGAGAGAGGGAGAATGAGTGTGTCAGGGACTCTAGTCACTGTAAACGAACTCCAGACAGATGTGTCACCATGTGCATCTGGTCTATGTGGGACCTGGAGATTGAACCTGGGTCCTTAGGCTTCACAGGTATGTGCCTTAGCCACTAAGCCATCTCTCCAGCCCAGAGTGAATTTTTTTTTTTTTTTTTTTTTTTTTTTTTTGAGAAAGGGTCTCCCTGTGTAGCCCTGGCTGGCCTCACCCTCACAACTCTCTCCTCTAATATCAACTTTCTGTTGTAATTACCTTCACATTGCTGAGAACAACACTGGACCAAAAGCAGCTGATGGGAGGAAAGTTGTTTTTTTTGTTTTGTTTTGTTTTTGTTTTCTACTTAATCACATCCTCCAGAGTACAGAGTACAAATTTTATTTTTATTTATTTTTATTTTTTTTTTGGTTTTTCTAGGTAGGGTCTCACTCTAGCCCAGGCTGACCTGGAATTCATTATGGCGTCTCAGGCATGCGCCACCACGCCCAGCTTGTTTTGTTTTTTGAGGTAGGGTTTTGCTCTAGCCCAGGCTGACCTGGAATTCACTACGTAGTCTCAGGGTGGCCTTGAACTCACAGCAATCCTACTACCTCTGCCTCCCAAGTACTGGGATTAAAGTTGTGCACCACCATTCCTGGCTAAGGAAAGTTTTTCCTTTGGTTTACAATCTCGAGGAAAAGCTCCATGATGGCAGGGAAAGCATGGCCTGAGCAGAGAGTGGACATCACCTCTGCCACAGCAGGTGGATAACAGCAGCCAGAGAGTGAGCCAGGCTGTGTCAAGGGGGAGCTAGCTATAATACCCATAAGCCTGTTCCCAACAATACACCTTCTCCTGAAAGGCTTCACCTCCCAAATTGCCACCAGCTGGGAACCAAGCACTCAGAACATGAGTTTATTTGAACATCTGACCAAAATAAACTCTTGCCTCCCATCAGCTGCTTTATGTTGGATGTCCCAGCAATGTATACTAACTACATCAAGGATATTGGTCTATACCAATGTAGGGTAATGACATCAGGGATATTGGTCTATAGGGTTTTTTTTTTTTGTGTGTGTGTGTGTGTGTGTGTCTCTCTATCTGTTTTTGCTATTAGTGTAATGCTGACTTCATAGAACTAGTTAGGAAGTGTTACCTGCTCTTCAATTTTATAAAATACCTTGAGCAATGCTTTTAGATCTTTAAAGCTCTGATAGAATTCTTCAGTGAGCCCACCTGGGCCTGGACTTTTTTAGTTGGGAGATTTTACTTATTGCTTCAATCTCGTTACTTGTTATAAATTTATCTCATCTCTATTTAACTTTGGTAGATCACATGTATCAAGAAATTCAGGGCTGGAGAGATGGCTTAGGGATTAAGGCACTTACTGACAAAGCAAAAGGACCCAGATTTGATTCTCCAGTATCCACATAAAACCAGATGCATACCTCTGCCACCCAAGTGCTAGGATTAAAGGTGTGTGCTACCATGCCTGGCTAAATACATTTATTTATTTATTTATTCATTTATTTATTTGCAACCTGGGTCTCTCTCTCAAATAAATAAATAAAATATTTTTAAATTATTATTTATTTATTTATTTGAGAGAGATGAGAGATAAAGAGGCAGAGAGAGAAAGAGAGAATGGGCATGCCAGGGTCTCTAGCCACTGTAAATTAACTCCAGATGCATGTGCCACCTTGTGCATCTGGCTTACTTGGGTCTTGGGGAATAGAACCTTGGTCCTTTGGTTTTGTAGGTAAGTGCCTTAATCACTAAGATATTTCTCCAGCCCTAAATTTTTTGTTGTTGTTGTTGCTTTTGTTTTTTTGAGGTAGGGTCTCATTCTAGCCCAGGCTGACCTGGAATTTACTCTGTATTCTCAGGGTGGCCTCGAACTCACAGTGATCCTCCTACCTCTGCCTCTTGAGTGCTGGGATTAAAGGCATGCACCACTATGTGGCTCCTAAAATATTTTTTTAAAGGAAATTCATCTTTTTTTTCTAAATTTTCCTGTTTGGTGGAATACGGGGTTTTTAAATTATTTTTATTTATTTATTTATTTATTTATTAGAGACAGAAAGAGGGAGAAGGAGAGAGAGAGAGAGAGAGAGAGAGAGAGAGAGAGAATGGGCACACCAGGGCCTGTAGCCACTGCAAACGAACTCCAGATGCATGTGCCACCATGTGCATCTGGCTTATGTGGGACCTGGAGAATCAAACTTGGGTCCTTGGGCTTTGGAGGCAAGCACTTTAACCACTAAGCTATCTCTCCAGCCCTATTTTTTAATTTTTAAAATATCTTTATTTATTTATTTGAGAGAGGGAAAGAGCAGACTGAGAGAGAGAGAGAGAGGAGAGAGAGAATATGGGCACACCAGGGCTTCCAGCCACTGCAAATGAACTCTGGATGCATGTGCCACCTTGTGCATCTGGCTTTCGTGGGTACTGGGGACTCGAACTGAAGTCCTTTGGCTTTGCATGCAAGTGCGTGCCTTAACTGCTAAGTCATCTCTCCAGCCCAGGTTTTTATTTTTTTATTTTGTTTTTACAAAAGAGAGAGAGAGAGAGAGAATGGGTGTGCTAGGGCATCCAGCCACTGCAATTGGACTCCAGACATGTGTGGCATCTTGTGTGTATGCATCACCTTGTGTGTCTGGCTTACATGGGTTCTGGGGAGTCAAACCTGGGTCCTTAAGCTTCACAGGCAAGCACCTTAAACACTAAGCCATCTCTCAAATCCCCAGGCTTTCTATATTTATTTTATTTATTTGAGAGAGAAAGAGAGAGAGAGAGGCAGACAGAGAGAGAGAATGGGCCCACCAGAGCCTCCAGCCTCTGAACTCCCGACACATGTGCCACCTGGTGCATCTGGCTTATGTGAGTCCTGGGGAATATATGGTGGCTCCTTAGGCTTTGCAGGCAAGCACTTTAACCACTAAGCCATCTCTCCAGCCCACAATACAGGTTTTAAAAATAATACTTTATTTATTTATTTGAAAGCAGAGAGAGAGAGAGAGAATGGGCACACCAGGGCCTCTAGCCACTGCAAATTCCACATGCATCCGGCTTTATATGGATACTGGAGAATTGAACCCAGGTCATTAGGCCTTGCAGGCAAGTATCTTAACTGCTAAGCCATCCCTCCAGCCCCAGAATACAGTTTTTTTGAAATGTGTCTTAATGATTCTCTTGATTTCACTCATAGCTGTTACCTCCTTTTTTAAATGTTTTAAATTTTTATTTATTTATCAGAGAAAGAGGGGAAGAGAGAGAGAGAGGGAGAGAACAGGTGCACCAGGGCCTCCAGCCACTGCAAACGAACTCCCGTGCGCTCCCTTGTGCATCTGGCTCCAGCTCAATATCTCCTTTTAAATCTCTAAACTTTTTTTTTTTTTTTTTTTTTTTTTGAGGCAGGGTCCCGCTCTAGCCCAGGCTGACCTGGAATTCACTATATAGTCTCAGGGTGGCCTCAAACTCATAATGCTCCTCCTACCTCTGCCTCCCAAGTGCTGGGATTATAGGTGTGCACTACCATGCCTGGCTAGATAGTTTTAATTTTTTATTTGCAAAGAGAGAGAATGAGAATGAGAATGGTGTGTCAGAGCCTGTAGCCATTGCAAACAAAGTCCAGATGCATGTACAACTTTATGCATCTGGTTTTAGTGGGTACTGGAGAATCAAACTTGAGCCATTAGGCTTTGCAAGCAAGCATCTTAACCACTGAGTCATCTGTCCAGCTCCCTTCTTTTCTTATCTTTTTCTTTTTCTTTTCTTTTTTTTTTTTTTTTTCCGTTTTTATTTGGTTTTTTGAGGTAGGGTCTCACTCTGGTCCAGGCTGACCTGGAATTAACTCTGTAGTCTCAGGTTGGCCTTGAACTCATGGTGATCCTCCTACCTCTGTCTCCCGAGTGCTGGGATTAAAGGCGTGCGCCACCACGCCCGGCCAGCCCCCTTATTTTCATTCAGTTCTAAGAGTTGTTTGATTTCCTTTTCTAAAAAGTGTTTTATTTATTTATTTATTTGAAAGAGAGAGGAGAGGGAAAAAGAGAGAGAAAGAGGCAGACAGAGAGAGAATGGGCATGCTAGAACTTCCAGCCACTGCAAACGAACTCCAGAAGCATGCACCACTTTGTGCATCTGGTCTACATGGGTACTAGGGAATAGAACCTGGGTCCTAAGGCTTAGCAGGCAAGCACCTCAACCACTAAGCCATTTCTCAAGCCCTGATTTTCTTGTTTTAAATTTGTATTGTTGCTGGGCGTTGTGGCACACACCTTTAATCCCAACACTCGGGAGGCAGAGGTAGGAGGATCGCCATGAGTTCGAGGCCACCCTGACACTACATATTAAATTCCAGATCAGCCTGAGCTAGAGTGAAACCCTACCTGAAAAAACCAAAAAGAAAAAAAAATTTTTTATTGTTGAATGAGAGACTGATTATGTGTGTATGGGCAAGTCAGGGCCTCTTGCACCTGCAAACAAACTCCAGACGCATGGGCCACTTTGTGCATCTGGCTTTACGTGGGTACTGGAGAATCAAACCCAGGATGGCAGGCTTTGCAAGCAAGTACCCTTAACCAGTGAACCATCTCCCTAGCCCTTCTTGGTTTCTTCAACAAGTCATTCATGTTCGAAAATATGTTTAGCCAGGTGTGGTGGCACACGCTTTTAATCCCAGGCAGAGGTAGGAGGATCGCTGTGAGTTTAAGGCCAGCCTGAGATTGCATAGTGAATTCCTGAGCTAGAGTAAGACCCTACCTCCAAAACCAATATATATATATATATATATATATATATATATATATATATATATATATATATAGTGTCTTGTTCAAGCTTCAGGAGTTTTTTTTTTCTTCTTCTATAGATTGTCTTGTTACTTTCTAGCTTTACTGCATTGTGGTCAGATAAAATACAAGGAGTTATTTCAATGTTCCTAACTTGTTTAGACTTGGCATTGTATCCTAATATGTGATATATTTTAGAAAAAGTTCAGTGGGCTGGTGAAAAGAATGTATTCTGGAGTGTTTGGATAAATGTACTGTAAATGTCTCTTAGGTCCATTTGGTCTATAGTGTTGAATAACTTCCTTTTTTCTCTTTCTTTTCTTCTTGATGACCTATTGGTAAAAATGGGGTATTGAAGTCACCCACTATTATTGTGTAGTAGATTTCTTTTCCTTTTTGAAGAGGTTTTTTTTTTTTTTTTTTTATGGGAGAGAGCATTGACATGCCAGGGCTTCCAGCCACAGCAATTGAACACCAGACGCTTACGCCACCTAGTGGGCATGTGAGACCTTGCTCTTGCCTCGCCTTTGTGCATCTGGTTTATGTGGGATCTGGAGAGTCAAACATGGGTCCTTAGGCTTCACAGGCAAGCACCTTCACAGCTAGGCAATCTCTCCAGCCCTAGATTTTGTTTTACAAATTTAGGTGCACCTGTGTTTGGTGTGTATATGTTTAGAATTGTAATGTCCTCTTGGTGAATTGTTCCCTTGACTAGTATGAAGTGACCTGCTTTGAGACTTCTGTTTAATTTTGGTTTTAAGTCTATTTTGTCAGATATTAGACTAGTTGTACTTGCTTGTTTCCTAAATCTTTTGCTTGTACTATCGTTTTCCATCCTTTCATTCTAAGTAGTCTGTCCATGACAGTGAGGTGAGTTTATTGAAGGCAGCAAAAGAATGAATCCTGTTGTGTGATCCAGACTGTTAGTCTATGTTTGGTGGGTTTTTTTTTTTTTTTGCATTTTTGTATTTATTGTATTTTGTATTTTTGAGGTAGCTCTAGCTCAGGCTGCCCTGGAATTCACTATGTAGTCTCAGTGTGGCATCAAACTCACAGCATTCCTTCTACCTCTGCCTCCCAAGTGATGGGATTAAAGGTGTGCGCCACCACAGCCGATTTGGTCTGTGTTTTTTGATTGAGGAGTTAAGACCATTAACAATATTGTTATTATTAAAGTTATTATTAAAAAGTGCTAGTCCCTGTGATATTGATGATTTTGTAGTTTGATATTTCTTTCCTTCCTTCCTTCCTTCCTTCTTTCCTTCTTTCTTTCCTTCCTTCCTCTCTCCCTCCCTTTCTTCCTGCCTTCTTGCAAGCAGAGAGGGAAGCATACACAGACAGAGAGAATGAGAGAGAGAGCATGGGCACACCAGGGTCTCCTGCCACTGTAAATGAACTCTAGATGCATGTGTCTGGCTTATGTGGGTACTGGGGAATTGAATCTAGGCCATCAGGGTTTACAAGCAATTGCTCTTAATGGCAGAGCCATCTCTCCAGCCCTATTTTTTTCAAGGTAGGGTCTCACTCTAGCCCAGGCTGACCTGGAATTCACTATGTAGTCTCAGGGTGGCCTCAAACTCATGGTGATACTCCTACCTTGGCTTCCTGAATGCTGGGATTAAAGGCACGTACCACCGCACATGGCCACCCCTATTTATTTATTTTTAATTTATTTTTTTAAGTTTTATTTATTCGAGAGAGTCAGAGAGAGAATGGGCATGCCAGGGCCTCTAGCCACTGCAAATGAACTCCAGACGCATGTGCCACCTTGTGCATCTGGCTTACGTGGGTACTGGGGAATTGAACCAGGGTCCTTTGGCTTTGCAGGCAAATGCCTCAACTGCTAAGCCGTCCCTCTAGCCCCCTAATTTATTTAATTTTAACTAATTAATTTATCTGTGTGTGAGAAAGAGAAAGAGAGTGAGAGAGATAAAGAATGTGCCTCTTGGGCTGGAGAGATGGCTTAGCGGTTAAGCGCTTGCCTGTGAAGCCTAAGGACCCCGGTTTGAGGCTCCATTCTTTCCATTTCTTTATTTTAGAGAGACAGAGAGAGAGAGAATTGGTGCACCAGGGCCTCAGCCACTGCAATCTAACTCCAGATGTTGTGCCACCTAGTGGGAGTGTGCAACCTTGCATTTGCCTCACCTTTGTACATCTGTCTTACGTGGGACCTGAAGAGTCTAACATGGGTCCTTAGGCTTTGCAGGCAAGAGCCTTAACTGCTAAGTGCATGCCAGCACTTCCAGGTACTGCAAATGAACTCCAGATGCATGTACTACCTTGTGCATGTACCACCTTGTCCATCTGGCTTATGTAGGTCATGGAGAATTGAACCTGGGTCCTTTGGCTTTGCAGTCAAGTGCCTTAACTGCTAAGCCATCTCTCCAGCCCTCTTCTTCTATTATGAGAGATAATTTTGCTGGGTTTAGTAGTTTGGTTTGGAAGCTGTGGTTTTACAAACTTGAAATACATCATTTGATGCCCTTCTGGCTTTTAGTGTTTCCACTGAAAAATTAGCCATTATTCTGATGGGTCTGACTTTGTGTGTGGTGGGATGTTTTTCTCTTGTAGTTTTCAGTACTTTTTCCTTTGTTCTGCATATTTGGTGTTTGGTGTTTTGACTATATTAGGATATGGGGAATTTATTTTCTGATCTGGTTTAACTCGTGTTCTGTATTCTTCTTGTGCCTGAATGGGCATCCCTTTCTCTAGATTTGGGAATTTTCCCACTATAATTTTAATTAAAATATTTTCTGGGGCTGGAAAGATGGCTCAGTGGGTAAAGGCACTTGCTGGCAATGTCTGATGGCCTGGGTTCAGTTTCCCACTACTCACATAAGACGAGATGCACAAAATGGCACATGCATCTGGAGTTAATTTACAGTGGCAGGAAGCCCAAGTGCACCCACATACATTCCCTCTCTCTCTCTCTCTCTCTCTCTCTCTCTCTCTCTCTCTCACACACACACACACACACACAGACACACACACACAAATAAATAAAATACTTACAAATGTTTCTTCTGGGGTTGGAGAGATGGCTTAGCAGGTAAGGTGTTTGCCTGAAAAGCCAGAGGATCCCGGTTCTCTTCTCCAGGACCCATGTAAGCCAGATGCACAAGGGGACACATACATCTGGAGCTGGTTTGCAGTGGCTGGAGGCCCTGGTGTGCCCATTCACTCTCTCTCTCTCTCTACCTCTTTCTCTCAAATAAATAAATAAATAAATAATATGTTTAAAAAAAAGAAAATTCCCTATTCTTTAAATTTTCTTTTCTTCTGTGTCATTCTGTGAAGTTGTTCTTCTTGTATGCCCATAGTTTGGACATTTGGTCTTTTCTAGGTGTTACATATATCTTTTTCCTTTTTTTTTTTTTTTTGGTTTTTCAAGGTAGGGTCTCACTCTAGTCCAGGCTGACCTGGAATTCACTATGTAGTCTCAGGCTGGCTTTAAACTGACAGCAATCCTCCTACCTCTGCCTCCCAAGTGCTGGGATTAAAGGTGTATGCCACCACACCCAGCTTCATGTCCTTTTCTTAATTTTTTAAGAAAATGTTTTATTTATTTATTTTGAGAGAGACAGAAAGAGGCAGATAAAGAATGGGCATGCTAGGGCCTTCAGCCACTGCAAACTCCAGATGCATGTGCCACCTTGTGCATCTAACTTATGTGGGTCCTGGAGAATTGAACCTGGGTTCTTTGGCTTTGCAGACAAACGCCTTAACTGGGAAGCCATCTCTCCAGTCCATTTTCTAAAATTTTTATTTTATTTATTTATTAGAGAGAGACAGAGACACAGCGAGAGAATGAGTGCACCAGGACCTCAAGCCACTGCAAACGAACTCCAGACACATGTGCTACCTTGGTGCATCTGGCTTACATAGGTCCTGGAGAATCGAATCTGGTTCCTTTGGCTTTGTAAGCAAGTGCCTTAACCACGATGCCATCTCCCCACCCCCTTTTGTAAAAATTTATTTTCATTTACTTATTAGAGAGAGAGAAAGAGAGAGAAAGAATGGGCATGCCAGGGCCTCTAGCTGCTGTAAAGGAACTCCAGACATGCGCACCACGTTGTGCATCCGGCTTATGTGGGTCTTGGGGAATGGAACCTAGTTTCTTTGGCTTTGCAAGCACGTGCCTTAACCACTAAGCCATCTCCCCACCCCTGTTTTTATTTTTTATTTTTAATTAATTAATTAATTAATTAATTTATTTATTTATTTGAGAGCGACAGAGAGAAGAAGGCAGAGAGGGAGAGAAAGAGAGAGAGAGAGTGGGCGCGCCAGAGCCTCCAGCCTCTGTAAACAAACTCCAGATGCGTGCGCCCCCCTTGTGCATCTGGCTAACGTCTCCCCACCCCTTTTAAAAAAATTATTTTAATCTATTTCTTTCTTTCTTTCTTTCTTTCTTTCTTTTTTTTTTTTTTTGGTTTTTCAAGGTAGGTAGGGTCTCACTCTAGCCCAGGCTGACCTGGAATTCACTATGTAGTCTCAGGGTGGCCTTGAACTCATAGCGATCCTCATACCTCTGCCTCCCAGTGCTGGGATTAAAGGCATGTGCCACCACGCCCGGCTTACTTATTTATTTATTTGAGAGAGAGAGAGAGAATGGGCATGCCAGGGCCTCCAGCTGCTGCAACACAACTCCAGACATGTGCACTACCTTGTGCATCTGGCTTACATGGGTCCTGGGGAATCGAATCTGGTTGCTTTGGCTTTGCAAGCAAGTGCCTTAACCACTAAGCCATCTCCCCACTCCTTTTCTTTAAAATTTATTTTCATTTATTTATTTAAGAGAGAGAGAAGAGGGAGAAAGAGAATGAGAGAGAGATAATGGGCATGCCAGGGCCTCCAGCCGCTGCATCTGGCTTTACATGGGTACTGATGAATTGAACCTAGGTCATCAGGCTTCACAAGCAAGTGCCTTTAACCACTGAGCAATCTCTTCAGCCCACATTTAGTATTTGTTTAATGAATTTGGGTGCACCTAAGTCAGTGCATATATAGAAGTAAAATCGGTATGAAGTGACTTTTTTTGTTTGTTTTATTTATTTATTTATTTATTTTTTCCGAGGTAGGGTCTCACTCTGGCCCAGGCTGACCTGGAATTAACTGTGTAATCTCAGGTTGGTCTCGAACTCACGGCAATCCTCCTACCTCTGCCTCCCGCGTGCTGGGATTAAAGGCATGCGCCACCACGCCTGGCTGTTTGTTTTATTTTTCAAAGTAGGGTCTCGCTGTAGCCTAAGATCATCTGAAATTCACTATGTAGTTTCAGGATAGCCTTAATCTCACAGCGATCCTCCTACCTCTGCCTCTAAAGTGCTGAGATTAAAGACATGCACCACCATGCTGGCTTGAGATGTCTTTTTAAAATTATGAACTTACTGCATGAAGAAATCGCATATTGGTCCCATTCCCCAGGTGGAATTTTTATATCCCCATCTTCCCTGCCTTATTCTACTGAGGGTCCTCCTCAGTGGAGTTACTGGTATTCACCATGGGGTTATGAATGCATCAGTCTCTGTCCGTGGGTGGGGACAGTGCCTCAGGATACTCCTTCCCACTCTGTGGCTCTTGCAGTCTTTCAGCCCCCTCCCCTGCATTGTTCCCTCAGCCTTGGTGGGTGTGTTATGTTTAGTTTTGAGCTCTTGGCAATTTCTGGATTTCTGCTTTGATGGGTTTTGAGTGACCTCAATGTCTACTGACATCTCCCTGGAGCTGGTTATGAGAGCAGCACTCATGTTTAAACTCCCACTTCCTCTGTGATGTCTCCTGGGCCCTGGCAGATGTGCTAGACGTGACTCATCTCATGCTAGCCACTTGGCTATCTTTTCTTTCATATTGATGGATCTTGGTTCTTCCCAGTTGTCTCTGTCATCTGTTGAAAAAAAAAAAAAGATTCTCCAACCAACAGTGAGAACAGCATGGATTAAAGGGGATAAGCATAGCTAATTGAGAGGCAGTTTGATGTGTGTAGCTGCCAGGCTCCCCAGGCAGGTAGTGCTGAGGAAGGACCAGGCCCGCTGGTTTCTCCCAGGGGGTTGAGGAAGAGGGTGAACGTCAGTTTTCTACACCTTCACCAGCTCTCCAGGGTTTTTTGTTGTTGTTGTTGTTGTTGTTTTGTTTGTTTGTTTTTTTGAGGTAGGGTCTCACTGTAGCCCAGGCTGACCTGGAATTCACTATATAGTCTCAGGGTGGCCTCGAACTCACGGCGATCCTCCTACCTCTGCCTCCCGAGTGCTGGGATTAAAGGCATGCGCCACCACGCCCGGCTCTCCAGGGCTTTTGGGGAAGGGGAGAATGCCCCCTCCCTTTCACTAAGTGTTATATCTTTTAGTTTGCTATCCAAAAGGAAGGTTGCTTTTTATCTTTTTATTTTATTTTATTTCTTTGGTTTTTTTTCAAGGTAAGGTCTCACTCTAGTCCAGGCTGACCCGGTATTCACTATATAGTCTCAGGGTGGCCTTGAACTCATGGCAATCTTCCTACCACTGCCTCCTGAGTGCTGGTATTAAAGGCATACACCACTACACCCAGCTTAGTCTGTGTCTTTTGATCAGAGAATTGAGGCCATTAATATTCAGAGTTATTAAGGAGGATGGAGAGATGACTCAGTGGTTAAAGATGCTTGCTTGCAAAGCCTGATGGCCTACATTCGATTTCCCAGTACCCCCATGAAGCCAGATGCACAAAGTGGTGTATGCATCTGGAGTTCATTTTTAGTAGCAGCTGCTGGCATGTCCATTTCCCTCTGTCTCTGTCTCTCTCTCAATAGGTAAATAATAGGTAAAGTTATTTACTTATTTGCATGTGTGTGAGCATGCACGCACACCAGGGTCTCTTAACCATTGCAAATGAATGTCAAATACTTGCACCACTTTTTGCGTGTGGCTTAAAGTGGATGGCTGGGAATTGAACCAGAGGCAGCAGACTTTGCAAGCAAACACCTTTAATTGCTGACTCATTGCCCTAGCCCCTTGGTGAGATTTTTTTAAATTTCCTATGCTTTTCATTTCCAATATTTCAAATTGGTTTTTCTTCAGTGTTTCCCATTTCCTTCTCATATCTTGTATGAACCTCCTTATTTTTATTTTTTAACATTTTAATTAATTTATTTATTTGAAAGAGAGAGAGAGGAAGGGGCAGAGAGAGAGAGAGAGAGAGGGAGAGAGGGAGAGAGAGAATGGGCATGCCAGGGCCTCTAGCCATTGAGTTCCAGGTGCTAGCCCTTCCTTGTACATCTGGGTTAGGGAATGGAACAGAGGACTTCGGACTTTGCAGGCAAATGCCTTAATCACTAACCCATCTCTCCAGCCCTGAGCTTCCTTATTTTGATTAACTTCTTTCTGTTTTTTATTTTTATTTATTTGCAAGCAGAGAGAGAGACAGTGAGAGAGAGAATGGGCATACCAGGGCCTCTAGCCACTGCAAATGAGCTCCAGATGCATGGGCCACTTTGTGCAGCTGCCTTTACATGGGTACTAGGGGATCAAACCTGGGTTGTTTGGCTTTGCAGGCAAGTACCTTAACCACTGAGCAGTCGCTCCAGTCCTTGTTTGGCTACTTTCTTATGTACTTTTGTGATTCCTTCAGGAGTTTGTTTTCTTCTTTGATTCCTTTGAACACATTTATAATTATTCTTTTGAATTCTCTGGCATTTCATCTAATTTAGTCTCATTGTAGGTCATTACTGTGGGATTTACAATTTTTAGAGAGGCTTTGTTGTCATAATTTTTTCATTTTATTTATTTATTTGAGAGAGAAAGGGAGAGAGAGAGAAAGAGAGAATGGATGTGCCAGGGCCTCCAGCCACTGCAAACAAACTCCAGACACATGCACCACCTTGTGCATCTGTGCAAAGCCAAGGTCCTTTGGCTTTGCAGGACAACACCTTAACCACTAAGCCATCTCTCCAGCCCTGTTTATTATTATTATTATTATTATTGAAGTAGTGTCTCACTTTAGCTCAGGCTGACCTGGAATTCACTATGTAGTGTCAGGGTGACCTTGAACTCACAGCTATCCTCCTACCCTGCCATCCCAAGTGCTGAGATTAAAGGCATGTGCCACCATGCCCAGCTTTTTTTTTTTTTTCTGTTTGTTTGTGTTTTGAGGTAGGTCTTTCTTTCTATCCCAGGGTGACCTAGGATTCACTATGTAGTGTAGGGCTGGCCTCAAACTCACGGCAGTCCTCCTATATCTGCCTCCCAAGTGCTGGGATTAAAGGCATACACCACCATGCCTGGCTCTTTTTTTAAAAAAAAAAATTATGCAAAAGAGGTGGCAGGAAGAATGTAAGAGCCAAAGGAAGGGTAGGACTCCTTACAACGTGGTCTCCCCAGACACAAAATGGCCTGGATATCCATGACCTCACAGTGCTTGACACTACCTACACAAGACCATCATAATAGGAGGAAAAGATCATGACATCAAAATAAAAGAGAGACTGATTGAGATGGGGAGGGGGTATGATGGAGAGTGGAGTTTCAAAGGGGAAAGTGGGGGAGGGAGAGTGTTACCATGGGATATTTTTTATAATCATGGAAGTTGTTAATAAAAAAAATTGAAAAAAAATTTTATTTATTTGAGAAAGATAGAAAGATAGAGAATATGGGCACACCAGGGAGACTTTCCTCTGCAAATGAACTCTAGATGCCTATGCCACTTTGTACATCTGGCTTTACATGGTTACTGGGGAATCAACCCTGAGCTGTTAGGCTTTGCAAGCAAGTGCCTTTAACCACTGAGCAATCTATCCAGCCCTTTTTATCAGCTGTATTATTGGATGTGTAGACCCTAAACTGTATCTTCAGCATAGGAGCTCCAGGGATCAGTGTGGCCTCTGTACTCCTCCCAGAGTAGCTAGCAGCAAGAGCGACCCAAGCTGGTGGGTATGACTGCTATGAGGATGTCCTTATAGTGAATTAACCACAGTGCTCCTTTTGACTTCAGTAATTTTGTGGGGGTAGATTTGATTTGTGAAGCTGGTTCCCTCTATGGCACATACTTATTTATAAGGAAAAAGAGAGAAGAAGAGGCAGATAGAGAGAATGGGCATGCCAGGGCCTCCAGCCACTGCACACGAACACCAAGTGCATGTGCCATCACATGCATCTGGCTTTTGTGAGTACTGGGGAGTTGATCCTGGGTCCTTATGCTTAGCGTGGTGTTTTTGGAACTTTTTTTTTTACAAGAAAAGAAGAGGAAAAGAGAAAGAGAGAATTGACATGCCAGGGTCTACAGCCACTGCAAATGAACTCCAGATGCATCCACATACACCCCCCCCCCCAGGGCATCTGGCTTACGTGAGTCCTGGGGAGGTGAACCTGGGTCCTTTGGCTTTGCAGGCAAGTGCCTTAACCACTAAGCCATCTCTCCAACCCTCTGAAATAGGTTTTCAGTATCAGGGATGTATTCCCTCCTGTGGAGCCGGCCTCTAGTCCAATTAGAGGGCAGTTGGTTTCCCCGGTAACAGACATGCCACTATTGTACCCATTGGCTCATTTGGCCTGGCTGGACAAATTTAAGATTTGCAGTATCCACTGTTGTTTATCTCCACTGGTAAGTTCTCTCCCATGAAATTTCATGTAGCATAGCTTTTTCCAGCTTTCTGTCAGCTGATTTACACAGAGGAGGTTTTCAGCTCAGCTCCAGCAGTATTTCCCAGTGACCTTGCAGCACAAGTATGTGGAGTCTTCTGCAAGAGTGTCTTACCATCTATTCCTGGTAGTAGGAAAACTAGAACCTTGACAATAGCCTGTAATGTTTTGGGAGCATTACTGACCTCCCTGGCCAACAACTCACTGGAAGGTATCTCATCCCTGCCACTGAAAATTTTCTAGTATCAATCTATGGGTTCTGGGTGTGCCATTGTCCAAAATAGTAGGTTTCCATATGATTTATTCATACCCTCTTAAGATTTTTATTTATTTATTTATCTATTATTTATTTATTTATTCATTTTGGTTTTCCAAGGTAGGGTCTCACTCTAGCTCAGGCTGACCTGGAATTCACTATGTAGTCTCAGGGTGGCCTCAAACTCATGGCGATCCTCCTACCTCTGTCTCCAGAGTGCTGGAATTAAAGGTATGCACCAATATGCCTGACTTCCCTCTTAGATTTTGATTAGCCCTCCCCCCACCTTTCCTTTACTCAATCTCTTCCCCTGACCTCACTTAGAGCTTTCCATTCCCATTAATCTGTTCTTCTACTTACATATATACAATGCCATCCTCTTAAGTCTCCCCCCTTTATATCTCCTTTCTAGCTTACTGGCCTCTGCTACTGAGTTTTCTTCCTACTCACACAGAAGTCCAATCATTTGTAGCTAGGATCCACATATGAGACCAAACATGCGACATTTGGCTTTCTGGACCTGGGTTACCTCACTTAGTATAATCCTTCCCAGATCCACCCATTTTCCTGCAAATTGCATATTTCTTTACCACTGAGTAGAACTCCATTGTATAAATGTGCCACATCTTCATTATCCACTCATCAGTTGAAGGATTATCTAGGCTGGTTCCATTTCCTAGCTATTATGAATAGAGTAGCAATAAACATGGCTGAGCAAATATCTCTAAGGTAGTGAGATGAGTCCTTAGGATACATGCCTAGGAGTGGTATAGTTGGGTCATAAGGTAGATCTATTTTTAGCTGTCTCAGGAACCTCCACACTGATTTCCACAATGGCTGGACAAGATTGCATTCCCACCAACAGTGTAGAAGGGCTCCTCTTTTTCCACATCCTCACCAGCATTTATGTTCATTTGTTTTCATGATAGTAGCCAATCTGACAGGAGTGAGACAAGTGAGATGGAATCTTTTTTTTTTTTAATTTAATTTATTTATATGAGAGAGAGAGAGAATGGGCACGCCAGGGCCTCCAGCCACTGCAAACGAACTCCAGACATATGCGCCCCATGTGCATCTGGTTTACGTGGGTCCTGGGGAATCAAACCTAGTTCCTTAGGCTTTGCAGGCAAACACCTTAACCATTAAGCCATCTCTTAAGGATGTAGAACATTTTTTTTATTTTTTATTTATTTTTTTTATTATTATTATTATTTTTTTTTTTTTGGTTTTTCGAGGTAGGGTTTCACTCTAGCCCAGGCTGACCTGGAATTCACTATGGAGTCTCAGGGTGGCCTTGAACTCACAGCAATCCTCCTACCTCTGCCTCCCGAGTGCTGGGATTAAAGGCGTGCGCCACCACGCCCGGCCATTTTTTTTATTTTTTATTTTTGTTTATCTGTTTATTTGAGAGATACAGACAGAGAGAAAGAGGCAAAGAGAGAGAGAGAATGGGCGCAACAGGGCCTCCAGCCACTGCAAACGAACTCCAGACATGTGCACCCCCTTGTGCATCTGTCTAACATGGGTCCTGGGGAATCGAGCCTCGAACCAGGGTCCTTAGGCTTTACAGGCAAGTGCTTAACCACTAAGCCATCTCTCCAGCCTGATGTAGAACATTTTTAAGATGTTTATATACCATCTGTATTTCTTCTTTTGAGAACTCTCTAGTTCCATAGCCCATTTTTTAATTGGGTTGTTTGATTTCTTATTATTTAGTTCTTTGAGTTCTTTGTATATCCTAGATATTAATCCTCTATCAGAGGTATAGCTGGCAAAGATTTTCTCCCATTCTTTAGGTTGCCTCTATGCTCTATTCACAGTGTCCTTTGCTGTACAAAAGCCTTGTAATTTCATGAGGTCCCAGCAGTTGATCAGTGGTTTTATTTCCTGAGCAATTGGGGTTATATTCAGAAAGTCTTTGCCAAGACCAATATGTTGAAGGGTTTCCCCTACTTTTTCCTCTAGCAGTTTCAGAGTTTCAGGTCTGATATTTAGGTCTTTGATCCATTTGGACTTAATTCTTGTACATGAAGAGAGGTAAGGATCTATTCTACAGATACATATCCAATTTCCCCAGCACCATTTGTTGGAGAGGCTGTCTTTTCTCCAATGAGTATTTTTGGCATTTTTTGTCAAAGATCAGGTGGTTGTCGCTACCTGGAGTTACATCTGGGTCCTCTGTTCTGTTCCATTGATCTGTGTGTCTGTTTTTATGCTAGTACCATGCTGTCTTTGTTACTATGGTTCTGTAATATAGGTTAAAATCAGGTATGGTGATACCACCAGCCTTATTTTTGTTGCTCAGAATTGTTTTAGATATTCGAGGTTTTTTGTACTTCCAAATTAATTTTTGGATTTTTTTTCTATTTCCATGAAGAATGCCATTGGAATTTTGATGAGGATTGCATTAAATGTATAGATTGCTTTTGGTAAGATTGCCATTTTCACAATATTGATTCTTCTGATCCAAGAACAAAGGATGTCTTTCCATTTCCTAGTGTCTTCTGCAATATCTGTCTTGAGTATTTTAAAGTTTCCATTGTAGAGGTCCTTCACTTCCTCAGTTAGATTTATTCCAAGGTACTTTATTCATTTATTTTTTTGATGCAATTATGAATGGGAGTGGTTCTCTGTTTTCATCCCCAGCACGTTTGTTGTCAGCATATAGGAAGGCTATGGATTTCTGTGTTTATTTTGTATCCAGCTACATGGCTATAGGTGTTTATCAGCTCTAACAGTTTGCTGGTAGAGTCTTTAGGGTCCTTTATGTATAGAATCATGTCACCTGCAAGTAATGACAATTTGATCCCTTCCTTTTTAATTTGTATCTCTTTTATATAAGTCTCTTACCTTATTGCTATGGCTAAAACTTCCAGTACTATATTAAGTAAAAGTGGTGGCGGGGTGTGGTGGCGCACGCCTTTAATCCCAACACTCAGGAGGCAGAGGTAGGAGGATAGCTGTGAGTTCGAGGCCACCCTGAGAGTACACCGTGAGTTCCAGGTCAGCCTGGACTAGAGTGAGACCCTACCTCAAAAAACTAAATAAATAAATAAATAAATAAATAAATAAATAAATAAAAATAAAAGTGGGGACAGTGGACACACTTGTCTTGTTCCTGATTTTAGTGGAAAAGCTTCAAATTTTTCCCCATTTAGTATTATGTTAGCTGTGGGTTTGTCATAAATAGCCTTTGTTATGTTGAGATATGTTCCTTCTCTTCCCAATTTCTGGAGGACTTTTATCATGAAGGGATGTTGGATTTTTGTCAAATGCTTTTTCTGCATCTAATGAGATGCTCATGTGATTTTGTCTTTCAGTCCATTCCTATAATGTATTACATTTATCGATTTGCATATGTTGAATCATCCCTGAATCTCTGGGATAAAACCTACTTGGTCAGGGTGAATGATCTTTCTGATATATACTTGTATCCTGTTTGCCAATATTTTGTTGAGAATTTTTGCATCTATGTTCATGAGGGAGATTGGTCTGTGCTGGGATTAAAGGCATGCGCCACCACGCCGAGCTCTAATTTCCTTTTTTTTTTTTTTTTTAGCTCTTATTTTATTTATTTTTCTCTTTTCAATTTTTTTATCAACAATTTCCATGATTATAAAAAATATCCCATGGTAATGACTCAGAAGGCATCATGGTGCTGGAAAGAAGTGACTGGAGTACTCAGTACTACAATATCTCTATCACACCTTCCAAGGCTCAGGGTCTATTGCAGAAGAGGTGGCAGAAAGAATGTAAGAGCCAAAGGAAGGGTAGGACTCCTTACAACGTGCTCCCCCTGACACAAAATGGCCTGGATATCCATGACCTCACAGTGCCTGACACTACCTACACAAGACCATCATAATAGGAGGAAAAGATCATGACATCAAAATAAAAGAGAGACTGATTGAGAGGGGGAAAGGATATGATGGAGAATGGAGTTTCAAAGGGGAAAGTAGGGGGGGGAAGGTATTACCATGGGCCTCCAATCCAATTAGAGGGCATCTAATTTCATATATATATATATGTAATATTATATTATTATATTATATAGTATTTATTGATTGATTGATTGATTGATTTCAGAGACAGAGAGAAAGAAAATGGGCTCTCCAGGGCCTCCAGCCACTGCGAACGAACTCCAGATGCATGTGCCCCCTTGTACATCTGGCTTATGTGGGTCCTGGAGGATCGAACTGGGGTCCTCTGGCTTTGCAGGCAAACACCTTAACTGCTAAGCCTTCTCTCCAGCCCTAATTTCTTAATATAGTCACTTAAAGCTATAAATTTCCCTCTTAGGACTGCCTTCTTTGTGTCCAAAAGGTTTTGGTATGCTGTGTTCTCATTATCATTTTATTCTATGAATATTTTGATGTCCATCTTGATTTCTTCATTGACCCATTCATCATTTATTAGTGCATTGTTTAGTGTTCATGATTTTGTATATGCTCTATAGCTTTTCTTGATGTTGATTTGTAGTTTAGTCCCATTATGATCAGATAGAGTGTAAGGAATTATTTCAGTTTTCCTGTATTTTTTAAGATTTGCTTTGTGTCCTAATATATGGTCTATTTTAGAGAATGTTCTATGTGCTGGTAAAAAGAATGTGTATTCTGCAGCAGTTGGGTGAAATGTTCTGTAGATATCTGTTATGTTCATTTGTTTTATCAGAAGTGTTTTTAAATTTTTTTAAGATTTGTTTTTATTTATTTATTTATTAGAGACGGGGGGAGAGAGAAACAGAGACAGAGAGAGGGTGAATGGGTGTACTATGGCCTCTAGCCACTGCAAACAAACTCCAGACACATGTGCCACCTTGTGCATCTGGCTTACATGGGTCCTGGAGAATCGAACCTGGGTCCTTAGGCTTTGCAGGCATGTGCATTAACTGCTAAGCCATCTCTCCAGCCCAGAAGTGTTTTTTTAAGCCAGGAGCCCATGTAGTCCCCATGAAGTACTTACTGGCATCAAACTCATGGCAATATTTTTTTCACTTTTTTTAATATTTTATTTTATAAAATATTTTATTTATTTGAGAGAGAGAGAGAGAATGGGCACACCAGGGCCTCCAGCCAATGCAAACGAACTCCAGACGCATGCACCCTCTTGTGCATCTGTCTTACATGGGTCCTGGAGAATCAAACCAAGGTCCTTTGGCTTTGCAGGCAAGTGCCTTAGCCACTAAGCCATTTCTCCAGACCTCTTTTTTGTTTTTTTTGGTTTTTCAAGGTAGGGTCTCACTCTAGCCCAGACTGACCTGGAATTCACTATGTAGTCTCAGGGTGGTCTCTAACCCATAGTGATCTTCCTACCTCTGCCTCCCGAGTGCTGGGATTAAAGGCATGGCCACCACCTCCGGCTTGTTTTTATTTATTAATTTATTTATTCACAATTTCATACTGTGTATAATGTATTTTTATCATATTTACCTCTCATTACCTTCTCTAGCTCCCTCCCTCTCCTGTGAAACCCCCTTCTTCTTCCCAATTAGGCACCCTCTTACTTCCATGTTCTTGTTTTTTCGTCTTTTCATTTATGTGTGTTTCGTAGGTATCTGTGTGCATGTGGAGGCCAGAGTGTCTTCCTCAATCCTTCCCCATCTTATTCTTTTCTTTTTCAAGGCAGGGTCTCACTATAACTCAGGCTGACCTGGAACTTACTGTGTAGACCAACCTGGCCTCAAACTCATGGCAATCCTCCTATCTCGGCCTCCTGAATGCTGGGATTAAAGGCATGGGCCGACATGTTTAGCTCTTTCTCTGAATCTTGAGCTCACTGATTGAGCTAGATGAGCTATCTAGCCACTGAATCTTTAATGATTCTCTGTCTCTACCTCCCAGTGCTGGGATTAAAGAGACAGGGCACAACACCCAGTATTTTACATGGATTCTGGGGGTCCAAGCTCAGACCCTCATGCATGCATGGCAAACATTTGACTCACTAAGCCATCTCCTCAGTTCCCATGTCTCTCTTTATGTGTGCGAGGCCCAGTGAGTTTAATTAGGGTTGTTTGCATGAGAGGGGAATTTCCCTTTTTGAAATAGGGTCTCATGTCACTCAGGCTGGCCTCAAACTCACTATGTAGGCAAGGATGACCTTGAACTCCTATCCTCCTGCCTTCAACTCCCAAATCCTGGGATTATAGGCATGTGCCACTATACTCAGCCTTCTCTTTTCTTCTTCCTCCTTTTATTATCTTTTTGTTGTTGTTCTTTGTTTTTCATTTTTTTGTTTGTTTGTTTGTTTTGTTTTTTGAGGTAGGGTTTCACTCTAGCTCAGTGTCCCGTCCAGCAGGACTCAGTTATTCAGGGAGCACGAGGGGGACCAGGCCTGTGAAAAGATGGGTGAGAAAGAAGGAACGAGACCAAGCAAAGGGTTGTCAAGGTCTGTTTATTGAGCTCCAAACATCAGTTTTTAAGCATAGCAGAAGGAGGAAGCAAAAAGGGGATAGAGGGCAGGGGGATCAGGTATTGTGTAAGTTCCTATAACAGTTTGTGGCTTTTCTCATCATAGATGGTTGTCATGTAACAGTTACTGAGCCTTATCATTCCAGATGTATTGCCAGTAAGCAAAAGGTCACAGTGTTCCTGTAATGGTCATTCTCACAAGCTACAGTTTCGGTCTGGGTCTCCGACATTTTGTATTACTGATTCCGATAGGCCAGGGTACCCTGGTGGGCTTATAACCGACTGGGGGAGCAGGGACCTGACTCCTCCCATGGGCTTTGAACTACCCACAATTTGGGCCCTTGGTACCTTTTGGGGAGGGGAGGCAGGGCCAACATTGTGATGACATGTACTATGGTACCAACCTCCTTGCAAATCAGGTGTTACTCTCAGGGAATCCAGGAATGGTCAGATTGGGGACCTTCCCTTGCGGTGCTTTGCCTCGCACCCATGTCGATGCCCATACTGTACTTATTGAGGTGAGTCAGTATGCATAGGTCTGGCACCTAAGCAGCTCCTTTGTAGGAGGGAATCATATGTGTGAGTTTAAGGAGTAAAGGAAGGAAAGGACCCATGAACCGGATAACTGAGCAAGGAGAATGCCCAAAACACCCAAAGATTTGAGAACACTGTTTTGTTTTATCGTTTGAGCAATTTGCCAAACCAGGAGGAACGACACTCTGTGGCCAGGACTGAGAAATCTAATTTAGGAGCGCCCTGAGGGGCATCTAGGGGATGTTCATAAGAGTCTTCTTCGTGAAGTTCCAAGCAATGGTAGTGGACGGAGACAGAATTCTTGGCAAGGGCGGAATCCACCTGTGTCTTGACAAAGTGAGTGAGTTTTTGAAAAGCCCAGGGGCCAAAGGAAATGAGTAGAATAAGTCCGATGAGGGGCCCTAATAAACTGGGGAGTAGGGTAGATAGCCACGGGGAGGTGGAAAACCAATTTTTATACCAGGATTCTTGTTGTTCTCTTTCCCTTTTGCATTTTTCTAAGCTGTCTCTAACTCTTTTTAGGCTGTCTTCCACTAATCCTGTTTTATCTGAATAAAAGCAACATTCTTCTTTGAGAGCGGCACATAGACCTCCCTGTTGCAAAAAGAGGAGGTCTGCCGGGCGTGGTGGCGCACGCCTTTCATCCCAGCACTCGGGAGGCAGAGGTAGGAGGATCACCGTGAGTTCAAGGCCACCCTGAGACTACATAGTGAATTCCAGGTCAGCCTGGGCTAGAGCGAGACCCTACCTCGAAAAACCGAAAAACCAAAAAAAAAAAAAAAAAAGAGGAGGTCTAACCCTCGCCTATTTTGTAAGACCACTTCCAAAAGAGAAGAAACCGAGTCTTTAAGGTTTTGAAGGCCTGACTGTAATTCCTGAAGGTCCTTATCAATTGCAGCACTAAATTGGGCATATTGTTGGTTAGATATAACTAGGGAAGCGATACCTGTTCCTGCTCCGGCGGCGCCTAACCCAAGGACAACCGCCAGTGTTATAGCTGAAATTGGTTCTCTTTTGATTCTAGAGGGAGGGGCGATATCTTTGTCCCAAAATCTTAAAAAATCATCAGTTTGATGAATGGTCAAATGAGGAAGGAGGGAGACCTCGACACAGTAATCCTTGTTGTTAAGGAAGGTTCGAGTGGTTATGAAAGTAGTTAATCCTGAGGAACAGGCAAGGTAGGTATTTTGGGGTGTAGAAATATATAAGAAGGAATGATTAACTGTGATAGTTTGATTGCAGACTCCTTCTAAGACCCATGGAGGTAACATATTAGGTCCAAGAAGACATACACCTAGGCCCGATATTTTACTAAGAGTTAGGCCTTGTTTCTCCGGGGGACTCCATCGCAATGTGGAGGAATCATTGGTAAAAATTAAGTTTTCAAAATTGGCAACGCCCTCATAAAAGGGCGGGGTAGAGGAGTAACAAACCCAGCATTCCTCTAAGGGGGTGTAATTGGCTGCGTGGAGGGCTAACACAGAAGCATTGATTAATGATAGAACAAGATCAGCGGTGGAAAGAGGGCCAACAGAAAGGGTTGGCCGGAAGAGGGAGTTAGGAGCTGGGTTAGTAACTGGCTTTTTGGAGGGAGTTGGTTTTTTGGGGTACCTGAGCACGGCCAGGAAGGAGTTCGGGATTGGGACCAATAGCAGCATTGGGTTGTCGATTTGGAATGGACCGGAAGAGTTTTATTTTAAAAGTCATCCCCTTGTCTCTAGATGAGATATACAAGCGAATGCCCCATTGGAATCCGCGACCTTCCCAATTTTGGGTTTTGCCTGTATCTGTGAAAGAGATAAGTATGGGATTGCACCAGCCATGACATTGTGGGTTAAAGGGTACGGGTCCCGAATTTAGTTGATGTGTGGGAGGATTTTTTCTTTTTACCGTAATAAAGTCCCAAGAAGAGGAAGGGGCCCAATAGGTATCCCCAGTGGTTTCACATCCCCAAGAGGCACAAAAATAATCTGAGGCAAAACCACATTTGTTATTAAGGGAACGGTCCCTGTGGGCCCCCAGGCAAACATACACCGGAGCCATAGTTAAATAAGTTCGAGCTGCAGCATTGTAGCATCCAGGGGCAGTGCTGTACCTCAATTGTGTATTAACAGGTTTAGGTTGAGGCATATAATGATCAGGGGTTCCCCAAAGATCATCGGCCCCCAGAGCCATTTGGCAGAGATCTGCTTCCAAAGTGGGCCAAGGTATATCTTCAGAGATAGTAGAAAGGGAGGTTACGACATCCCCAGCCTGATTGATAACAACCCAGGTGAAATTAAAAACCTGATACCGGATCGCAGTAATCGGTACTGGCAGGCACAGGAGCATCCAAGGAAGGAACATGATTGTCTTGTTTTCTCCTGAAATCAAGCAGAGTTAGGAAGTCTTCTCAGGGGAATCCCTGGGTGGGTTATACAACTTAATTAAACGTTCTGGCAGCCATCGAGCGTTATTGGCTTGAGTGTCATAGATGCAAGCATGTCCTTTTCCCCAGATAAGGACAGGGTCAGGGCCCTGCCATTTGTTTGTTAAGGGATCTTTCCAGAGAGCACGAGCATAGTCATGAGATGTGGAGGGATGCCACAATCGATCCGCGGCTGATTTGCCATTGGCATCATAAGTGAGAAAATTTAAAACAAAGAGTGAATGGTTTAATAGATTTTTTTGGTTACCCGTGAGGGGGTACAAAATACCTCCTCCAAGTTGTAATTTGGAAATCATAGTTTTGAGGGTTTGGTGTGCTCTTTCAACAATACCTTGTCCCTGGGGATTGTAAGGTATCCCAGTAATATGTTTTATATTCATATGTGAGCAAAACTGTTTGAATCCTACGCTGGTGTAACCAGGGCCATTATCTGTCTTAATGATCTTAGGATGGGGCATAGCAACTAAGCAAGCAAGCACATGGTTAATGACGTGTTTAGTGGCTTCTCCTGTTTGGAGAGTGGCATATATAAAACCACTGAAAGTATCTATGGAGACATGTATATATTTTAATTTTCCGAAGGAAGGCAAATGAGTGACATCCATTTGCCACACCTCACCAGGGAGCAATCCCCTTGGATTAACTCCTAGGTGTGGTTCAGGCAAGTAAGAGAGGCAGCCCTTACAGCTACGGACTATTTCCCTAGCTTGTTCCCGGGTAATGGAAAATCGGAGGCGTAAGGTTTGTGAGTTAAGATGATGTAGGGCATGAGCTTGTCTGGCCATAGTTAAGGCATCCGTCTGGGAGCAGAAGTTAGCCTGAAGAACAGCAGTGGGTTGCCTGAGGCATCAGTCTTAGATCTACATTGATTAGCCTGATGTTTGCCCCGCTTGCATCTAGGGCAAACAGTAGCCGGGACGGAGGGCCTATTTGTAGGATCTGATGGCTTTTGTTCAAGAGGATTCTGGCCCTGATTTGCGGAAGTCTGAGGGCATTGTTTAGCAAAATGTCCTAGTTGATTACATTTAAAACAGGTCTTTTGGGCTGGAGAGATGGCTTAGCGGTTAAGCGCTTGTCTAAGGAGCCTAAGGACCCCGGTTCGAAGCTCGATTCCCCAGGACCCACATTAGCCGGATGCATAAGGGGGCGCATGCATCTGGAGTTCCGTTTGCAGTGGCTGGAAGCCCTGGCGCGCCCATTCCCTCTCTCTCTCTATCTGCCTCTTTCTCTCTGTCTGTCGCTTTCAAATAAATAAATAAATAATGAAGAAAAAAATTAAAAAAAAAAACAGGTCTTTTGTCCGCTCATGGAATGCATGACAGCACCTATGGCCATAGTGACCCCTTGGGTGATGCCTTGGGAGAGTTTATGAGCAAAAGGATCTGCATCATTGCATAGTCTGATCATATCATCAAGGGTGCTATTTTTAAGTTTTCCTCTAAGGATGGAGCGACAGGTTGCGTTAGCATTTTCATAGGCCAGCTGTTTTAAAAAGCAGCTGTTACTTTCTTCCACCCCAAGAACTCTTTCAGCTGTTTCTAGAAGGCGTCCCACAAATTCATTATAAGGTTCCTGAGAGCCTTGAATTATTTTAGTTAGGGGTGTGGTTATTGACCCTTTGGAGGGAACTGCACGCCAGGCACCCATGGCAGCTTCAGCCGTTTGTGATAAAATTCCTGTAGGGAGTTGGACCTGTCGCCGCTCTGAGAGATATCTGCCTTGGCCAGAGAGCTTATCAAGGTTCCAACTCGCGGTGGATGTTTTTCTCTGATTTTGAGTGGCCAGGGCTTGACATCGATCTAAAAATTCTGCCCTCTAAGCCAAATATTGTCCACGTGAAAGGACCACCTGAGTTATGCGGTACCACTCTGAGGGGGTAAGATGACCTCCTCCTGAGAGAGCCTCTAGCATAGAGAGGGTGAAAGGGGCAGTAGGACCATAGTCGCGGACTGCTTTATTAAGTTCTTTGAGGGATCTGAATTTAAGTTTTTTAAATTGTGTAGTATCAGGAGTTTCATTATCAGTCTCATTTAAATCTCTATCTAAATTTTCCTCATCATTAGTATTATTTTCTACTTCGGATTCCTCTCCCGAATCCTCGCCCGTTTCCCCCCCTTCATTAGTAGAATGTGGAGGAGGGTCATCAGCAGAAGATTTAGGGTTGGCAGCATGACGAGTTAGGACAGGAAATGTTAAAGGGGCAGGAGGTTTAGGGAATTTTTTAGATTTAAGATTCTTAGGTGAAGAAATGCCACAGGAGGGCGCGCGTATGCCAGGGGAGCCAAAAACAGTTTGATTAACAGCAGCTTGGAGGGATGCCAGATCTCTAGAGAGATCAGAATATTCTTGTTGCAGTGTTAAAATGTCTTTTAGATCTTTAATTTGTCTGGTTAGTTGCTCTTTAGCTTGTAATAAAGGCATAGTGGAAGTAGTAAGTGAAGGAGGGAGCGGCATTGGCAGGGTCGGATATGGGGGAGGGTGAGAGGAGCCGGCAAGGGCAGTAAGGGTATTATGAGGAGGGGGCCAATCAGGATTATGGTAGGTTGCGGCAGCTTCCTCGAGGTCACTCTCCTCAGAGGGGGTCAAATGGTCAGGGGGTTTAGTCTTGAAAACGGGGAGAGTCAAGGGGTCTTTAACAGGCGGAAGAACAGAAGGTTCAGGTTCTTGAGTTATGTCTGGCAGAGAAGGATATATGGGACAGGGGGCCCCGGAGTCTGCTTCAGGAGGTATTGAGATCGAGACAGATGGGCAAGGCGAGGAAGGAATTTCTTTTGATTTGAGGGAAACATTAGAAGCAGCGCGAGAAAGTGGTTTGAGAAATTCTTCTGCAGACAACAAAATTTTGGTAGAATGAGGGCCATGCAGAAGGCTATTAATAACATTCCAATAAGTGAAAGCATGGTGAGGGACAGCGTCGGGACCCTCCTTATGCAACAACTCATTAAGTTCTTGACCTACTTTTGCCCAAGTATACGGGTGAATACTAGGACCATTAATAACAATCCATGGACAGACATCAGAAATGAACATGAAAAATTGTGACAATTCCTTTTTTGACACTCTAATTCCTCTTTCCCTGAGAGAGGCTTTAATATCCTTAATAAAGAGTGCCTCCTTGGAAATAGATTGACCCATCTTTGATGGGACGGAGGAAATTACTCACCAGGGAGCCGTCACTTCATGAGCGGTGAGGACGTTCCCAAATCGAAGCCGCAATCGGCGATGATGTCCCGGGATGCTGGAATGTGTTTTCCATCCGGCGGATGGTCCGTACCTCGGGCCCCACACGTTGGGCACCACTTGTCCCGTCCAGCAGGACTCAGTTATTCGGGGAGCGCGAGGGGGACCAGGCCTGTGAAAAGATGGGTGAGAAAGAAGGAACGAGACCAAGCAAAGGGTTGTCAAGGTCTATTGAGCTCCAAACATCAGTTTTTAAGCACAGCAGAAGGAGGAAGCAAAAAGGGGACAGAGGGCGGGGGATCAGGTATTGTGTAAGTTCCTGTAACAGTTTGTGGCTTTTCTCAGAATAGATGGTTATCATGTAACAGTTACTGAGCCTTATCGTTTCAGATGTATTGCCAATAAGCAAAAGGTCACAGTGTTCCTCTAATGGTCATTCTCACAAGCTACAGTTTCGGTCTGGGTCTCCGACAGCTCAGGCTAACCTGGAATTCACTATATAGTCTCAGAGTGGCCTTGAACTCATGGCAATCCTTCTACCTCTGCCTCCTGAGTGCTGGGATTAAAGGCGTGCGCCACCACACCCGGCTGTTTTTCATTTTTTTGAGGTAGGATCTCACTCTAGCCCAGACTGACCTGTAATTCACTCTGTAGTCCCAGGCTGGCCTTGAACTCACAGTGATCTTCCTTCTGCCTCCCAAATTCTGGGACCAAAGGTGTGCACCACCTTGCCCGGCCTTCTTCTTTAGAGGCAGGGGCTCATTATAATTTAGGCTGACCTGTTTGGCCTCAAACTCATGGCACTCATCCTTCCTCAACCTCTGCACTGCTGGGATCAAAGGAATGAGCCACCAGGCCTGGCTTGATCACCCTTTTAAAAATATTTTTTTATAAGAGACAGAGAGATAATTGGCACATCAGAGCCTCCAGCCACTGCAATCGAACTCGAGACTGCATCACCTTGTGTGCATTCACTACCTTGCATTCATCACCTTGTGCATTTGGCTCAACCTGGGGAGTCGAGCATGGGTCCTTGGGCTTTGCAGGCAAGTGCCTTAACCACTAAGCCATCTCTCCAGCCCTTAAAAATATTTATTTATAGCCAGGTGTGGTGGCACCATGCTTTTAATCCCAGCACTTTGGAGGCTGAGGTAGGAGGATCACTGTAAATTTGAGCCCGCCTTGCTCTAGCCCAGGCGGACCTGGAATTCACTATGCAGTGTCAGAGTGGCCTTGAGCTCACAGTGATCCTCCTACAGCTAGCTACCTCCTGAGTGCTGGGATTAAAGGCGTGTGCCACCATGCCTGGTGTGCTCAGACTTCTTTATTAAAATATTTTATTTTTATTTAATTACTTGAGAGGGAGAGAATGGGCATGCCAGGGCCTCTAGCCACCGCAAACAAACTCCAGGTAAATGTGCCACTTTGCGCATCTGGATTGTGTGAGTTCTGGGGAATTGAACCTGGGTCCTTAGGCTTTACAGGATAGTGCCTTACTGCTAAGCCATTTCTTCACCCCTGCTTATCCTTTTTAAATGTTGTTTTGGGGCTGGAGGGATAGCTTATTGGTTAAGGTGCTTGTCTGGGAAGCCTAAGGACCCAGGTTCAACTCCCAAGAACCATGTAAGCCAGATGCCCAAGTTGGCACAGGCATCTGGAGTTTGTTTGCAGTGCCTAGAGGCCCTGGCACACCCATTCTCTCCCTCTCTCTCTCTCTCTCTCTCTCTGACTGACTGCCTCCTTCTCTCTCTCTCTCTCTAATAAAAATAAAATAAATGTTAAAAAAAAAAGGTTGCTTTTATCACAGCCCTCCAGAAAAAGTTCTGGTGTGGTGCTCACTTGTAATCTCACCACTTGGAAAGTATCTCAAATCTGAGCATAGCTGGGCATGGTGGTGCACGCCTTTAATCCCAGCACTCAGGAGGCAGAGGTAGGAGGATCACTGTGAGTTTTAGGCCACCCTGAGATTACATAGTGAAATCCAGGTCAGCCTGAGCTAGAGTGAGACCCTACCTCGAAAAAAAATTTTTTGAGGATAGCCTGGACTACACAGTTTCAGGTTCTACTTGGGCTACAGTATCAAATCCTGTCTCAAAAAAAAAAAAAAAAAAAAAAGAGATGAGGAGGAAAAATGTGGATGTGGAAGAAAAAGAGGAAGAGAAGCAGGAGAGGGACAAAGGGATGAAACCATTCCTATTCTTTTAAAGCATCACCCAGTGGGCCTGGAGAGATGGCTCAGCTGCTAAGGTGCCTGCTTGCAAAGACTAATGGACCCTGGGTTCAATTTCTCCACACCCAAGTAAAGCCATATGCACAAAGTGGCACATGCATCTAGAACTCATTTGTAGTGACTGGAGGCCCTGGAGCACCCATTCTCCACCCCCTCACCCCTGTTAAATAAATAAATAAATAGTTTAGAAAAAATCATCACCCATTGCTCATACCACACCCATTGGCTGGCATGAGTCAAATGACCACAATTCTACTGCAAAGAGGCTCTTTGGGGTTTCTTACTTTCAATTATGAAATTAAAATGTATATTACGGGCTGGAGATATGGCTTAGTGATTAAGGTGCTTGCCTGAGAAGCCTAAGGATCCATGTTCAAGTCTCCAGATCTCACATAAGCCAGATGCAGGAAGGTGAGGCAAGGACAATGTCGCATATGCCCACTAGGGATTCAAGTGTCTGGAGTTCAGTTGCAGTGGGTGACGCTCTGGCAGGCCAATTCTCTCTCTGTCTCTCAAAAAAAAAAAAAAAAAAAGTAAGCTACCAGTCAGTGTGGCTGTACACACCTTTAATCACAGCACTAGGGAGGCAGAGGTAGGAAGGGTAGGAAGATCGGTGAAAGTTCAAGGTCACTCTGAAACTACATAGTGAATTCCAGGTCAGCCTGGACTGGAGTGAGACCCTACCTTGAAAAACAAAACAAACAAGGGCTGGAGGGATGGCTTAGCCATTAAGGTGGTTGGCTGCAAAGCTAAAGGACCCAGATTCGGTTCTCCAGGACCCACCTTAACCAGATGCACAAGGTGGCACATGCATCCGGAGGAGTTTGTCTGCAGTGGCTGGAGGCCCTGGCGTGCCCATTCTCTCTCTCCCTCTTTCTCTTTGTCAAATAAATAAATAAGTAAATTATACTGGTTACATAAGTTACAAATTTGACTGCTGTAACAAAAAAGGTATAAAATAACAGCTTGGGCTGGGCTTGGCGGCACACACGCCTTTAATCCCAGCACTGGGGAGGCAGAGATAGAAGGATCGCTGTGAGTTTCAAGCTACCCTGAGACTACATAGTGAGACTCTACTTCAAGAAAAACCAGACACAACAAAAATAACAGCTTGGGCACATCAGAAGGTATTTGTAGTCTTCATCTGATAGCCCAAGACAGCTATGAACTTTGCACTCCAGGCCTTTTTCTGGTTTTGGGCAGAAGCCGTAGCCTTGCTCATGCTATGTAGGCACAGTACTGCTGAGCCACGCCCCCAGCCCTCACTGTGGATTCTAGGCATGAGCTTTACTGTTAAGCTACATTCCTAGCTGGTGGGGTTTTTGTTTGTTTCGTTTTGTTTTTTGGCTTTTTAAGGTAGGGTTTCCCTCTAGCTGACCTGGAATTCACTATGTAGTCTCAGGGTAGCCTCGAACCCATGGTGATCCTCCTACCTCTGCCTCTTGAGTGCTAGGATTAAAAGCGTGTGCCACCACACCCGGCTCCTAGCTGGTTTTTGAGTCAGGGCCTTTAGCCCACAGTGGCCCTGAACTTGGAATCTCTTTCAAGTTCTGTGATTACAGCTTGAGCCATTGTCTCAGTGCTGTTTGAGACCCTCCTTCCTCCCCTACATCTCTGGGCACCTCCTCCAGGACCTATTTATTTTCTCAAAATACACCCATGAAGCGAATTAGTACACCCCTGGCTTTTACCAATCACTATGAATCCAAGAAGTGTCACCTTAGATCAAACCCACATATCTGCCTTGTGTGGTGGCGCACATTTTTAATCACAGCACTCCTGGGAGGCAGAGGATAGCCATGAATTGGAGGCTACCGTGAGACTACATAATGAATTCCATGTCAGCCTGGCTAGAGCGAGACCCTACCTGGAAAAACTAAAAAAAAAAAAAAAAAAAAGCAAGAAAAGGAAGGAAGGAAGAAAAAAGCCACATGCTGAAAGCACAGCAACACAGCTTTCTGTTTGTAGATTTTTCTTCAGTTTGAGGCAGACCATCATCCAACTTTGAACCACTCCCTGTTTGCGTTCTTTTTTAGAGTGGGGTCAACAGTGGACTGGTCCGCGCCAAAGACTCCATCACCAGCTTGAAGGAGAAGACCACGCGAGTTAACCAGCACGTGCAGACTCTGCAGGTATGGCAAGTGACAACGCCTGACCCAACAGGACACCCCTTCCCTCAGAGGTTTTTTGTTTTGGGTTTTTCGAACTAGGGGTTTCACGCTAGCCCAGGCTGACCTGGAATTCACTATATAGTCTCAGGATGGCCTTGAACTCATGGTGATCCTCCCACCTCTGCCTCCCTAGTGCTGGGATTAAAGGCGTGCGCCACCACGCCCGGTACCCTCAGAGTTTTGATCCCCAGTTAGAACTTGGGTTCTGCAGGGAGCTTGGGAACTGTCATCCTGTCTAACTCCTCCTTCTCGTGGTCAAGAGCGAGTGCTCCGTGCTGAGTGAGAATCTGGAACGCAGGCAGCAGGAGGCGGGGGAGTTGGAGGGGTACTGCAGTCAGCTGAAGGTGAGACTCTGGACAGGAGGTGGTGGGGAGCAGGCCTGGGAGGAAGAGGGGAATCCGATAGAGGTGAGAGCTGGTGGATGAAACCGTCCCTGCAACCCCGGGAACCTGGCTGGAAAGTGGGGCTTGTCTGGTTGGGGGCCAGGGGCAGAACTGGAATGGGAAGGCAGGGCCCCCGCCCTGATGTCCTGACCCAGGAGAACTGCCGCAAGGTGACCCGGTCAGTGGAAGATGCTGAAATCAAAACCAATGTCTTGAAGCAGAACTTCGCCCTGTTGGAGGTAAGAGGGTGGGTGGGCAGGGACAAGAATGGAGAAGCTGTGGTAGGTGGGTCCCACGGGTGGGTGGGTCTGAGTAGGAAGCCTAGACCTCAGGTGGGAAGGGCCTGCGGGCAGATTTTAGGACTGCTGGGGTATAGTGCAGAATAGAGGGTTTGGAGTGGGAGGGGCCCTGAGGAAGGCGGGGCGGGCGTGGTTTGTGGGCGGGGCCTATGGGTTCAAGGGGCGGGGCCGCGGGACCCACTATAGGTGCGGCTTCCACAGCACTGCCGGGCCATCAGGAGCGGGCGGGGCGGGGGGGGGGGAGGCAAGCTGGCAGAGTTCAGAGTAAATTGCACGTCAGCTGGATTTTATGACAGCAAACAGGAGTTCAGTTAGACGCACGTGGTACTTCTCCAGTCTTCGGGGTTACTAGGGTGGAGGTGGCTGCGAGTGGCCCGGGGCTGGACGCCTGGCCTCGGTCTCCTTCCCCGCCCAGGAGAAGCTGCGGTACCTCCAGCAGCAACTGCAGGATGAGTCGCCGCGGCGGCAGGAGGCCGAGCTGCTGGAGCTGGAGCAGAAGCTGGAGGCCGGCCTCTCCCGGCACGACCAGGGCCCCGCCGCTACGAACCAGGCCTGCTCCGGCCCTCCGGGCAGCCCCGAAGAACCCCAGCGACCACGCAGCCTGGTCCCCAGTGGCTGGACAATGGGGCCTCGGGCCGGAGAGGGCCTGTACCTGGGCGAGCAGGAGTTGCAGAGGGTCTCCACAGGCCTTGAAGAGCTGAGGTGGGCGTGGCCCCGGGAGGAGAAAGGATGAACTTGTGGGCGTGGCTTGAAGTGGAAGGGATGTGGTATAGAACATTGGTACAGCATCCCTTGCATAAGGAAGGTCGTAGGTTCGATCCCAGAACTGCACCCCCCCCAAAAAAAGAATTTGGGGAGTCACTAGATCTGAGTTGCCAGGGTGATGGTGCCAATGGGGTGGGGACGGTGTGGCCGTGGCCCCACCTACTCATCCGCCCCTCCACCTGCAGGAGGGAGGTGTCTTCCTTGACCGCCCGGTGGCATCAGGAGGAGGGGGCAGTGCAGGAGGCCCTGAGGCTGCTGGGGGGCCTGGGAGGCCGGCTGGACGGCTTCTTGGGCCAGTGGGAGCGCTCACAACGCGAGCAGGCGCAGTCGGCGCGGGGCCTGCAGGAGCTTCGAGGTCGGGCAGATGAGCTCTGCAGCATGTAAGGGACCGGCAAAAGGAGAGGGGAGGTGGGGCCAGGCCGAGGGCAGGGCCTCGCGGGCACAGGGGGCTGGCAATCAGCCGGGCCTGACCCACCACACTGTACACGAACATGAAGAAGGGCCAGCTAGCTTAGGGATGGGGGGCTGTCTTACATAAGGCCTGAGAGGTGGAGCCGGAGAAAGGGTGTGTTCCATAACTTAAATGGACAAGAGTCAGAAGGAGTACAAACACTAAAGTCAGAAAAGAGGCGAACTTGATGGAGGAGGCCTGTGATCCTAGCTACTGGGAAGGTGGAGGCTGGAGGATGTCAAGTTCAAAGGCAGCCTGAGCTATAGAGAACGTTCAAGACCAGGCACGACAACTTAGGGACATCCTCTCAAATTAAGTAAAAAAGAACTGGAGAGATGGCTTAGCTGTTAAGGCACTTGCCTGCCGAGCCTAAGACATAGAGGCAGATGCACAAAGTGGCGCATGTGTCTGGAGTTCATTTGCAGGGGCAGGGGGTCCTGGCCCGTCCATTCTGTCTGTGGGTCTGCCTGTCTCTCCTCTCTGTCTCTCCACTTGCAAATACTTTTTATAAATAAGTAAATAGAGTGCGGGTGGTACTGCACCTGCCTAGAATCCACCGATGAGTGGCTGGGGGCGTGGCTCAGCAGCAGTACGTGCTTCCCATGAGGGAGGCCCCAGATCCCATCTCCAGCGGGTGGGTTAGTACCCTGCCACATTGGCCATTCTCCTGCTTCAGGATGGAGCGGTCTGCAGTGTCGGTGGCTTCACTGAGGAGCGAGCTGGAGGCGCTGGGCCCAGTGAAACCTATTCTGGAGGAGTTAGGGAGGCAACTTCAAAGTTCCCGAAGGGGAGCCGATCAGGCCTTGAACTTGGATCGATCATCCCAGGGGCCCTGTACACGCTGTGCCAGGTATGGGAGTTGTCATTGTGAGAGAAAAAGTGTCCCCGTGTGCTGTAGGACCATCCAGTCCTGCTGCATTGTGGGAGCCTATTTCTTGTCTGCCTGAAAGGTAAATTTAGGGTCTAGTGGAACTCAAGGAAGATTTGATACCCTTGCAATGATTTTCCAGTGGGGTCATTAAAGGAAGTGGGGTTCCCAGTACAATATCAGATCAGGTTTAACTCATGCACTGTGAGAAATGTGAGCTTTGGTGGCTTGGAGACCTAGAAGGCTGCTTGGCGCTGTTTGGAAGTAAGACCCCAACGTCACGCAATCCTCTGAGATACCCCAAGTATGGTGGGGCAATGGCATAGGGAACATAATGGAAATAAGGCTAGGTGGAGGCAGAGTTCTGGGCCTCGTTCTCTAGCGAACACCCCTTACCCAGCCAGGGGCAGCAACTGTCCACCGAGTCCTTGCAGCAGCAGCTGGAACGAGCGCTGACCCCGCTGGTCAATGAGATGAAGCAGAAGGGCCTGGCCCCTGCCTGTCCCAGCTGTCAGAGGCTACACAAGAAGATTCTGGTACCAGGGACCATGGGTTACATGTCCTGCTTTTCTATTGTGTTAGAGCGGCCTCAGGGACGGCACAGCAAGGGGAGGACTGAGCTGGGAGCAGCACTTGTCTCCCGTGCATGGTGGGAGGAGGGAGGGGCAAACAGCTTGGTGAGCCCAAAACATGATGGGGCATTGGGTCTGTAACACAGTGGGATACAGGGGACATATTCAACTTTAAAAGCTCATGGGACATAACCCCTGTTGACTGTAGTCCTTCAGAGATGCCATTGGGGTCCCAGGGAAACATGGAGGCCAGACTGGGGACCCAGTGGTAAATGTCACAGTAAGCTAATTGGATTATGGGAAGTAGAACCTCTACTCTGCCAGAAGCATTGCACAACAGACTAAGCCCCAATAGCTGCTGGAAATTGAGCCTGGGTGCATTGTGGGACATGCAGATCCAATGCATGATGGGAAATTGACCTGTGGTGACGAGGTATAAGTTGTAGTGGGTGGAATTTACAAGTGAGGCGTTGTGGGACATCGAGGTGAGAGCATGAATACGCGGCTGCCCTGGGCCTCATGCATGGTGGGATATGAGAAGTACAATGCATGATGGTATATTTGCTGAGGAGATGGTAGGATATAAATTGTGGTGAGCTCCTGGAGGAATAATTGAAAGTCCATGGGACAGACCACAGCAATAGGGACTGTACTTGTGACAGATGCGGGCCTCATAGCTGTGAGGTTTTATGAATTATGGGATGCCGCAGGGCACCATGAACACATACACATCAAACACTATCAAAAGATCGTTCAAAAGTAAAGAAGAGAGAATGGGACAATATTTCAGTCATGAATTAGTTATTGCTGCCACATAGGCCAATGCATTAGGGGGGGGATATTCACAACATTCCTGTACAATGAAATTGAGAAAGCAGTGCATTGTGGGATGTCAGAGCCAGTTCCAGGCTCAAGGCATGATGGGATACACTGGGGGTAGTTTGTGGGCTCCATGGGACACTGCCCCTTGCCCTCTGCGACCCAGCTCCCCCTCCACTCCCAGCCCAGTCCAGCAAGCCCAGCGGTGCCTACACTCCTCTCCCCAGGAGCTGGAGCGCCAGGCCTTGGCCAAACACGTCAGGGCAGAGGTCCTGAGCTCCACCCTCCGGCTGGCCCAAGACGAGGCCGTGCGGGCCAAGAACCTACTGCTGACGGACAAGATGAAGCCGGAGTGAGGAAGGAGGCAGAGGGCATGGGAGGAGGGTGAGGTTTACTAGGGCCTGGCTCCTCCTCTCTGCTCCCTTACCCACCCCCAGCCTGCCCAGGCCCAACTCCAACTGGCTGTCATTACAGGGAGAAGGTGGCCACCCTGGATTATATGCACTTGAAGATGTGCTCCCTCCACGATCAGCTAAGCCACCTGCCACTTGAGGGGTCCACAGGAACAATGGGGGGAGGAAGTAGTGGAGGGGCTCCCCCAAAACGTGGGGGCCCAGCCCCTGAACAATAAATGGCCTCTCATGTTGGCATGAATTCTGTCTCTTACTTGGCATCAAAAGAAGGACAGTAGCAGATAATAGTGGCTACACCATACTACACACGCAGAGAAGCCATATTTTATTTATTTGGAAGGAAAGAGAGAGGAGGGAGGAGAGAGAATGAGCATGCCAGGGCCTGTAGCTGCTGCAAACTAACTCCAGATGTATGGACCACTTTGTACATCCGGCTTTACGTGGGAACTGGGGAATCAAACCTGGGTTATTAGGCTTTGCAGGCAAGTGCCTTAACTGCTGAGCCACCTCTCCAGCCCAAATAACATATTTTTTAATTTTTTTATTTATTTTTATTTATTTATTTGAGAGCGACAGAGAGAGAGATAGAAAGAGGCAGAGAGAGAGAGAGAGAATGGGCGCGCCAGAGCTTCCAGCCACTGTAAACGAACTCCAGATGCATGCACCCCCTTGTGCATCTGGCTAACATGGGTCCTGGGGAATCGAGCCTTGAACCGAGGTCCTTAGGCTTCACAGGCAAGCGCTTAACTGCTAAGCCATCTCTCCAGCCCCAAATAACATATTATTTTTAAAAAAATTAACAAAAGAGGGGCTGGGGAGATGGCTTAGCGTTTAAGGTGCTTGCCTGCTAAGCCTAAGGACCATGGTTCTATTCCCCAGGACCCGCATAAGCCAGATGCACAGGGGGCACATGCGTCTGGAGTTTGTTTGCAGTGGCTGGAGGCCCTGGCATGCCCATTCTCTCTTTCTATCTGTCTCTTCCTCTTTCTCTCTCTCTCTGTCTCTCAAATAAATAAATAAATAAAAATATTTTAAAAAATTAACAAAAGAGCAGGGCATGGTGGAACATGTCTTTAATCCTGGTACTTGGGGTGGGGTGGGGCAGAGGTAGGAGGATTGCCATGAGTTCAAAGCCACCCTGAAACTACATACTAAATTCTGTGTCAGTCTGGTCTCTAGCAAGACCCTACCTCAAAAAATCATAAAAAATTTTACAAAAAAAGAGTCAGGTGCTAGAAAGATGACTCAGTGGTTAGGTTGCTTTCTGTGCAAGCATGAGGGCCTGAGGGGGCCTGAGACCATTTGACTTAGATCCCTAGGACCTACATACACAGAAAGGCATGGGCACACGTTTCTGTAACCCCAGTCCCATTGCGGAGCAGAGACCTCAGAATCCCTTGAGCTCACAAAAAAAAAAAAAAAAAAAAAAAAAAAAGATACCAAAAAAGAGGACATGAACGAACAAAGGAATAAAATGGAAGAAAATGAGCAAAAATAATGCAATAGATAGGCTGGAGAGATGGTTCAGTGGTTAAAGCAGTTGTCATCAAAGCCTAATGACTTGGGTTCAATTGCCCAATATCTACACATAAAGCCAGATGCACAAGGTGGTGCATGCATCTGGAGTTTATTTGCAGTGGCTGGAAGCCCTGGTGCACCTGTTCTGTCTCTCCTCTCTATCTTTCTCTGCTTACAAAGAAAGGAAGGAAGGAAGAGACAGCTGAATGACTTCGAAGAGGACATGATCAGATGCCTTAATGAATTCCAAGACAGCACCAAAAATCAACTAAGTGCAACGTAAAAGTCAAATCAAGGAAGGAAAATGGAACGCAATAAAGAGGGTGATTCTAGGCTGGAGGTTGGCTTAGCGATTAAGGCACTTGCCTGCAAAACCAAAGGACTCAAGTTTGATTCCCCAGGACCCACATAAGCCACAAGTACAATGTGGTGAATACATCTGGAGTTCGTTTGCAGCAGCTGGAGGCCCTGGTGTGCCCATTCTCTCTCACTCTCTCTCTGCCTCTCTTCCCCCTCTCTCTAAGAAAGAAAGAAAGAAAAGAGTGATGCTGAAGAAAAACCTAATGGTTGGGCATGGTGGCACACGCCTTTAATCCCAGCACTCGGGAGGCAGACATAGGATAATCATTGTGAGTTCGAGGCCACCCTGAGACTACATAGTTAATTCCAGATCAGCCTGGGCTAGAGTGGGACCCTACCTCAAAAAGCCAAAAAAATAAACTTATGGAAATAAAAAATTAATTAGGAGGCTCCCAAGAAATTCTCACCAACAGAATAGGTCATGTGGAGGACAGAATATAAAGATTTGAGGACAAGGCAGAGGAAAGAGATTGGGAGGATGAAGTCAATGACAAACTCAAGTCAGGTGTAGTGACACATAACTTTAATCCTAGCACTCAGGAGGCAGAGTTAGGAGGATTGATGTGAGTTTGAGACCAGCCTGAGACTACAGAGTAAATTCCAGGTGAAGCCTTGGCTAGAGTGAGACCGTACCTTGAAAAACCAAAAAAAGACCAAACATTCAAATCACATGCATACAAGAAGGGGAAGAGGTCAGGAGCGATGGCTCAGCAGTTAAGGCTTTGATTTTCCAGTACTCACATCAAGCCAGATACACAAAGTGGCAATTCTAGAAGAAATTTTCCATTCGAGACCTTACAAAAGAGAGATCCATCCATGTACAAGAGGTACACAAAACACCCAATAGGACCAGAGAAAAAATTCTCCATGTCACATTATACAGAAAACAAGCCAGGCGTGGTGGCACACGCCTTTAATCCCAGCACTTGGGAGGCAAGTATAGGAGGATCGCCATGAGTTCGAGGCCACCCTGAGACTACACAGTGAATTCCAGGTCAACCTGAGCTAGAGTGAGACCCTACCTAGAAAACAAACAAACAACAACAAACAGAAAACAAAGTAAAAGTATTAAAGTGGGCGTGATGGCACACACTAATCCCAGCATTCAAGAGGCTGAAGTATAGCACTCGGGAGGCAGAGGCAGGAGGATTGCTGTGAGTTCGAGGCCACCCTGCGACCACATAGTAAATTCCAGGTCAACCTGAGCTACAGTGATACCCTACCTCCAAAAACCAAAACAGAAAACGTAGGAATACTAAAAACTTCAAGAGAGAAACAGCTTACCACTTACAAAGGTGAGCCCATCAGAAAAAAATCCGATCTTTCAGTGGAAACTCTAAAAGCCAGAAGGGCCTTGAATTCAAATTTTGAAAGATGATGGCTGCCAGCCCAAACTACCCAGCAAAATTATCCTTCAAATAAAAGGTGAAAGAAAAACTCTCCATGATAAAAGCCAGCTTTATGAACATATGAGCACTAAATCAGCCCTACAGAGAGCACTGGATGGAATACTTCACACTGAAGGGAATAAATATATTGAAGAGGCTATGGGAGCCAGATGTGGTAGCATATACCTTTAATCCCAGCACTTGGAAGGCAAAGGTAGGAGGATTGCAGTGAGTTCAAGGCCAGCCTGGAACTACAGAGTAAATTCCAGGTCAACCTGGGCTAGAGTGAGACCATACCTCAAACAACCAAACAAACAGGGTTGGACAGATTGCTTAACAGTTAAGACACTTGCTAAGGACCCAGGTTTGATTCTCCAGGTCCCACATAAACCAGATCCACATGGTGGCACATGCGTCTGGAGTTTGTTTGCAGTGGCTGCAGGCCCTAGTGCACCCATTCTCTCTCTCTCTCTCTCTCTCTCTCTCTCTCTCTCTCTGTCTCTCTATCTCTCTCTAATAGATAAATAAAAACAAATATTTTTTTAAAATATCTAAAAATCAAGAAAAGAAATGAGAAAATACACAAATTCCTAAAGATTGAACTACACATTATATTTTTAAATATTTAGGCTTCCCAGGCAAGTGCCTTAACCACTAAGCCATCACTCCAGCCCAATTTTTAGAATATTTTAATTCATTTCTAAGCAGAGAAAGCGGGTCGGGGAATGGGTATGCCAGGGCCTCTAGCCATTACAAACAGACTCTAAATACATGAACCACTTTGTTCAGCTGGCTTTTCATGGGTACTAGGGAAATGAACCTGGGCAGCTAGGCCTTGCTAGCAAGAGCCCTTAACCACAGAACCATCTCTGCAGCCTGACAACACACTATTGAACAGTGAGTGGGTCACTGAAGAAATCAAGAAGAAAATAAAAAATTCCTAGAACTGAATGAGAATGAAAACACAACATACCAGAACCTATAGGATATTATGAAGGCAGTCCAAAGATGGAAATTTAGAGCTGGAGAGATGGCTTAGTGGTAAAGATGAGTGTCTGTGAAGCCTAAGAACCCCTGTTTGACTCCCCGGATCCCACATAAGCCAGATGCACAAGGTGACACTTGCACAAGGCCACACATGTGCACTAGGTGGCTCATGCATCTGGAGTTTGATTACAGTGGCTAAAGGCCCTTGCACACCGATTTTCTCTCTCTCTCTCTCGCTCGCTCGCTCGCTCTCTCATTAAGGAAAAGGCCAGGGCCAGGTGTGGTGGTGCACGCCTTTAATCCCAGCACTCGGGGGGCAGAAGTAGGAGGATCACCATGAGTTCAAGGCCACCCTGAGACTCCATAGTGAATTCCAGGTCAGCCTGGGCTAGAGTGAGACCCTACCTTGAAAAAACCAAAAAAAAAAAAAAAAAGAGAGAGAGAGAGAGAGAGACAGAGAGAGACAGAGAGAGACAGAGAGAAACAAAAAGTCCAGGGCTGGAGAGATGGCTTAGCAGTTAAGGAATATGCCTGCAAAGTCAAAGGATCGCGGTTAGACTCTCCAGGACCCACATAAACCAGATGCACAAGGGGGCACATGCATCTGGAGTTCATTTGCAGTGGCTGGAGGCCCTGGTGCACCTATTCTCTCCATCTCTCTCTGCCTCTTTTTCTCTCTCAAATAAATAAAATATATTAAAAAAAAAAAAAAGAAAAAGAAAAAGAAAAAGACCAGTCTGAGGAAATTGCTCAGTGGTTAAGGTGCTTGCCTGCAAAGCCTAATGGCCCAGGTTCAATTCCTCAGTACCCACGTTAAGTGGCGCATGTGTCTGGAGTTTATTTGCAGTGGCAAGGGTGCTAGTTTTATTCTTGTTGCGTTTGGTGTTTTCTGGCTGGTGATGGTTTTTCTTTGCTTGGATGTATGGAAGATTCTTTGATTCTTTCATCACTGATAAAACTCCCCCTGTTGCAGTCAGGTTCACATTGCTGGTAGAAATCACCCAAACAAGAGCAGCTTGTGGGGGAAAAAAAAAGAGGTTTATTTTGTCTTACAGCCTGGGGCGGGGAGCTCCATGATGACAGGGCAAATGATACAAGGGGAAATGGAAACTGGCTGTAACACCCACAAGCCCGCCCCCAACAATACATTTCCTCCAGGAGGCATTAATTCACAAATCGCCATCAGCTGGGAACCTGGTATTCAGAACACCTGTTTATGGGGGACACCTGAATCAAACCACCACACCCCAACCCAGATCTACAAGCTTAAGATAAATCCTTTCCTCCCCTAAACTATGCCTGGTTTGGATGTTCATCCCAGCAAGCTGTAGCTGTCCACAGAGTATCATATACCTTGATCAAGTAGGTTTCATCCCAGGGAGAGAGGATTAGGAGAGGTAAAAGGAGGGTTAATCAAAATTTAAAGCCAGGCATGGTGGTACACACCTTTACTCCCAGCAATCTGGAGCCATAGGTAGAAGAGTTACTGTGAGTTCAAGACCAGCTTGGGACTACAGAGTTAAGTTCCAGATCATCCTGGGTTAGAGGAAGATCCTATCTTGAAAAAACAAGAGAGAGAGAGAGAGAGAGAGAGAGAGAGAGGGAGAGAGTGTGTTTTGGCAGAAGTATCCAATAAAGGTAAATAAAAATGTGCCCAGAAGCCATAGATTGTTACTAGAAAAATCTCAGTGCCAGAAGCAGGATACCTTCCAGTGAGTTGTTACAGAAGCCCCTAATGCCCCCAAAACATTATAGGCCATCGCTAAGGCTCTTGGTTGGACACCAGAACTAGATGGGAAGACCCTATTGTTGAAGACTCCACATACTTGGGCTGCCTGTCACTGAGAAATCAAGCTGGAGCTGAACTGAAAACCTTCTCCCTGTTGGCTACCTGTCAGACAGCTGGAAAGAGCTAGCACCACATAGCCTTTTGGGAGAGAAAAGTCACCAATGATGTTAACCAGCAGTGCACCCTGCAAGCTTTATGGCTGGCCAGCCAGGCTAAATGTGCCAACTGGTGCAATAGTGGCATGTCTTTTATGGGGGAAACCAACTGCTCTCTAATTGGACTGGAGGCCTGCTCTGTGGGAGGGAATATATGCCTGGTACTGAAAACTTTGTGGAAAGCCCATGGCTGGGGCGGTCATAAGTCCTAGGGTAGTAACTATTGTTTGTTCTCTGGCTAAATGCATATATCATGCCCACCAAACTGCCCTCTAAACACTTATGTTTATGCCCATGTATTAATGCTACTCACTTTTGACTAGAGAAGGCTCCTCTTTTATTTATTAGAAACAGAGAGAGAGAGAGAGAGAGAGAATGGGTATGCCAGGACCTTAAACGACTGCAAACGAACTCCAGACAAATGTGCCATCATGTGCATCTGGCTTACAAGGGATCTGGAGAATTGAACCTGGGTCCTTAGGCTTCATAGGCAAGCGTTTTTCCTGCTAAGCCATTTCTCCAGCCTGAAGCTTCTCTTTTCTGATGGCAGAGGCCACTGGGGTGACTCAAAACACATCATAGTGCTGAAAAGTGACAGTGTAGTGCTCAGCACTGAGACATCTTTATCACACCCTCCAGAGCTCAGGGAACATTGCAGAAGAGGTGGCAGAAAGAACATTCAATGTGGCCAGCTGCCTCATGTGCCTCCTGCCATGCCCTTAAACTGTGAGCCAAGACTGGATCTGCTTGCAGCCATGAAGAGAGGGCAGGCAGGTTAATACAGAGATGCCTAGCTGGCAATACCAAAAATAAGTGAGTACTATGTGCTCAGCCCTACACATGACATCTAAACCACATCCTTCATGGCTCAGGGTACTGTTGTGGGAGAGGGCAGAAAGAATGCAAGAGCACTTTATGAGGCTGGCTTTCACATGGGTACAGGAGAATTGAACTAGGGTTGGCAGGCTTTGGAAACAAGAGCCTTTAACTACTGAGCCATCTTCCCCAGTGCCAAATATATATACTTATTTTATTTTATTTTATTTTATTTACTTGAGAGAGTGAGAGAGAAAGAGGGGAGAGAGAGAGAATGGGCGTGCCAGGGCTTCCAGCCACTGCAAACGAACTCCAGACACATGCACCACCTTATGCATCTGGCTTACGTGGGTTCTGGGGAGTCAAGCCAAGGTTCTTTGGCTTTGCTGGCAAATACCTTAACCACTAAACCATCTCTCTAGCCCTATATATTTGTTTTGTTTTGTTTGAGGTCAGGTCTTGCTCTAGCCCAGGTTAACCAGGAATTCACTATGTAGTCTCAGGCTGGCCTTGACCTCATGACAATACACCTACCTCTGCCTCCCAAGTGCTAGGATTAAAGGTGTGTTCCACCATGCCTGACCCAAAATATTTTATTTATTGATTGATTGATTGACTGATAACTTCCATAACTGTAAACAATATACCATGGTAGTTCCCTCCCTCCCCCTAAATTCCCCTTTGAAACTCCATATTCCAACATATCCCCTTCCCCTCTCAATCACTCAATCAGTCTCCTTTTATTTTGATGTCATGATCTTTTCTTCCTATTATGATGGTCTTGTGTAGGTAGTGTCAGGCACTGTGAGGTCATGGATATCCAGGCCATTTTGTGTCTGGAGGAGCACGTTGTAAGGAGTCCTACCCTTCCTTTGGCTCTTATATTCTTTCCGTCACCTCTTCCACAATGGACCCTGAGCCATGGAAGGTGTGATTGAGATATTTCAATGCTGAACACTCCTCTGTCACTTCTTCTCAGCACCATGGTGCCTTCTGAGTCATCCCAAGGTCACTGCCATCTGAAAAGAGAAGATTCTCTACCAAAAGTGAGAGTAGCATTAATGTATGGGTATGAACATTAAGAGAAGTGCTTACTGGGCAGTTTAGTGAGCATAGTATATACATTTAGCCAGACAGCAGCAGACGTTACACCCCTAGGGCTCATGACTACCCCTGTTGTAGGTTTTCAGTATCAGGTTTTCCCTCCCATGGAGCAGACCTCCACTCAAATTAGAGGGCAGTTGGTTTCCACCATGACAGACGTGCCCCTATTGCACCCCTTGGCTCATTTGGCCTGGCTGACCAAATATAAGGCTTTGCAGTGTCCACTGTTGGGTATCTTCACTGGTGGTTTCTCTCTCTCCCATTGAACTGCATGCAGCATCGCTTTTTCCAGCTTTCTGTCAGCTGGTCTACATGGAGGAGGTTTTCAGCTCAGTTCCAGCAGGATTTCTCAGTGACCTTGCAGCCCAAGTATGTGGAGTCTTCAGCAATAGGGTCTTACCATCTATTCCTGCTGGGAAACCAAGGGCTTCAGCAATGGCCTGTAATGTTTTGGGGGCATCAGGGACCTCCCTGGCCAACAACTCACTGGAAGGTATCCCATCCCTAGCACTGAACATTTTCTAGTAACAATCTATGGCTCCTTTGTGTTCCATTGTCCAAAACAGTAGGTTTCCATATGACTTATTTATATCCTCTTAGACTTTGATTAGCCTACCCTCCACCTCTCCTTTACTCAATCTCTTCCCCTGACCTCATTTAGGCCTTTTCACCCCCATTAATCTGTCCTTCTACTTACATATGTACAATACCATCCTATTAAGTCCCCCTCCCTCCCTTTCTATTCCCTTTATATCTCCTTTCTAGCTTATTAGCCTCTGATACTGAGTTTTCTTCCTACTCTCACAGAAGCCCAATCATTTGTAGCTAGGATCCACATATGAGAGAGAACATGCGACATTTGGCTTTCTGGACCTGGGTTATTTTTTAATATTTTATTTATTTATTTATTTATTTATTTGAGAGAGAGACAGAGAGAGAGAGCAAGGGAGAGTGAGAAAGAGAACTCAGGTGCATGTGCCAACTGGTGCATCTGGCTTATGTGGGTAATGGGGATTGAACCTGAGTCCTTAGGCTTCACAGGCAAGAGCCCTAAGAGTTAAGCCATATCTCCAGCCCTTGAATTTTAATATATACATACATATATATATATATATATATATATATATATATATATATTTGGTTGTTGTTGCTGTTGTTTGAGGTAGGGTCTCACTCTAGCCCAGGCTGACCTGGAATTCACTTTGTAGTCCCGAACTAGCCTAGAACTAAAAAAAAAAAAAAAAAAAAGGGTTGGAGAGATGGCTTAGCGGTTAAGGCACTTGTCAGCGAAGCCTAAGGAACCAGGTCCAATTCTCCAGGTCCCACGTAAGCCAGATGCACATGGTGGCACATGCATCTGGAGTTCGTTTGCACTAGCTAGAGGCCCTGGCGTGCCCATTCTCACTCTCTGTCTTTGTCTCTCTCTCCCTCTCTCTAATAAATCAATAAAAACAATCCATTAAAAAAATTAATGTAAGTCAGATGCACAAGGTGATGCATGTGTCTGGAGTTCATTTGCAGTAGCTAGAGGCCCTGGTGTGCCCATCTTCTCTTTCTCTCTTCCTGTCTCTCTCTCTTAAAATAAATAAAATAGGCTGGAGAGATGGCTTAGTGTTTGCCTGTGAAGCTGAAGGACTCAGGTTCAATTCCCCAGGACCCACGTGAACCAGATGAACAAGGGCACATACGTCTGGAGTTCATTTGCAATGGCTATAGGCCCTGGCATGCCCATTCTCTCTCTCTCTCTCTCTCTCTCTCTCTGTCTCTCTCTCTCTCCCTCTCTGCTTGCAAATAAATAAATAAAATATACAAAAAGTCAGGGGCTGGGGCTGGAGAGATGGCTAAGCAATTATGGCACTTGCCTGCTAAACCTAACAACCCAAGTTCAATTTCCCAGTACCCATGTAAGCCAGATGCACAGAGTGGCACATGCATCTGGAGTTCATTTGCAGTGGCTGGAGGCCCTGACACACCCAATACTCTCTCTCTCTCTCTCTCTCTCTCTCTCTCTCTCTCTAGCTCTCTGCTTGCAAATAAATAAATACAATACTTTTAAAAAAAATCAAAGTCTGGGCATGGAGGTGCATGCTTTTAATACCAGTACTTGCTTAGCAGAAATAGGAGGATCGCCATGAGTTCGTGGCCAGCCAGAGACTATATAGTGAATTCCAGGTCAGCCTGGGCTAGAGTGAAACCCTACCTCAAAAACAAAAGTAGCTGGGCATGGTGGCACATACCTTTAATTCCAGCACTCAGGAGGCAGAGGTAGGAGGATCACCATGAGTTTGAGGCCACCCTGAAACTACATAGTAAATTCCAGGTCAGCCTTGACTAGAGTGAGACCCTACCTCGAAAAAACAAATAAATAAATAAAAACAATGGCACTCAGAGCCTCCCCAAGCCCAGCCCAGCTTTCTTTGCTCTGAGTCCCACCTGTACCCTGATTGGCATTAAGTAAATAACTGTGGGCCCTCCCAGCCCCTCCCCCCCAAATCAGTCAATCTACTAACAATGGGGCAAGGAACTGAAAAGAGATTTCTCAAAGGAAGAAGTAAAAATGACCATGAAACTTCTAAAACAAAAATCAACATTTTTAGCCATCAGGAAAATGCAACTTAAAACTACTTTAAGAGCCTATCTCACTCTTGTCAGAATGGTTATCATCAGAAAAATCATGGGCTGTCCGCTCCATGGGAGGGAATACATCCCTGATACTGAAAACCTACAAGAGGGGTAGTCACGAGCCCTAGGGGATGTTATGTCTGCTGGTTTCTGGCTAAATTTACATACTATACTCACCAAACTGCTCAGTAAGCACTTCTCTTAATGTTCATACCCATACATTAATGCTACTCTCACTTTTGGTTAGAGAAGCTTCTCTTTTCAGATGGCAGAGACCTTGGGATGACTCAGAAGGCACCATGGTACTGAGAAGTGACAGAGGAGTGCTCAGCATTGAAATATCTCAATCACACCTTCCATGGCTCAGGGTCCATTGTGGAAGAGGTGACGGAAAGAATATAAGATCCAAAGGAAGGGTAGGACTCCTTACAACGTGCTCCTCCAGACACAAAATGGCCTGGATATTCATGACCTCACAGTGCCTGACACTACTTACACAAGACCATCATAATAGGAAGAAAAGATCATGACATCAAAATAAAAGAGACTGATTGAGAGGGGGAGGGGATATGATGGAGAGTGGAGTTTCAAAGGGGAAAGGGGGGAAAGGGAAGGAATTACCATGGGTTACTGTCTACAGTTATGGAAGTTGTCAATAAAAAGAAAAAAATTAAATGGCTGGGGAAATGGCTTAGCAGTTAAGGCATTTGCCTGTGAAGCCTTCGGACCCTGGCTTAATTCCCCAGAACCCATGTAAGTTAGATGCACAAGGGGCACATGCGTCTGGAGTTCGTTTGCAGTGGCTAGAGGCCCTGGCATGCCCATACTCTCTTTATGTCAATCTGCCTCTCTCTCTCTCTCTCATAGTCTCATAAATAAATAAATAAATAAATAAATAAATAAATAAATAGATAAAATAGTGGCTAGAGGCCCTGGCACGCCCATTCTCTCTTCTCTCTCTCTCTTTCTCTCTCCCTCTCCCCCTCCCCTGTCTCAAATAAGTTTTTTTTTTAAATCATGGGTTTATATGCTGTTGGTATGGAACATGGAGTGACATGGCTGGAACCTGGAAGAGAGTCAGTCCCCAGAGACTTAGCTCATCTAGTGCCAGAAGGTGCTACATGAGTGACTGGGGGGAAATGACCAACATCTGTCCAAGCAACTCATGGTTTAAATTATTCAGCAGCAAATAACCTGACGTGATGCTCACATAAGTGCAATAGTGGCACACAGCCATGGTGGGAAACCAACTGGTCTTGATTTGGCTAACTGATCTGCTCAGTGGAACGGATCCCAAAGCTGGAGCTGGGAATCAAGTCAGAACCATATCCAAAATGAGCCCACTCTCCATTACCAAGCTCCCACCAGTCGCAGGCTGCAAGAGGGCCTACACCTATCAAATTCTCTCTAAAAGGGCTGGAGAGATGGCTTAGCAGTTAAGCGCTTGCCTGTGAAGCCTAATGACCTGGGTTCGAGGCTCGATTTCCCAGGACCCATGTTAGCCAGATGCACAAGGGGGCACACGCATCTGGATTTTGTTTGCAGTGGCTGGAGGCCCTGGAGCGCCCATTCTCACTCTCACTCTCTCTCTCTCCCTGTCACTCTCAAATAAATAAATAAATATGAACAAAATAAAATAAAATAAATTAAAATAAAAACTCTTTAAAAAATTCTCTCTAAAAAACAAAGGTTATCCCATTTATCTGGCACTAACTTCATGCTCCGTTGGAGAATTTGCTTCTCTTTTTCAGATGGACACAGATTCTAAGGAAAGAACCAGCCCATCACACCTCAAAAGCATCCCAGATGAAACTAAGAATAATTGGGGAAATGAGCAAGAGTGCTGCTTTCTTGGTGAACCTGGTACCAGCACAAGTGTGAAGGAGACTGACACAGAAAACAATCAACTCCTCCCAATCAGATATCCAGGGACACAGAGGCTCCCAAGTCCTCATCACTGAAGCAGACATAAAATGAACTCAACATGGCTCAGGGAACTTGGCGGAAGAGGGGGCGGAAAGAATGTCAGAGCCACATGTTGGGTCATGATACACAGAGACATTGCCTCCTACCCATAACTGAAGGCTAACTCCACAATGCATGACTCACATTCCCCAACAAGGAGGGTCCCTGCAGAGGGCGGGAGGACAGGGAGGAGGCTAACAATGGTACCAACTTGACTGTATACACTGAGTACAAAACTAAAAAAAAAATAAAATAATGGGTTAGAGAGATGGCTTAGGGGTTAGGGATTAAGGCACTTGTGCAAGGTGGCATATGCATCTGGAGTTCTTTTTTTTTTTTTTTTTTTTTTTTTTCAAGGTAGGATCTCGCTCTCTAGCCCAGGCTGACCTGAAATTCACTATGTAGTTTCAGGATGGCCTCGAACTCATGGCAATCCACCTACCTCTGCCTCCCAAGTGATGGAATTAAAGGTGTGTGCCACCACACCCAACTCCATCTGGAGTTCTTTTGTAGTGGCTAGAGACCCTGGTGTACCCATTCTCTCTCTCTCTTTCTGCCTCTTTCTCTCTCTCTCTCTCAATAAATAAATTAAAAACAATATTTTTTAAAAAAATCAAATGAGCCAGATGTGGTGGCACATGCCTTTAATCCCAGCACTCAGGGAGGCAGAGGTAGGAGGATCACCATGAGTTTGAGGCCACCCTGAGACTACATAGTGAATTCCAGGTTAGCCTGAGCTAGAGTGAGACTCTACCTCGAAAAAAAAAAAAAAAAAAAAATCAAATGAAGAGCTAGAGAAATGTCTTAGTGCTTACGGTGCTTGCTTGTGTAGCCTAGGGACCCAGGTTCAATTCACCATACCCATGTAAGCCAGGCACATACATCTGGAGTTCATTTGCTGTGTCTGGAGGCCCTGGTATTCCCATTCTCTCTCTCTCTCTCTCTCAAATAAGTGAATAAGTAAATAAATAAATTTTTGAAGTAGGGTCTCACTCTCTAGCCCAGGCTGACCTGGAATTCACTATGTGGTCTTGAACTCATGGTGATTCTTCTACCTCTGCTTCCCAAGTGCTGGGATTAAAGGTGTGAACCACCATGTCTGGCCCATATAATTTTATTTTTATTTTTATTTTCTTTTAGAGAGAGTGAGTGATATATATAGAGAGAGAGAGGGAGAGAATTGGCATGCCAGGGCTTCAGCCACTGAAATCGAACTCCAGACACTTGTGCCACCTAGTGGGAATGTGCAACCTTGCACTTGCCTCACCTTTGTGCATCTGGCTTACGTGGGATCTGGAGAGTCGAACATGTGTGCTTAGGCTTTGCAAGCAAGCTACTTAACTGGAAAATACAAACCCCCAGAAAATATTTTATTTATTCATTTACTTGTTTGTTAGAGAGAAAAGAAGCAGATGTGGCGGAGGGGGGGGGGGCAAGGAGAGAATGGGTGCCCCAGGGCCTCTATCCTCTGCAAATGAACTCTAGATGTTTTGTCCTTTTGTCCTTCATTGTGTATCTGGCTCACATGGGTACTGGGGAATTGAACCTGAGTCCTTATACTTTGTAGGCAAGCACCTTATCTGCTAAGCCATCTGTCCAGTCCAGCAAGCAAGTGTTTGTAACTGCTGGGCTATCTCTCTAGCCCATGGTCCATACCTTTAATCTCAGCATTTGGGAGGCTGAGAGGCCAGCCTGAGGTTAGAGAGTGAGTTGCAGATCAGTCTAGGCTAGAGTGAGACCCTGCAGTGAAAAACTCAAAAGCAGCGCTAGAGGTATGGCTTAGCAGTTCAGGCGCTTGCCTGCAAAGTCAAAGGACCCAGGTTTGTCTCCCCAGGACACATGTAAACCAGATGCATATGGTGGAGCATGCTTCTGGAGTTCGTTTGCAGCGACTGAAGGCCCTGGTGCACCCATTCTCTATCTACCTCTTTCTCTCTCTCTCTCTTTCTCAAATAAATAAAATAAACAAAAGGTTTTAAATAAGTAAATAAAAAGAAAAACTCAAAACAAACAATTGAAACCATATATTGTTGCTATAGGCAAATCCAAACGCCAGAGCTGGGTCACCTGCCGTAGTGAGCTGTTGGTCAGGGAGGTCCATGAGACCCAACACGATGCAAGTCATTGCAAAAATACTTGGTTGCCCACCAGAACCAAATGGTAAGACCCTACTGCTGAAGACACCACAGGCTGTGGTCTCAGGACAATGAGAAATCTAGCTGAAACTGAGATAGAAGCTAGTTGTCATCGTGTTGGAAAGCACTATGTGAGTTGCTGGAGTATAAAAGTCGCCTACAGCATGAACAAGCAGCAGATCCTGCGAGCTACAGAAGTAATCAGCCAGGTAAGCTATATTCGTCAGTGCAATCAGGGCCATAAGTTATGGGTTTATCAACTACACTCTGGTTGCATATGAGGCCAGTTCACAGGAGGGTATTCATGCCTGACACTGAGAACAAAGTTATGTATTTATTTGACACAGAAAAAGAGAGAGAGAGAGAGAGGGAGGGAGAGAGAATGGGCCTGCCAGCACCTCCAGCACTGCAAATGAACTCCAGACGCATATGCCCCTTGTGCATCTGGCTAACGTGAGTTCTGGGGAATTGAACCTGCGTCCTTTGGCTTTGCAGGCAAATGCCTTAACTGCTAAGCCATGCCCCCAGCCCTGAAAACAAAGATTTTTGATTTCTCATGGTCCTGAGGGCCAAACCCAGAGTCATGGAGTAAAGTGCTCCCAGCCTTTCACTGTGGATTCCAGGCAGGAGCTCTACCTCTGAGCCATGCCCCCAGCCCCTCACTGTGGATTCTAGACAGGAGCTCTACCTCTGAGCCACGCCTCCAGCCCTCACTGTGGATTCTAGGCAGGAGCTCTACCTCTGAGCCTCACCCCAGCCCTCACTGTGGATTCTAGACAGGAGCTCTACCTCTGAGCCATGCCCCCAGCCCCTCACTGTGGATTCTAGACAGGAGCTCTACCTCTGAGCCACGCCCCCAGCCCCTCACTGTGGATTCTAGACAGGAGCTCCACCTCTGAGCCACGCCCCCAGCCCCTCACTGTGGATTCTAGACAGGAGCTCTACCTCTGAGCCACGTCCCCAGCCTTCACTGTGGATTCTAGACAGGAGCTCTACCTCTGAGCCACTCCCCCAGCCCTCACTGTGGATTCTAGACAGGAGCTCTACCTCTGAGCCACACCCCTAGCCCCTCACTGTGGATTCTAGGCAGGAGCTCTACCTCTGAGCCATGTCTCCAGCCCTCACTGTGGATTCTAGACAGGAGCTCTACCTCTGAGCCACGCCCCCAGCCCTCACTGTGGATTCTAGAGAGGAGCTCCACCTCTGAGCCACACCCCCAGCCCTCACTGTGGATTCTAGACAGGAGCTCCACCTCTGAGCCATGCTCCCAGTCTTTCACTGGTGTAAGTAATAAAGGGCTTAGAGTAGCTCCTGGGAGGAAGCCAGTCCAGCAATGACGTAACCCTGGATGTCAGGAGGTGGGGTGGCGTGAATGGGCGGAGACTCCAGAAGGAAACTGTCTACTAATGACACAGGAATAGTATCTGTGTCGTTGCTGACTGAGCTGCTGGTTCTCCTGAAGCACATTCACGACACTCATGTGCAGGGTTGATGCTGGGGGTTGAAGGGAAACAGCTCATTGTTTTTTCCAGTTCATTCTCAGGGCTGGTGCTGAGGCATTAGTGTGTTCTAAGCTTGTTTGTTTTTGTTTTGTTTTTATAGTGGCAAAGGGAAAATGGGAATATGGGGACTAGGGTGATCACTGAGTTTCCTGACCAAACCCTTCATTGGGAACAATAGGTTTTAGGCTGGCTGGCTGTCTTTCTTTCTTTCTTTTTTTTTTTTTTTTTTTTTTTTTACAATTTAGGTCTTTTATTATTTACAACCTCTATTAAGCCATGAATTCATAGGGAACAGGCTCCAGCAGCTCAGGCTCTTTTCCATTGGTTCTCACACAGGGGCTGCTCTGGGTGGAGCGGGCTGTCGCTTCAGCTGCCCCCAGCTTCCTTTCTCTTTGGCTTCGTTTTTCTTCGGATCATTTTCCTTCACTCGTTTCAGGAAGCTGTCTCGGCTCTTAGAGTGCTTAATATGCTCAATACGCACATTAATTCTCTTGGCAAGAATCTTGCCCTTGACTTGCTTGTTCACAACAATGCCAACAGCATGCTGAGCGACATTGTAGACTCTTCCAGTCTTCCCATGGTGACATTTATGGGGCATTCCTTTTTGGACAGTACCCATTCCCTTGATGTCTATAATATCACCCTTCCTGTAGATTCTCATATACGTGGCCAGTGGAACAATCCATGTTTTCTAAAAGGCCTGGAGAACATGCGCCATGGGCCTTTCCTCTTTCCCTTTGTGTTTGTCATTTTGGCAAATTACTGGAAGATGGCAGCTCTGGCTGAAGGGACTGTTTTTTTGTTTTTGTTTTTGTTTTTTGTTTTGTTTTGTTTTGTTTTGTTTTGTTTTGCTTTGCTTTGCTTTGCTTTGTTTTTCCAAGGTAGGGTTTCACTTTAGCCCAAGCTGAGCTGGAATTCACTATGTAGTCTCAGAGTGGCCTTGAATTCACCGTGATCCTCATACCTCTGCCCTGCCTCCCAAGTGCTGGGATTAAAGGTGTGTACCAACACGCCTGACTGGTGGTTTTGTTTGTTTGTTTGTTTGTTTGTTTGTTTGTTTTGCTTTTGTTTTTGTTTTTTTTCTCTTCTTGTTTACTTATCTACGTGTGTGTATGTGTATATGAGAGCACCATTTTCCATCTGGCTTTTCATGGGTGCTGAAAATTTAACTTGGCCATCAGGCTTTGCAAATAAGAACTTTTAACCACTGAGCTATTTCCCTACCCCTTAGGGTTTGTTTGTTTTAATATATATTTTGGCCGGGCATGGTGGCGCACGCCTTTAATCCCAGCACTCGGGAGGCAGAGGTAGGAGGATCGCCGTGAGTTCGAGGCCACCCTGAGACTACATAGTGAATTCCAGGTCAGCCTGGGCCAGAGTGAGACCCTACCTCAAAAAACCAAAAAAAAAAAAATAATAATAATAATATATATTTTGTTTATTTGTGAGGGAAAGAAAGAGAGAGATAGGATGTGAATGGGTGCATCAGGGCCTCTTTGCATTGTAAACAAACTCCAGACCATGCACCACTGTGTGTATCTGGCTTTGTATGGGTACTGGGGAATCGAACCCAAGGACAGCAGGCTTTGCAAGCAAGCGCCTTTAACCATCTCCCCAGCCCAGTTTTTTTTTTAATATTTATTTATTTGCAAGCACAGAGAAAGAGAGAGAAGGAGGAAGAAGGAGAGATGGGTGTGCCAGGGTCTCTTGCCACTGCAAAGGAACTCCAGACACCTGCGCCACTTTGTGCATCTGGCTTTATATGGGTACAGGGGCATCAAACCCTGGCTGTCACGCTTTGGAAGCAAGTACCTTTAACTACCAAACCATCTTGCTGGCCCTCTCCAGTGCTGGGATTAAATGCTGGTACTGCCATGCCCAGCTTTTTCTGTTTTTTTGTTGTTGTTTGTTTGTTTGTTTGTTTGTTTGAGGTAGGGTTTCCCTCTAGCCCAGGCTGACCTGGAATTCACTATGTTGTCTCAGGGCTCAGGGGGGCCTCAAACTCATAGTGATCCTCCTACCTTTGCCTCCCCAAGTGCTGGGGATTAAAGGTGTGAGCCACCTTCAAATCTTTTTTTTTATTTCATTTTTATTTATCTGAGAGAGAGAGAGAGAATACGGGCACGCCAGTGCATTTTAACTCCAGATGCATGCTCTGCTTTGTGCATCTGGTTTACGTGGGTCCTGGGAAATCAAACCTGGGTCCTTTGGCTTTGCAGGCAAGGGCCTTAACCTCTAAGCTATCTCTCTAGCCCCCAGCTCTTTTTTTTAGGCAGCAATAAACTTTATTAAGAGCAAAAGAAAGTAATGATTTGAATAAACTGCAAGTAGGACATGAGATAAAATATTTTATTTGCAAGCAGAGAGAGAGAGAGAGAGAGAGAGAGAGAGAGAGAGAGAATGGCCATGCCAGGGCCTGTAACCACTACAAACAAACTCCAGATGCATGTGCCACTTTGTGCATCTTGCTTTACATGGGTGCTGGGGAATCAAACGTGGGTCGTTAGGCTTAGCAGGGATGTGTGCTAACCTCTGAGCCATCTCTCCAGCCCATCAATGTAGTCTTTCTACATGTGAGTATCCAACACCATGTGTTGAAAATTTTGTCCTTTGCACCCTTATCAGAAAACATGTGGCCAACTGTGGTGATGCACGCCTTCATTCCCAGCACTTGGCAGGCTGAGGTAGGAGGATCGCCGTGACTTCAAGGCTAGCCTGAAACTAATTCCAGGTCAGCCTGCTCTAGTGAGAGACCCTACCTCGAAAAACTAAAATAAATATATAAATAAATAACATATGCTAAGGGGCTGGAGAGACGGCGTGCCCATTCCCTCTCTCTCTCTGCCTCTTTCTCTCACTCTCTCAAATGAATAAGTAAATAAATAACATATTAAAAACAACTATATGCTGGGCTGGAGAGATGTCTCTGTGGTTAAGGTGCTTGCCAGCAAAGCCTAATGACTGGGTTCAATTCCACAGTACCCATGTAAAGCCAGATGCACAGTGGCACATGTGTCTGAGTTTGTTTGCAGTGGATGGAGGCCCTGAAGTGCCCATTCTCTCTCTGCTTACAAATAAATAAACAAAAAAAAAAATTGGAAAAAAGCCCATATGCAAGCCTGGCATTGTGGCACATACTTTTTAATCCCATGACACAGAAGGCAGAGGTAGGAGGATCCCATGAAATGGGTTCAGTTCCCCAGCGCCCACATCAAGCCAGATAAATGCACAAAGTGACAGCATGAATCTAGAGTTCATTTGCAGTGGTTGAAGGCCCTAGCATGCCCATTCTCTCTCTCTGTCTCTGTCTCTCTCTCTCTCTCTCTCTCTGCTGCTTGCAAATAAGTTTTTTAAAACATTGTGGTGTTTTTTTTTGTTGTTGTTGTTGGTTTTTTGTTTTGTTTTGTTTTGTTTATTCAAGGTAGAGTCCCATTCTAGCCCAGGCTGACCTGGAATTCACTATGTAGTCTCAGGGTGGACTTGAACTCATGGCGATCCACCTACCTCAGCCTCCCAAGTACTGGGATTAAAGGCGTGCACTATCACACCCAGCAATAAATAAATATTTTTAATGGAAAGCCTTTTTTCATATTTATTTATTTGAGAGACAGAGAAAGAGAGAGAGAATGAATGGGGACTCCAGAGCCTCTAACCACTGCAAATGAACTCCAGACACATGCACCACCTTGCCTTGTGCATCTGACTTACATGGGTACTGGTGAAGCAAACACAGCACACAGGAATCAGAGGTAGGAGAATCTCCATGAGTTCGAAGCCACCCTGAAAGACTACATAGTGAAATCCAGGTCACCCTGAGCTACAGTGATACCCTACCTTAAAAAAAAAAAAAAAAAGAAGGAAGGAAGGAAGGAAGGAAGGAAGAAAAAGAAACAGGAGGGCTGGAGGGATGGCTTAGCGGTTAGGGCACTTGCCTGCAAAGCCAAAGGACCAGGTTCGATTCTCCAGGACCCACGTAAGCCAGATGCACAAGGTGGCACATGAGACTGGAGTTTGTTTGCAGTGGCTGGAGGCCCTGGCATGCCCACTCTCACTCTCTCTCCCTCTTTCTCTGTCAAATAAATAAATAAATTAAATATTTAAAAAGAAACAGGAGAAAATTAAGATTAGGCTTCATCTAACCCTCTCCAGGGCCCTTCAATTCAGGTGTTCCCTCTAAGGTCCTGGTGAGGGTTCAACCTTTTAGTCTGTCTCCCAGGATATAGGATTTTATGGTACCAGTTCCATTTGGGTCCAGTTTTGTGGCCTCCCCTTTCCTTCCCCCCAAGCCCTACCCTACCTATTGTCTGGTCCTCAAGATGCCTATTAGGTATGTCAGCATCTTGGGCTGATCAGATTAGGAGTCACAGATGAGTGAGACCATGCGACAATTATCTTTCTGTGATTTGGTAAGATCGCTGAGTATGACCTTTTCCAAGTTTGACCATTTTTCTACAAATTTCATTATGTCATTTTTTTCTAATTGCTGAGTGGAATTCCATTGTGTAGATATACCACATCTTGGTTATCCATTCATCCAACGATGAGCATCTGGGTTGATTCCAGTTCTTAGCTATTATGAATTGAGCAGCTATAAACATGTTGAGCAAATATCTCTGAACTGAGGCATGGAGCTTTTAGGGAATAACAGGGCTCTGTTGGTAAATCTATAGTCAATCTTTTTCAGAGTCTTCATATTGCTTTCCATAGCGGTTGTACCAGCTTACATTCCCACCAACAGTGAATGAGGGTTCCTATTTCTCCACATCCTCATCAACATTTGTTTTCATTTGACTTTTTAATGTTTGCTATCCTTATCCTGGGATAAGATGGAATCTCATAGTTATTTTAATTTGTGTTTCCCTAATGGTTAGGGATATTGAACATTTTCTTAAGTGTGTGTTTACCATCTGTATTTCTTCCACTGAGAACTCCCTATTCAGCTCTCTGCCCCACTTTGTGAGTGGGTTTTTTGATTTTTATTGTTTGTTTTTCGAGGAAGGGTTTCACTCTAGCTCAGGCTGACCTGGAATTCACTATGTAGTCTCAGGGAGGCCTCGAACTCATGACAATTCTCCTACCTCTGCCCCCCAAGTGCTGGGATTAAAGGCATGCGCCACCACACCTGGCTGTTTGATTTTTTTTTTTTTTTTTTTTTTTTTTTTGAGGTAGGTTCTCACTCTGGTCCAGGCTGGCCTGGAATTAACTCTGTAGTTTCAGGATGGCCTCAAACTCACGGCGATCCTCCTACCTCTGCTTCCCAAGTGCTGGTATTAAAGGCATGCACCACCATGCCTGGCTGTTTTATTGTTTTTTTTATTAGTTATGTACATACTGTGTATACAGCCATGGTGGTACCATCATTAGCCTCCTCCCTGTCCTCCCCACCTCTGAAGGGACCCTCCTCATTGGGGATTGTGGATCGTGCATTGTGGGGTTAGCCATCAGTTATGGGGAAGAGGCAATGTCTCTGTGCAGATTGTCCCAACATGTGGTTCTAACAATCTTACGGCCCCCTCTTCTGTGAATTTCCCTGAGCCATGTTGGGTTCCTTTTAGGTCTACTTCAGTGATGAGGTGTTGGGAGCCTCTGTGTCTCTGGATATCTGATTGGTAGGAGTTGAGTGTTCTCTGTGTCTATCTCCTTCACCCTTGTGCTGGTACCAGGTTCATCAAGAAAGCAGCACTCTTGCTCATTTCCCCAATTCCTCTATGGTTTCAGCTGGGGCCCTGGTGAGGTGTGATGGCCTGATTCTCCCCTCAGGCTCTGCATCCATCTGAAAAAGAGAAGCAAATTCTCCAATGGAGAGGGAAGTCAGCACCAAATAAATGGGATAACCATTATCATTTTAGAAAGAATTTAATAGGTGTAGGCCCTCTTGTAGCCCATGATTGGTGGGAGCTTGATATTGGAGAGTGGGCTGATTTTTTGCATATGGTTCTGACTTGTTTCCCAGTTCCAGGTATGGGTTCCATTTCACTGAGTGGATCCGTTAGCCAAATCAAGAGTAGTTGGCTACCCACTATGGCTGTGTGCCACTATTGCACTTGTGTTAGCATCACATCAGGATGATTGCTGTTGAGTAGCTTAGACCACAAGCTGCTTGGACAGGTGTTGGTTACTTTCCCTCAGTCACTCATGTGGCATCTTCTAGCACTAGATGAGTTAACTGTCTTGGGAAACCAGGCCACTCCATGTTCCGTTCTAACAGCGTATGGTGTCTTTGGCAGTAGGGTCTTACCATTAACTTTTGGTGGGTCATCAAGTACTCTGACAGAAATCTGTCTTCTTTTGGGAAACCTTGTAGGTCTCTCTGATCAACAGCTCATTTATGGATGTTAACCACATGCTGGTACTCAGAGTTATAGGCCAGCACCAAAGGAAAAGAAGGAAGAAAAAGATAGGTAATATAAGAGAGAAAGAGAGGGAAGAGCGAGAGAGAGAGAGAAACAGATTAAAGTTAGTCTTCATCATATCCTCTCCACAGCCCTGTGATTCTGATGTTCCCTCTAAGGACCTAATGAAGGTTCAACCTTTTAGTTTGTTTTTCCGGTATAGGATTTTATGGTACCATTGTCATTTGGGCCCAGTTTTGGGTCCCCCTACCCTATCCTTCCCCTCCCACCCAACCCTCCCAATCGTCGGGTCCTCAAGATGCTTATCAGGTATGTCAGCATCTCAGGCAGGTTCAGGTTAGGAGCCACAAATGAATGAGACCATATGACGATTATCTTTCTGTGATTGGGTGAGGTCGCTGAGAATGATCTGCTTCAGGTTCAACAATTTTTCTTCAAACTTCATTGTGTCATTTTTCCTTACTGCTGTGTAGAATTCCATCATGTAGATATGCCACATCTTGGTTATTCACTCATCTAATGATGGACATCTGGGTTAATTCTAGCTCTTAGCTATTATGAATTGAGCAGCTATAAACATGGTTGAGCAAATATCTCTGAACTGAGGCATAGTGCTTTTAGGGTAAATGGCCAGTAAGGGAATAACTGGGTCTGTTGATAACTCTATAGTCACCTTCTTTAGGAGTCTCCATATTTCTTACCATAGTGGTTTTACCATCTTACATTCCCACCAATAGTGAATGAGGGTTCCTATTTCTCCACATCCTCACCAGCATTTGTTTTCATTAGATTTTTTTAATGCTTACTATTCTTACTGGGGTAAGGTGGAATCTCATAGTTGTTTTAATTTTCGTTTCCCTAATGATTAGGGATGATGAATATTTTCTTAAATGTGTGTTTGCCTTTTGTATTTCTTCCTCTGAGAACTCCCTGCGCAGTTCTCTGTCCCATTTTGTGAGTGGGTGGTTTGTCTTATTTTGGTGGTGTTGTTTTGTTTTTTTGTTTGTTTTTGGTTTTCAAGGTAGGGTCTCACTCTAGCCCCAGGCTGACCTGGAATTCACTGAGGGTGACCTTGAACTCATGGTAATCCTCCTACCTCTGCCTCCTGAGTGCTGGAATTTTTACTGGTATTGCATTAAATCTATATATTGCTTTTGGTAGGATTGCCATTTTCACAAGATTAATTCTGCCTATCCAGGAGCATGGAAGGTCTTTCCAACTTCTCAAGTCCTCCTCAGTTTCTTTCTTGAGTGTTTTTCTTTTTTAATTATTTTATTTTATTTTATTTTCAAATTTTTATTAACAACTTCCAGGATTATAAAAAATATCCCATGGTAATATCCTCCCTTCCCCACATTCCCCTTTGAAACTCCATTCTCCATCATATCCCCTCTCCATTTTATGTTTTAATTATATTGGTCTTTCACATCCTTGGTTAGTGTTATTCCAAGTTGTTTTTGTTGTTGTTTTTGCTGCTGTTGAAAATGGGACAGTGTCACTAATTTCTTTCTCTGTATCTTTGTCCTTTCAATATAGAAAGGCTACAGATTTTGTGCATTGATTTTGTATTCTGCTACTTTGTTGAAGGAATTAATCACCTTTAAAAGACTTGAGATGGAGGCTCTAGGGTCACTTATGATCATGTCATCTGCAAATAGGGCTAAACTGACTTCTTCCTTTCCAATTAAAATACCTTTTTTGTTGTTGTTGTTTTTCAAGGTAGGGTCTCATTCTAGCCCAGGCTGACCTGGAATTCACTCTATATTCTCTTGTGACCTATAACTCATGGTGAACCTCCTGAGTGCTGGAATCAAAGGACTACACAACCACACCCGGCTCCAATTTGTATACCTTTTATTTCTTTCTCCTGTCTTATTACTTGGACTAGTACTTCTAGTACTTTGTTGAAAAGCAGAGGTGAGAGTGGGCACCCCTGTCTTGTTCCTGATCTCTGGAAGTTCATTGAGTCTTTCCCCATTAAGTATCATTTGGGCTTTAGGTACTTTATATATAGCCTATATTATGTTGAGATAGAAACCATCCAGGCTGATTCTCTCCAACATTTTGATTGTGAAATGATGTATTTTGTCAAAGGCCTTTTCTACATCTATTGAAATAATCATGTGGTTTTTTTAAATTAATTAATTTAATTTTTTTTCCTTACCAATTTTTTTATTAACAACTTCCATGATTATAAAAAATATCCCTGGGCTGGAGAGATGGCTTAGCGGTTAAGCGCTTGCCTGTGAAGCCTAAGGACCGCGGTTCAAGGCTCGATTCCCCAGGACCCACGTAAGCCAGATGCACAAGGGGGCACATGCATCTGGAATTCATTCACAGTGGCTGGAGGCTCTGGCGCACCCATTCTCTATCTGTCTGCCTCTTTCTCTTGGTCTGTCGCTCTCAAATAAATAAATAAACAAACAAAAATTTAAAAAAAATAAAATAAATAAAAAATATCCCATGGTAATACCCTCCCTCCCCCCACTTTCCCTTTTGAAACCCCATTCTCCATCATATCCCCTCCCCATCTCAATCAGTCTCTCTCTTATTTTGATGTCATGATCTTTTTTTCCTATTATGATGGTCTTGTGTAGGTAGTGTCAGGCACTGTGAGGCCATGGATATCCAGGCCATTTTGTGTCTGGGGGGAGCACATTGTAAGGAGTCCTACCCTTCCTTTGGCTCTTAAATTCTTTCCGCCACTTATTCCACAATAGACCCTGAGCCTTGGAAGGTATGATAGAGATATTCAAGTACCGAGCACTCCAGGTCACTTCTTTCCAGCACCATGATGCCTTCTGAGTCATCCCAATGTCACTGCCATCTGAAAAGAGAAGATTCTCTACCAAAAATGAGAGTAGCATTAATATAAGGGTATGAACATTAAGAGAAGTGCTTACTGGGCAGTTTCGGTGAGCATAATATATACAATTAGCCAGACAACAACAGACGTTACACCCCTAGGGCTCATGACTACCCCTGTTTTAAGTTTTCACTATCAGGGATGTATTTCCTCCCATGGAGCTGGCCTCCAGTCCAAATTGAGGGAAGTTGGTTCCACCATGACAGACATGCCAGTATTGCACCCGTTGCCTCATTTGGCTTGGCTGGCCAAATATAAGGCTTGCAGTGTTCACTGTTGAGTATCTTCATTGGTGTTTTCTCTTTCTCCCATTGAACAGCATGCAGAATAGCTTCTTCCAGCTTTCTGTCAGCTGGTCTACATGGAGGAGGTTATCAGCTCAGTTCCAGCAGGATTTCTCAGTGGCCTTGCAGCCCAAGTATGTGGAGTCTTCAGCAATAGGGTCTTACCATCTATTCCTGGTGGGAAACCAAGGGCCTCGGCAATGGCCTAAAATGTTTGGGGGCATCAGGGACCTCCCTGGCCAACAACTCACTGGAAGGTATCCCATCCCTGGCACTGAAAATATTCTAGCAACAATCTACACCTCCTGATTGTTCTAATTTCTTAATATAGGCACTTAAAACTATAAATTTACCTCTTAGGACTGCCTTCTTTGTGTCCAAAGGTTTTGGTATGTTGTGTTCTCATTATCATTTGGCTCTATGAATTTTTCATTTCCTTCTTGATTTCTTCATTGACCCATTCATCATTTAGTAGTGTATTGTTTAGTTTCCATGATTTTGTGTACGCTCTATAGCCTTTCTTGCTATTGATTTGTAGTTTGATTCCACTGTGGTCAGATAGAATGCAAGGAATTATTTCAATTTTCCTGTGTTTGTTAAGATTTGCTTTGTGTCCTAATATATGGTCTATTTTAGAGAATGTTCCATGTGCTGCTGACAAGAATGTATATTCTACAGCATTTGGATATAATGTCCTGTATATATCTGTTAGGTCCATTTCTTCTATGACCTCATTTAATCCAGATGCCTATCTGTTTATTTTTTGCTAGGATGACCTGTCAATTGATGAGAGTGGGGTGTTGAAGTCACCCACTACCACTGTGTTTGGTGTGATATCTGTGACCTTAGTTCTAATAATGTTTGTTAGATAATGTTGGGAGCCTCCATGTTAAGTGCATCTATGTTTAGGATTGTAATGTCCTCCTGTTGGAGTGTGCCTTTAATCAATATAATGTGACCTTCCTTATCTTTCCTAACTAATGTTGGACTGAAGTCTACCTTGTCAGATATTAGGATAGCAACCCCTGCTTGTTTTCTAGGCCCATTTGCTTGAAACACCATTTTCCAACCTTTCACCCTAAGATAATGTCCATCCTTTGTAGAAAGGTGAGTTTCTTGGAGGTAACAAACTGAAGGATCCTGCTTTTTAACCCAGTCTGCAAACCTATGTCTTTTGTTTGGGGCACTGAGGCCATTGATATTAAGAGATATTATTGAAAGGTGTGTATTTATTTTTGCCATTTTTCTGTAGCTCTTCTGGTTTTACCTTTGCTGTCTTGTGTTAACTAGTATTTGAGTATTGTTTGTTCTTTCCAGGTTCCTTATATATGTGCTTTTCTTTCTCTTCAACATGGAGGATTCTTTCAAGTATTTTCTGTAGAGCTGGTTTTGTCTTCAAATACTCCTTTAGCCTGCTTTTGTTGTGGAATGTCCTTATTTCTCCATCTATTTGAATGGATAGCTTTGCAGGATAAAGTAACCTTGGTTGACAGTTGTTATCTTTCAGAACTTGGAATACATCACTCTAAGCCCTTCTGGCTTTTAATGTTTATGTTGAGTAATCTGCTGTGATCCTTATGGGCTCACCTTTGTAGGTAACTTGATTTTTCTCTCTACCTGCTTTCAATATTTTTTCTTTGGTGTGTATGTTTGGTAGTTTAATTATAATATGGTGAAGAGAGGTTCTTTCCAGGTTATGTCTAGTTGATATTCTAAAGGATTCCTGAGACAGGCATGGTGGCGCATGCCTTTAATTCCAGCACTCGGAGGCAGAGGTAGAAGGATCGCCATGAGTTCAAGGCTGCCCTGAGACTACATAGTGAATGCCAGGTCAGCCTGGGCTAGAGTGAGACCCTACCTCGAAAAAAAAAAAAAAAAAATGATTCCTGTATCTGCATTGGCACCTATTTCCCAATTTGGGGGAAGTTTTCTTCTATGGTTTTGTTGAAAATGCCTACTATGCCTTTGGAGTGAAATTCTTCTCCTACTATACCTTGAATTCTTACGTTTGATCTTTTCATAGTGTCCCAAATATCTTGAAATTCCCATTCATACTTTTCTATTAGTTTGTTTCTTTTTGTTGGACTGTATTTGATCTGCCACCTGGTCTTCTAGCTTATATATTCTGTCCTCTCCTTCATCCATTCTACTGGTGAGATTTTCTACAGAGTTTTTTATTTCATTGACTATGTTCTTCATTGCTAGTAATTCTGACTGGTTTTTCTTTATTATTTCTATTTCCTTATTTATGTCTTGTATTGACCTCATTATTTCATTAAATTGGTTTCCTGTGTGTTCTTTCATTCCTTTGATTTCCTCTTTGACGTCTTTGAGCATATTTATAATCATTCTTTTGAAATCTTTCTCAGGCATTTCCTCTAACTCATTCTCACTGGAGGTCATTTCTGATGCATTAATACTTTTTGGTGGATTTATATTTCTTGATTTTTGATGTTTCTTGTGTTATAATGTATATATTTTTGCATCTTGGATTAATTTAATGCTTGGATTTTCTAGTTAGCTGCAGTATTATTAGATGTATCAATCAATCTGATATTATATATCTTCAGGGTAGGATCTTAAGGTGCTAGGTGTGGCTCTCAAGACTCTCAGAGTATCTACAAAAGTGACCCTAGGTGTTGGGTTTGCCTGCTATGAGAGTATTCAAGAAGGCTGAGTGGAACAAAATACAGGCATATTCCAAAATTTAACTAAACAATGTACACATTCAATGAAAAACAGCACAGAGTATTTATGCAAGAGTAGGTATTATAGGGCTGGAGAGATGGCTTAGCAGTTAAGGTGTTTGCCTGCAAAGCCAAAGGATCCCAGATCGATTCTCAGGACCCATATAAGCCAGATGCACAGGGGGGCGCATGTGTCTGGAGTCCGTTTGCAGTGGCTGGAGGCCCTGGAGCACCCATTCTCTCTCTCTCTTCTCTCTCTCTCTCCCTCCCTCCCTCTTTCTCTCTCTCTAATAAATAAATAAATAAATATATATTTAAAAAAAAGAGCAGGTATTATGACAACCATATTCTCTAACAAAGTGAATGTCCCTTAGGATGTGTGGTGCCCCACACACTTAATCCTGACAACAAGGAGGTTAAGATTTCTGGTCTGTTGAGGGTTCCAAGTCAGCTTGTGACCAAGTGAGACCCTTTCCTAATGTACAATAGAAGAGGAAACAAAGCCACTATAAATCAACAAGCAACAAATAATAAGCCCAAAATATATCTTATTTAAGAATGGCAAATCCAACCATCCATCAGATTTAACCTATAATTTATTCTGATATGGAAGGTGCAATTAGCACTTCTGGTTCAGGCCTATATACCAGGCTTATTTGGCGGGTACAGACCTGATGTAATCACAGTTACCTTTTGGGATGATTTGGTCTCAGTTATGCTGCACTTCTGCTTGGGTCCCTCTTTGGTGCACTGTGGGTTCAAGTAGGCTGGCTGGGCTGTTGGATTGCTGCTCTAGTAGCTGGTGCTGGGTGCTGTGAGCTCCCTTCCCGGTCTCTGGTGCTTGCTGGCGCTTGTGCCAGCAGTAGGGGGAGGGGAGGCTGTAGATGGTGGCTCTAGTGCTCCCGCTGGTCCACGTGATCCTCTACCTCATAATCTGCTCCTCTGTTGTTCACTGCTATTTTCCCTTCATGTTTCTTGAGTTTGCGAAGAGCTCCTGTGTGAGTGGAAAATCCCCTCACCTGGCTTTTCCTGTGGCTCAAGCCGAGCCTGGCAGCTGTGGCCCTGCAGACCTGGTGCCACTGCTGCTGGAGCCGCTTCTGCCTGCCTGTGTGGGCTCTGGATGCTCTGGATCTCTCCCACTTCTCTGCTGCCATTGGTAATTTCTTATATACCTCACTTTTTAGTAGAAGTGTATATTTTGCTGTTTTTTTTTTTTTTTTTTTTCTCCCCTAGGCTGCTTTGGCATGGTTCCTACACTGACATCTTAACCAGAAGTTGTGGTTTTTGTTATTAAGCTTATTTATGTGGTGTATTACATAGACAGATTTCCGTATGTTGAACCAACCTTGCCTACTTGGGATAAAGCCTACTTGATCAAGGTGGATAATGCTTTTGATGTGTTGTTGAATTCAGTTTGCAAGGATTTTGCTCAAGATCTTTGCATCTAAGTTCATCAGGGGAATAGGCTTATAGTTTTCTTTTCTTGTTGTATCTATGTCTGGTTTTGGTATTAGGGTGATACTAGCTTCCTAAGAGGAGTTGGGGAGCTTTTCCTGTTTTCAAATTATGTGGAACATTTTGAAAAAAAAAATTGGTTTCAGTTCTTCCATGAAGGTTTGATAGAATTCAGTGGAGAAGCCATCTGGTCCTGGACTCTTCTTTTTGGAGAGGTTTTTGATTACCTTTTCAATCTCGGGTGTGATAGATTTGTTTAGGAGATTAATCTGCTCTGAATTTAGTTTTGGTAGGTGGTATGTATCCAGGAAGTCCATTTCTTCCAGATTATTCAGTTTGATGGAGTAAAGGTTTTGGAAATAAGACCTGATTATTCTTCCAATTTCACTTATGTCTGTTGTGGTCTCTCCTTTTTCATTTCTAATTTTGTTAATTTAAAGCATCTCTCTATTTTTTTTTTTTTTTTTGCTTGATCAAATTGGCCAGGGGTTTATCAATCTTGCTTATTTTTTCAAAGAATCAGCTCTTTGTTTCATCAATTTTCTTAATTGTTTTCTTATTTTCCAATTTATTAATTTCTGCTCTGATCTTGATTATTTCTTTCCATCTGGAGCTTTTTGGGTTGGATTCTTGTTGGTTTTCCAATGACTTTAGATGGATGGTTATGGTATTGATTTGGGATCTCTCTGTCTGTGTTATGAAGGCATTTAGTACTATGAATTTTCCCTTAAGGACTGCCTTTATTGTGTCCCATATGCTTTAGTATGATGTGTTCTCATTGTCATTCAATTCTAGAAATTTTACAATTTCATTTTTTGTTTCATCTATCACCCATTTATTGTTTAAAAGTGTGTTGTTCAGCTCAAGTCCTACCAAACCAGAGATCTAGAGATCCAGAGGCTCCTAGGAGCCCATCACTAAAGTTAGACCTAAAACGAACCCAACATGGGCTCAGGGAATTTCGCAAAAGAGAGGTGGAAAGATTGTTAGAGCCACAAGTTGGGACATTACGTGCAGAGACATTGCCCCTTCCCCATAACTGATGGCTACCCCCACAATGCATAACCCACAATCCCCATTGAATTAACTGGCATCCCCAATGAGGAGGGTCCCTTTGGAGGGAGTCAGGGATTAAGGTAAGGATGGTATCAACATGTGCTATTTACATACTGAGTACGTCCATAACTAGTAAAAAAAAAAAAAAAAATTAAACAGCCAGGTGTGGTGGTGCACACCTTTAATCCCAGCACTTGGGAGGCAGAGGTAGTAGGATTGCCATGAGTTCGAGGCCAGCCTGAGAATACAGAGTGAATTCCAGGTCAGCCTGGGCTAGAGTGAGACCCTACCTCAAAAAAAATTTTTTTTTAAGTATGTTGTTTAGTCTCCAGGAGCTGATGGAATTCCTGGAACATCTCTTGTTGTTAATTACTAGCTTCACAACACTGTGGTCTGATATCATGCAGGAAATTATGTCAATTTTCCTAAATATATGGAGGGAGGTTTTAATGGCCCAGTATGTGATCTATTTTGGAGAAGGTTCCATGAGCTGCTGAGAAGAATGTGTATTCTGTAGATTTTGGGTAGGATGTTCTGCAGATGTCCAGTAGGTCTAGTTGATCTTTGGTGTTGTTGAGCTCTCTTACTTACCTGCTGATTTTCTGTTTGGATGATCTATCTATTGCTGATAGTGGAGTACTGAAGTCCCCGACTAGGATGGTATTGGTGTTTATTTCTGTTTTGTTGTCAAGTAGGTTTTGTTCTATGAATTGTAGTGCACCTGTGTTTGGTGCATTGATGACTGTAGCTGGGCGTGTGGCACACACCTTTAATCCCAGCACTTGGGCGATAGAGGTAGGAGGATCACTGTGAGTTTGTGGCCACCCTGAGACTATATAGTGAATTCCAGGTCAGGCTGGGCTAGAGCAAGATCCTACCTTGAAAAAAAAAAAAAAAGTGATATCCTCTTGTTGGATCGTTCCCTTGATGAATAAGAAGTGGCCTTCTTGTCTTTTCTGATTACTTTTGGTTTGAAGTCTATTTTATCAGATATTAGTATAGCTATACCTGCTTGTTTCTTATTTCCGTTTGCTTGGAATATCATTTTCCACACTTTCACCCTGAGGAGGTGTCCGTCTTTAGTGGTGAGGTGGGTTTCTTCAGGATAGCAGATTGAGGGGTCCATTTTTGTGATCCACCCTGTTAATTTGTGTCTCTTGATGGGTGAATTAAGGCCATTGGTGTTTAGAGTAATAACTGTGAGGTTTTTTATTTAGTTATTTGCAACGAGAGAGAAGGATGGTGAGGATCAAGAGAAAATGGTGCACCAGGGCCTATTGCTGCTGCAAACAAATTCCAGATAACCCGTAGGAGAAATATGGATCTTAATTCCTGTCCACCAAGTAGAGATAAAACAAACTTAACATCTCACATTCACCCTCCCCTGCTGTATGCAGTAGCTTCTGCAGAGCTGGAGTTATACAGGTGCACAGGGAGTTCAGGCCTGGTCCCTTCCAGACACTGCATCCAAGTGTGCTGACTTCTTCTGGATTCAGCCCTAACCCAGGATAAAAAGCCTGGCTGCTCAGAAGGTTTTTGGTGAGCTTGTCTTAGTTTTGTTTTTGTTTTTGTTTTGTTTTGTGTTTTTTTTTTTTTTTTTTTTTAAGTAGGATCTCACTTTAGCCCAGACCTAGAATTCACTATGTTGCCTCAGGGTGGTGATCCTCCTACCTCTGCCTCCCAAGTGCTGGGATTAAAGGTATGTGCCACCATGCCTAGCTTTTACTTCTCTTTTCTGGCTCGTAGACTATCTCCCAGAACTTGAGGTTTCACCACTGGTAAAGTTCTGTTCTTCCCACCCTGACGACTTGGCTGCTGCTGAGGTGGGAAAGGATGATGTGTTGTCGACTTATTTTTTTTTTTTGTTTTTCGAGGTAGGGTCTCACTCTAGGCCATGGAGTCTCAGGGTGGCCTCGAACTCACGACAATCCTCCTACCTCTGCCTCCCAAGTGCTGGGATTAAAGGTGTGTACCACTGCCCAGCTCAACTTATTATTTAAAAAGCCTCTCTTTAATATTATTTTTCATGTTATTTGTTTTTCTAGGCCCACAGACATTTACATGGGCTCATAGACCACATGGAGGTACCAACTCCTCACCCTTTCATTTCTGGATTTTATGAAATAAAATGTAATAGTTCACTAAAAATAACTGTCTCAATTTTGCTTTGGTAGATACAAGTTTGGGTTTGGGGTTTGTTTGAACCCCAAAAGTAAGTTCTGTCTCAAGACACACGTGCCATATTGTGCACGTGACCCTACATGGGTACTGGGAATCAAACCCAGGCCATCACACTTTGCAAACTTTTTGTTTGTTTTTTGGTTGTTCGAGGTAGGGTCTCACTCTAGCCCAGGTTGACCTGAAATTCACTATGCACTCTCAGAGTGGCCTGAAACTCATGGTGATCCTCCTACCTCTGACTCCCCAGTGCTGGTATTAAAGGCATGAACCACCATGCCCAGCTTTAATTTTTATTTTTTATTATTGACAACTTCTATAATTATAGACAATAACTAATCTATTTTGCTAAATTTATAGAAGTATAGTGGATAATTTCATTTGTCAACTTGATGGGATGGAAACAAATCTCTGGGCATGCCTGTGAGGGAGTGTCTAGATTAGATTAACTGAGTTAGGAAGACAGAATGTAAGTGCTGGGTGGCACTATCCTGTAAACTGAGGTCCTGGACTGAATAAAAAGAAGAGAGCCAGCTGAGCCCTAGCAGTCATGTCTCTCTGCTTCCTGACTACAGATGCAACGTGACCAACTTCTTCCTGCTCATCAACCCAGGCATGATCACCTCAAACTACAAGTTGAAATAAGTGTTACTTCTCTTAATTTGCTTCTTTTATTTGTAAATTTTTTTCTTTTTTAAAAACTTTTTTATTGCCGGGCGTGGTGGCACACGCCTTTAATCCCAGCACTCGGGAGGCAGAGGTAAGAGGATTGCCATGAGTTCAAGGCCACCCTGAGACTACAGAGTGATTTCCAGGTCAGCCTGGGCTAGATCAAAACCTTACCTCAAAAAACCAAAAAAAAATTAAAAAAAAAAAACTTTTTTATTTTTTATTTACTTATTTATTAGTTTATTAGAGAGAGAAAGAGGCAGATATATATAGAGAGCATGGATGTCCCAGGGCCTCCAGCCCCTGCAAACGAACTCCAGATGCATGCTCTACCTTGTGCATCTGGCTTATGTGGGTCCTGGGGAATCAAACCTGGGTCCTTTGGCTTTCCAGGAAACAGACAAGCACCTTAAGAGCTGAGCCGTCTCTCCAGCCCTTGTTTTTTGTCTGTTTGTTTGTTTGTTTGTTTGTTTTCATGCAAGAGCCTTTAACCTTTGAGCCATCTCTCATCTCTCCAGCCTCATTTTTTCCCCCAAGGCAGGTTTTCACTCTAGCCCAGGCTGACTTGAAGCTCACTCTTTAGGCCCAGGTAGGCCTTGAACTTAGAGCAATCCTCCTACCTCAGCTTCCTGAGTGCTGGACTAAAGATGTGTGCCACCATGTCCAGCTTTTTTGTTCTAACTTGTTCCTCGTGAAGTATTTTGCTCAGCAACAGGAGGGAGCTAATACGGAGAACTGGTGCCAGGAGAGGGATCACTGCTGGAATAAACCTGACCACATGGCTTGTAGTCCTTCGGAAATGGTTTGCAGGATGAATGTGGAAGAGTTTGAAACATTGGGTCAGAAAAGGCCTTGAGTAGTGTAAAAAGAGCTTAATTTAGTGTAGAATGGGATCATACTTGTGAGCTTCCTTCCTCGGCCTCACAAGTGCTGGGATGATTATGGCTTCTCCTCTTCTTTTTTTTCTTTTTAAAGTTTTTGTTAGTTTATTTATTTATTTGAGAGCAACAGACAGAGTGAGAAAGAGGCACAGAGAGAGACACAGAGAGAATGGGCGCGCCAGGGCCTCCGGCCACTGCAAACGAACTCCAGACGCATGCGCCCCCTTGTGCATCTGGCTAACATGGGTCCTGGGGAATCGAGCCTCGAACCGGGGTCCTTAGGCTTCAAAGGCAAGCACTTAACCACTAAGCCATCTCTCCAGCCCGCTTCTCCTCTTCTTACAAGGAAATCAGCCATCTTGACTTGAGAGCCTGCCTACTTCTGTATGGACACATTCTAACTAATTACAGCTGCAGTCACCCTATTCCAAAGGTCTCATTCTGAGTTATTGGGGGTTAGGTTATCAACTCATCTTGGAAGGGACATAATCCCACCCAAAGCATTCCTCAGAAGTGTCCCTGTCCCCATCACTGGATCCTGTGACAGGGTTATGCCAATGTAGCCAAAAGGGCTTTGCAGGTTATGACCTTGAATCCTGAATGACCCCAGATAAGTAACATGAACACACTCCAGCTCTGGATCCATACATGTGGAGAGGTGAGAAGGGCGGAGCAACAGGGAAGATCTCTTCTCTGGGACAGGATCAGGACGTGCCTTCCACTGAGTATTGGAGGACAGCAGAGGGGATGCCCAGAGGTTCTGGAAGCCAAGAACAGTCCTGTCCTGCTGCCTGTGTGGAGCCAAGTTTTGCCAACTGCTGGATGAGCCTGGGAACAGATTCTCCTCAGAGCTTTCAGAAAGAGCCCTGAGGACATGTCCTTGTCACATGGCAAGGTTCAAAGCAAAGGAACTAGTTGAGTTGCACTGTTCCTGGACACCTGTGAGGTGATCAATTTTTGTATTATCATCATTTCTTATGAAAGCAAAAGATTAGTGTGGATCTAATATATGAAAGAACCAACTGAGCTGGGGAGATTGGTCAGTGGTTAAAGACACTTGTTTGCAGACTGTCAGTCCAGGTTTGATTCCCCAAAACTCATGTAAAACCAGATGCACAAAGTGGTGTATGTCTCTTCAGTTCATTTGCAGTGGCAGGTAGGTCCAGGTGTGCCCATACTCTCAATCTCTCTCTCTTCCCCAAATAATTACATTAATTTTTTGGTTTGTTTTTTGAGGTAGGGTCTTGTTCTAGCCCAGGCTGACCTGGAATTTACTATGTAGTATCAGGGTGGCCTTATACTCATGATGATCCTCCTACCTCTACCTCCCAAGTGCTGGGATTAAAGGCGTGCACCACCACACTGGGTATAAATTAAATTTTTGTTGTTGTTGTTTAAATTTATTTTTTATTGACAACTTCCGTAATAATAGACAATAACCCATGGTAATTCCCTCACTCCCCCCACCTTCCACTTTGCAACCCCACTCTCCATAATATCCCTTATTCCTCTCAATCAGCCTTTTATTTTGATGTCATCATCTTCTCCTCCTCTTATTTTATTTTATTTATTTATTTTTTTTTTTTTGGTTTTTCGAGGTAGGGTATCACTCAAGCTCAGGCTGACCTGGAATTCACTATGGAGTCTCAGGGTGGCCTTGAACTCACGGCAATCCTCCTACATCTGCCTCCCAAGTGCTGGGATTAAAGGCATGCGCCACCACGCCCGGCTCTTCTCCTCCTCTTATGATGGTCTTGTGTAGGTAGTGTCAGGCACTGTGAGGTCATGGATATCCAGGCCATTTTGTGTCTGGAGGAGAACATTGTAAGCAGACCTACCCTTCATTTGGCTCTTACATTCTTTCCACCACCTCTTCCTCAGTGGACCCTAAGCCTTGGAAGGTGTGATAGAGATATTGCAGTGCTGAGCACTTGTCTGTCACTTCTTCTCAGCACTATGGTGCCTTGTGAGTCATCGTAGAGGTCACCACCATCTGAAAAGAGAAGGTTCTCTAACCAAAAATGAGAGCAGCATTAATATATGGGTATGAATATTAAAAGAAATGTTTACCGGGCAGCTGGGTGAGCATAGTATATACATTTATCAAGACACCAGCAGATGTTACACTCCTTATAAATTAAATTCTTAGGACTGGAGCCTAAGGATCTAAAAGCCAAAGGATCCCAGTTCGATTCTCCAGGACGCATGTAAGCCAGATGCACAAGGGGATGCATGTATCTGGAGTTCATTTGCAGTGGCTGGATGCCCTGGCACACCCATTCTCTCTCTCAAATAAAAATGAAATAAATAAATAAAAACATAATAAATTCTTTAAAAAGAATCAAGGGCTGGAGAGATGGCTTAGCAGTTAAGGTGCTTGCCTGCAAAGCCAAAGGACCCAGGTTTGATTCCCCAGGACCCACGTAAGCCAGATGCACAAGGTGGCGCATGCATCTGGAGTTCATTTGCAGTGGCTAGAGGCCCTGGTGTGCCCATTCTCTCTCTCTCTCTCCTGCCGGGCTCCCCCGGCAGGTAGTGCTGAGGAAGGACCAGGCCCTCTGGTTCCTCCCAAGGGGTTGAGGAAGAGGGTGAACGTCGGACGACTCAGAACCTCTCCTAGTCACCGAAGAAAGACCACACTGAGTCAGGAGTCTTGTCAAAGCAGGAACTCGCTTTATTGTTATAGGAGGTTGCCTACATAATGTTGAGAACGAAGGCCGGGATTCTAGGATGGGGGGAGAGGTAAGGGCCAATAGTAAACTGTGACTATTGAAATGATAATTCCAACTCCTATGCGGAAGTAGCAGGCAAGAAGCCATTAGGCATCTTGCTGAGTCATAGCTGGCCAGAGACAGGTCGCCAAACTTTAGCTAGGCTCAGGAAGTTCCACTAGGCCTTGCATCCGGGCCTCTCAAGGCCCAACACTCTCCCTCTTGAATAATTAAATAAATAATTTTTAAAAAGAAAAAAAGGGGCTTGAGGGATGGCTTAGTTATTATTGTGCTTGCCTGACCCAGGTTCAATTACCCAGTACCCACATAAGCCAGATGCATAAGGTGATGCATGTGTCTGGAGTTTGTTTGCAGTGTCTGTCTCTCTATCTAATTCTTTCTGTCTGTCTCTCAAGTAAATAAATAAAATAAAAACTGAATAAAAGAGAAGGCTGGGCATGGTGGCTCATGCCTTTAATCCCAGCAGTTGGGACGTAGAAGTAGGAGGATCACTGTGAGTTCGAGGCCACCCTGAGACTACATAGTGAATTCCAGGTCAGCCTGAGCTAGAGTGAAACCCTACCTAAAAAAAGAAAAAAAAAAAAAAAAGTAGGAGGAGAGGGAAAAAGATGAAAAGTAAAAGGAAGAGGTAGAAGAAGAGAAATAGGAAAAGAAGGAGGAGAAAGGTAGAAAAAGGAGGAAGAGGTAGAAGAGGAGGGGGAAAAGGAACAGGAAAAAAAGGAGGAAAAGGAGGAGGCAGAAGAGGAGAAGGAAGAGGACTAGGGCTGGAGAGATGGCTTAGTGGTCGAAATGCTTGCCAACAAAGCCAAAGGACCCAAGTTCAATTCCCTAGGAGCCGTGTGAAGCCAATGCACAAGGTGGCATGTGCATCTGGAGTTCATTTGTAGTGGCTAGAGGCCCTGGAGTGCCCAATGTCTGCTTCTCTCTCTCAAATAAATAAAATATTTTTAAGAAAGAGGAATAGAAGCTGGTTATGGTGGTGCACATCCTTAATCCCAGCACTTAGGTGGCAGAGGTAGGAGGATTGCCATGAATTCAAGGCCACCCTGAGACTACATAGTGAATTCCAGGTCAGCCTGGGCTAGAGTGAGACCCTACCTTGAAAAACCAAACAAACAAACAAAAAAGCAAGAGCTTAGCCCCAGGTTTGTTTTTTTTTTTTTTTAATATACATATTTTTTGAGACAAACCCAACAGACTGGGCTTTTTTGTTTGTTTTAATGTGAAGGCATGAGAGTGAAAAGAGGGAAATGGCACGCCAGGGCCTCCAGCCACAGCAATCAAACTCTAGATGCGTGTGCCCCCTTGTGTGCATGTGTGATATTGCACACATGCATCAGTGTGCATCTGGCTTACATGGGACCTGGAGAGTTGAACATGAGTCCGTAGGTTTTGCAGGCAAGTGCTTTAACCACTAAGTCATCTCTCCAGCCCTAAAGTATGTTTTTGTTTTTTTTTTTTCTTTTGGTTTTTTGAGGGTCTCACTATAGCCCAGGCTGACCTGGAATTCACTCTGTATACTCAGGGTGGCCTCAAACTCATGGCAATCCTCCTACCTCTGCCTCCCAAGTGCTGGAATTAAAGGCGTGCACCACCACGCCTGGCAGAGACTCACTTTTTTTTGAGACAGGGTCTCTCACTGACCTGGAGCTTGCCAAGTAGCCTAGCTTGGGTGTCCAGAGAGCTGCAGGGACCCTCCTGTCTCTGTCTCCCCAGTGCTGGGATTACAGGCACACACCACCACACCTGCCACTTATGTGAGTGCTGAGGATCAAATTCAGATCCTTAGCTGTGGAGACGGCTCAGTGGTTAAAGGTACGGGCTTACAAAGCCTGCGGACCCAGATTCAATTCCTCAGTGCCCATGTAAAGCCAGACACACAAAGTGGTCCATGTTTCTGGAGTCTGCTTGCAGAGTGCCCATTTTCTCCCCCTTCTCTATCTTCCAAATAAATAAGTAAAAGTAAAAATAAATCTGTTCAACTGAAAGCCTTATATTTGTCCAGCCAGGCCAAATGAGCCAACAGGTGCAATAGTGGTACATCTGTTATGGGGAAAACCAACCACCCTCTAATTTGACTGGAGGTCTGCTCCATGAGAGGGAATACATCCCTGATACTGAAAACCTACAACAGGGGTAGTCATGAGCCCTAAGGGTGTAACGTCTGCTGCTGCCTGGCTAAATGTATATTCTATGCTCACCAAACTGCCCAGTAAGCACTTCTCTTAATGTTCCTACCCAAATATTAATGCTACTCTCACTTCTGGTTAGAGAACCTTCTCTTTCCAGATGGCAGTGACATTGGGATGACTCAGAAGGCACCATGGTGCTGAGAAGAAGTGACAGAGGAGTGCTCAGCACTGCAATATCTCTATCACACCTTCCATTGCAGGTCCATTGCGGAAGAGGGGGTGGAAAGAACGTAAGAGCCAAAGGAAGGGTAGGACTCCTTACAACGTGCTCCTCTAGGCACAAAATGGCCTGGATATACATGATCTCACAGTGCTTGACACTACAAACACAACACCAAAATAATAGGAGGAAAAGATGATGACATCAAAATAAAAGAGAGACTGATTGAGAGGGGGAGTGAATATGATGGAGAATGGAGTTTCCAAGGGGAAAGTGGGGAAAGGGAGGGAATTACCATGGGATATTGTTTACAATCATGGAAGGTATAAGTAAAAAAAATTAAATAATTAAAAAATAAATCTGTTCAAATTCAGATCCTTATGCTTTCGAGACAGGCACTTTACCCACTGAACCACCTACTCAACCCTTCAGGCATTTGAGACAGGGCCTTGCTAAGTCACCCAGACTGGCTTGGAACTCAGCATTCTCTTGCCTTCATCTTGCTGTTCAAGAGCTCTGTGTGGTGACACTTGTCTGTCAGCCCAGCCCCTGGGAAGCCATGGCAGGAGGACGAGGAGTTGAAGGCCAGCTATGGTTACAGAGCAAGTACAAGGTCAGCTTGGGCTACATGAGACCCTGTCTCAACCCCTCGTCATCCCCAAACGATTTGCTGTCCAAACATTAGGTTTGGAGGTGGGTTGGGATGGCTGATTGGGGTTGGAGTGGCAGAAATTGGGTCAGGAGAATGTCAGGGATTAATTGATCTGGCTGGTCAGGGAGGGTGGGATTTGGTGTGAGGAGAGTTCTAGGTGGAGTATGCTCACCAGGTGTCACGGGTTGTGATTAGATTGTGATGACAACTGGCAATCCATTCTGGGGCTAGAACTCTACCCCAGCCCTGACCTTTTCCCCTCCTCCCTCTGCTTTGCACAAGCACACAGCAGACACTACATGGCCCGCTCACACATCTTTATTGGCCCCATGTGGGGATTAGCTTCCTGAAGGAGACCAGCTCCCTGATGAAGGGGTCAGAAGTCAGTGGAGGTTGTGGGGGCCTTGAAGCCCACAATTTTACTCGAGGGAAATCCATGTCTGTGTCCTGAGTCCTCCTCCCCAACTCCCCGGAACCGGCGCTTAAGATGCTGCCCGGCCTGGAACAAGGAGGCCACATCCAGGAGGGCATCAGCGATGTGCTGCCCCAGCCTGTGAGAGTCCTGAGGAGACACAGGTGGGAGCTGGAGAGGCCATGGGGGCAGAGCACAGGGGCGGAGCCACAGTGTCTGAGGGATGAGACAGGGGTCTGGACACCTGGGTCTGAGGGAGGAGGGTGACGTCTGAATTCCCAGGCATGAGGGATGAAGCTGAAGTCTGGAGCCCTGGGTCTGAGAGAGAAAGGCTGGCTCCTTGACTCTGGGTCTGAAGGAGGAGCACTGGGATCTGAACTCTGTCTCTTAGGGAAGAGGGCGGAGGGAGGAAGGATGAGGTTGGTCCTGGCATTTAGGGAGGAGGACGTGGGAGGTTTTCAAGTCTGACTCACTGTTTTTGTGCTTGATTTCTTGCTAGAGATATGGAAGGTGATCATGTCATCCCCCATGAAGATGTAGGAAACGCCATACCCATGGTCGTCGGCCTGGAGTGGGAAGAGTGAGGCAAACACAGTCTCCACCCCACCTCCACATGACAGGATAGGAGGACCCCAGCCCTTCTCCCCTTGGTGCCCAGGATGTCAGAACACCAGCTCCACTCACAGGCCCAAATCCACCACCAGAGGAAACATAATCCGGGTAATTGTGGACATCAAACAGGTTCATTTGCTGAACAGGGATCTGGCTGGTGGACAGTTGCCACCGCTGCGAGTGAACCTGAGGACCAGAGAGTCACATGTATAGTAAAGACAGGCCCTTCTGCAGTCTGCCGCCCTCCATTCCACTCCATACCAAGCATCCTTGGCCTTTTCTGACCTCTGGCCACCCCTGTCCATTAAGTCAGCTTCCTTGTGCCTGTCCTCTTGACACACCCCCTCTGAATACCCCCTTTTCTGGCAGACCAAACCTTGCTCTTTTGTTTTGTTTTGTTTTGTTTTTCCGGGTAGGGTCTCGCTCTATGCCAGGCTGTCCTGGAATTCACTATGTAGTCTAGGCTGGCCTTGAATTCACAATGATCCTCCTACCTCTGCCTCCCGAATGCTGGGATTAAAGGCGTGCGCCACCACGCCTAGCACCTTGCTCTCCTTTTATTCTCTGCTTTTTCTCTTCCCTTCATTTCTTCCTCAGTCCCTCTTTTGTGGTGCTGGAGATGGAACCCACAGCCTCTACAGCTGAGCACAGCTCCAGCTCCCCGTGCTGTGCCTCTTGCCAAGGTTCTTTCAGCTCATACTTCTTCCTCCATTCCTCTCCTTGTCCTGAAGCCCTTCCCCTCTCCCACTGTTTCCAGCTCCCTATCCAACCCTTTCCCTGAACCCCAACCTGGGCCAGGAAAGGCGACTGCATGTGCAGGAATCGGGACACGACGTAGAGTGCAAAGAGGTGGCGGTCGACCCCCTGTCCACTCATCGCTGCCTTCAGTAGACCCTGGTGCTTGTCCACAGCCTCCCGGAACAGGGCGAGGCACTGCAGGTCCTGAGCCCCCAGGGTCATAGGAAGATAAGAAATGGGTTTACTGGGGGGGCCTGGAATACACCTGGCCTCAAGGCTGCTTGAAAGTGCCTGTAAATCCAGTATATCCATTCTACTTTTCAAAGGGAAGACAGGCAGAGAGAAGTCACTTTCCCCGGGTCACACAGTAAGGCAGAACCAGGTGTGTCTGAGTCTGGAACCCAAATGCCTTCCCTCAGTATCTCACAGATAAGGGGGACGGGATTGGGAACAAGTGTGTGGTGGGTGTTTGGAGCAGAGGTTATATGGAGGTTGGTGTACATGGTCACAAGGTTTCGTTCATCCCTTGTCACAATTGCCCATCTCAGATCCTGGCCACAAACATTTGCAACCATGTGAGTACAAAGGACGGGAAGCCTCCATGAGGCCCACACCCACTGTCTTCTCTTTGTCCTCCATGGCTTTCACAAAGTTGCAGGCCTCTCTCGTGCAAGACCGAACAGTTTCCGTCCTGCCTTCCAGGAACAGTCGAGTCATGGACGACTCGTAAGTCAGGCAGAATTTACCCCTGTCCTGAGGGAAAGGAGGAGAGGAGCTGTCACCTAGGCTCAGGATGTCTTCACAGTCCTGACCCCAACTTCCTCCTGCCCAGGAGTACATAGAGTAATCAACATGGCTGACCTGAAACAAACTGGGTGACACACAAGATGGCCAACCCACAAAGGCCACCACAAGAGGCAGCTGGAAAGACAGGTATAGGAAACCTAGGGGATTGAAGTCCTGGGGGAGCTGGCATTGGGGGCCCCAACTGACCCGGAAGTATGCCAGCTGCAGGACCATCTGAACGAAGCTGTCTGAAGAGACATGGCAGCGTTTGATTAAGCTCTTGCCAAAATGGGAGAAGGGGAAGACGTGGCAGTCGATGGTGCCAGCCAATGTCTTGGCTCCCCTCAGGGCCAGAGAGATGGATGAATGGATCTGCCAAAGAAGGAGGGAGACGGATGGTGTTATAGATGGGGCAGGCTGGAAGTGAGACCGTGATGAGTGATATGGAGTATGGGATGGGATAGAAGGAGAGGGTTAAAGATGGAGCAGGGAGGGCAATGGACATGGAAGGGGGTGAGGCTGCTGATGAGGACAGGGGTGGGAAGGATCAGGCATGATGTTAGGTTTAGAGGATGAAGTTCGGGATAGGTCAGGATAGAGACAGGATGGAATTTAGGTTTGGGGATGATGGTGTGAGGAGGGGAGATGAGTGGGAACTAGCACAGAGCTGGGGCTGGGCTTAAGGATAGGTTGAGCAACGGTGCCACGGTTTGGAGTGGGGTTAGGACATGGTGGGGCTTAGCGGACAGGAAAGGTTTGGTGTGATCTTGGGGTGGGAATGAGTTCAGGGTCAAGGCTAGGGACTTGCAGGGGAAGCCCAGAAACCCAGCCCCACCTTCTCCGGCAGGTCCCACTGCAGACGCTGTGGGTAAGGCAGAGAGGGATCGGGGTGGCCCTTGCAGTGGCCATCCACCGCGTACCCCAGCTGGAAGCATTCTGTGGCCAGAGTGAACTGTGGACAAAGGAGTCATGAGAGTCTCTCATCACTTTGGACTGTGGCCACCCCATGACCTCTTCCTCAGGTCTTGAGTCAGGCAGCCCCAGAAAAGCAAAACTTCTGACGTTCACAGTGGGCTCTTAGGGTCAAGCTCACAGAGAACAGGACTAATCATGTGATCAGTAAAGAGCAGCCCCTGTGATGACACAGGCCTGTCATCTTAGGTATGTGGGAGCCTGAGGAAGGAGGATCAATCATAAGTTCAAGGCAATACACAGCTACACTAATTAATTAGTAACTTAGTGAGAGCCTGTCTTAAAATAAAAAGTGTAAAAGAATTGCCGGGCGTGGTGACACACACCTTTAATCCCAGTAGTTGGGAGGCAGAGGTAGGAGGATCACTGTGGGTTTGAGTCCACCCTGAGACTACATAGTGAATTCCAGGTCAGCCTGGGCTAGAGTGAAACCCTACCTCAAAAAAAAAAAAAAAAAAAAAAAGTGAAATAGGTGGGCTGGAGAGATGGCTTAGTGGTTAAGGAACTTGACTGGGAAGCCTAAGGACCCAGGTTTGATTCCCCAGTACCCACATAAGCCAGATGCACATGGTGGCGCATGCATCTGGAGTTTGTTTGCAGTGGCTGGATGCCCTGGCACACCCATTCTCAATCTCTCCTCTCTCTCTCTCTCTCTCAAATAAATAAATAAAAATAAAAATAAAATTTCTTTTAAAAAAATACAATTAATAAAAGCCGGGCGTGGTGGTGTACACCTTTAATCCCAGCACTCGGGAGGCAGAGGTAGGAGGATCGCCATGAGTTCGAGGCCACCCTGAGACTCCCATGGTGAGTTCCAGGTCAGCCTGAGCTAGAGTGAGACCCTACCTCGAAAAACCAAAAAATATATATATATATACAATTAATATACTTAATATAAACAATATAATGAAGGCTGGAGAGATGGCTCACTCTCCAGTTTAGGTGCTTGCCTGCAAAGCCTAACAAGCCCTGTTCGATTCCCCAGTACCCAAATAAAGCCAGATGCACAAAGTGGCACACGTGTCTGGAGTTCATCTGTAGGCCCTGGCACACTCTGTCTCTTCTCTTTGTCTCTCTCTGCTTGTAAACAAATAAGATACTTTTGGTTTTTCAAGGTAGGGTCTCGCTTTAGCCCAGGCTGACCTGCAATTCACTCTGTATTCTCAGGGTGGCTTCGAACTCATGGCGATCCTCCTGCCCCTCCCTCCCAGCTTCTGGGACTAAAGGCATGCTCCACTAAACCTGGCTTTGGTCAGAAGTTTAGGATAAGAAAATTTGAGTTGGTCATGGTGGCGCACGCCTTTAGTCCCAGCACTTGGGAGGCAGAGGTAGGAGGATCACCGTAAGTTCAAGGCCACCCTGAGACTACATAGTGAATTCCAGGTCAGCTTGGGTTAGAGCAAGACCCTACCTCCAAAAACAAAAAAACAAACAAACAAAAAATTGAGCTGTTTCATTGGGGGAAGGGGAAACTGATGCTCAGAGGAGGTGAGCAAGTTGCCTAAAGTCACACAGCAAATCAGAGCTGGGAGACAGTTCTTCAACCACTCAGTGCTCTGGGTTCACAATGGAATGGCCTCCCTACTGTGTGACCCTGGGAAAGATACTTGCATTCTCAGAATCTCAGTGACTCACTCATTACAGGAAATTATGGCAGACCTGCTTCTGTGCTGGACCCTTCTTGACCGGCGGCTGAGCCTGTCTATCTGTAATCTAAGGCCATAGAGGAGATGTCTTAGGACCGAGTACACGGCCTGGGGGACATACCTCCCACATATGTCCTAAGATGGGACAGTCAGCCCACGAGTGCTCCACACTGAGGCCCAGCTTCCCGTTGGAGAACACGATGAGGGTGAAGGATTTGTCAAACCAGCTACAAAAAGAGTTGGGCCAGGTCACCAAAGAGCCAGGATGGGGAAGAAAACTCAAAGTACATTCTTTGAGACTTGTGGGGCTTCAGGCTAGGGTTGGGAACCAGCTGAGGTCCCAGTGTGGGGACCAGTGGGAGAGCTGGCAGTCACTAAAGGTGACTCTGGGTGGGGGGTTCTCTAGGGAAGTGTTAGATTTAGGGAATTGGGGGAGTTTTTTGTGGGGGTGAATCAGCTGAGGAATGTTCCAGGTGTTGGAGGTGCTGGGATGCTGGTGAACATCCAGGGCTAGGCAATTACACTGGTGCCAGTGAACATTGAGAAGTTGTCTAGGAGCTAGATGCACAAGGTGATGCATGCATGTGGAGTTCGTTTGCAGCTGCTGGAGGCCTTGGTGTACTCATTCTCTCTGTCTGACCCCCTTCGCTTTCTCTCTCTGCTTGCAAATAAATAAACATTTAAAAAAAAAAAAAAAAGAAGTTGTCTAGGGGCTGGAAAGATGACCCAGCTGTTACAGTGCTTGCCACAAAGCCTAACTACCTAGGTTTGATTCCCCAGTACCCACATAAAGCCAGATACACAAAGTGGTGCATGTATCTGGAGTTCATTTGCAGTGCCTGGAGGCCCTAGTGAACCCACTTTCTCTATCTCTCTTCTTTCTCTCTCTCTCTCTCTCTGCTTATAAATAAATAAATAAATAGAAAAAAAATAATTTTTTAAAAAAGAAGTTGTCTAGGTCAATGGGCATAGTGACACACACCTTTAATCCCAGCATTTGGGAGGCAGAAGTAGGAGGATCACAGTGAATTCAAGACCAGCCTGGGACTATCGAGTGAGTGCCAGGTTATCCTGGGCTAGAGTGAGACCCTACCTAGAAAAAAACAGTTGTCTAGGCAGGAGGGGACTATGATCATGACGTATTGTCTGTATGTACAAAAGTTGTCAATAAAAAGTTTAAAAAGGGCTGGAGGGATGGTTTGGCATTTAATGCACTTGCCTGCGAAGCCTAAGGACCCAGGTTCAATTCCCCAGTACTCATGTAAGCCAGATGCACAAGGTGGTACATGTGTCTGGAGTTCATTTGTAGTGGCTAAAGACCCTGGCGTGCCCATTCTCTCTCTATCTGCACCTCTTTCTCTCTCATATAAATAAATAAAATATTTTTTAAATTAAAAAAACTGGGCATGGTGGTGCATGCCTTTAATCCCAACATTCAGAAGACAGAAGTAGGAAGCTGGAATTACAGGTCTGAGCCACCATGCCTGGATTAGTTCTCTTTTGTATTATTTTGCATTTCTGACACATAGTCTTGCTATGTAGCTCAGGTTAGCCTTGAATTCTCTATCTCCCTGCCTTTGCCTCCTGAGTGCTGGGGCTGCAGGTGTGTGCCATCACACCCAGCCACATGCTCCAAGTTTGAGCCTGAGATCCCAGATTTGGGGTTGTGGTGTTCAGTGACCCTGATGTCTCAGATCCCTCTTTTTTGTTTGTTTGTTTGTTTTTCAAGGTAGGGTCTTGCTCTAGCCCAGGCTGACCTGGAATTCACTATATAGTCTCAGGCTGGCCTCAAACTCGTGGTGATCCTCCTACCTCAGCCTCCCGAGTGCTGGGATTAAAGGCGTGCGCCACCATGCCTGGCTTTTGGGTCCCTTTTTATGGCTGAATAGTACTTCATTATATGACCACAGCTCAGTGGAGAAGTTGAGTATGACTGGTGACTGGAAGTCCAAGGGTGGGGGATCAGTTAACTAAATTATGCTATACTCAGGCTATGGAATATTAAATAGCTAGTAGACAGAAAATGAACATCAAGGGCTGGGAAGATGGCTCAGTAGTTAAAGGTGCTTTCTTGCCAAGCCTGATGGACTGGGTTCAATTTCCCCATGCCCACATAAAGCCAGATGCACAACATGATACATGCATCTGGAGTTCGTTTTATAGTGGCAAGAGGTCCTGGTGTGCCCATTCTTGTTCTCTCTCTCCCTCAAATAAGTAAATATTTTTTTTAAAAAAATGGCCAGGTGGTGCATGCCTTTAATCCCAGCATTCAGGAAGCTGAGGTAGGAGGATCGCTGTGAGTTCAAGGCCCAACCCAAGACTACAGACTGAATTCCAGGTCAGCATGGGCTAGAACAAGACCCTACCTTGAAAAACCAAAAAAAAAAAAAAAAAAAAAAAAAGGAAAAGGAAAAAGAAAAGAAAAATCTATGACTGCTCACACTTGTTCTGGGGTCTCAGGTTGATAGTCCTAGGACAATGAGTCTGGGGTTGTCTGATATAGGTGGACCTTGAATCTTGAAGCTGCCAAGGACTGGGGTCTAGGGTCTTGTCTGGTGGGGAGGGTCCCTAGGTCTCCATAAGGGGTCTGGATGGGATCCAAACTGACTCACCGGTCGTGGCCACGGCCAGCCAGCAAGGCATGGGCATAAGCATCCAGTGAAGTGGCCGGATCCTCCCTGGTCATTCCCGCGGGCTCTGGGTCAAGGGACACAAAGAAGGCGGCCCCTTCCACGGCCTCCAAAGCATCTGCAGCCTGCGTCTTCACTGACTCTCGCACCTGGGCCCACAGACCCCTGTCCCGGGACGGGCCTGAGCCCAGCTGGCCCTCCTCCCTGCCCGGCCCACGTCCTCCCTGGCCTGTCCTTCTGCAACCTGCCCTGGGCCTCACCTGGGAGCCGCGGTCAAGGCTGCCAGGTGCTCCTCATGGGGACAGGCTGGAGAGGAGTCATCCAGGATCCGCTGAAACTGCTGCTCCAGGGCCCGTGGGGACAGCAAGCCATTCAGGGCATGGGTCCCCACGCGGAAGAAGCGACCCCGGTGGAAGACAGCCACATGCCGGCTGTCTTGGAGGTGACGGAGGTAGTCTGGGGCAGTGTGGGCAGAAGAGACAGCAACCTCTTAAAAAGCATGTCTGAGAATCCTTGAATTTCCACCAGCCCACATATCAGTATTATCTATTTTCTAGATACAGAAACGGAGGCCCAGAGAGGGCGCTAACTTCTCCAAGGCCACTCAGGAAGCAATGGAATCAGGACCTGAACGCAAGCAAGCCAAGTGCCCCAGCCCCGCTCAGCCTCTATCAAGAGGACAGACGAGGACAGGAAGGGAGGGCGGTCTTACCTTTTTCCACCCCGGGCACCCGCGTCGTGTTGAATATCTTCTCATATTGAGCAGAACACAAGGGCCTCATCCCCATCAGTAAAGTCTGCAGGAGGCGTGGGCTCATGAGCTGCATCCTGAATCCCATGTGATCCCCACACCTCTGTCCCCAGACCAGGGGAGATGGCTTACCGGAGGGATCTCCTGGTGGTTCAGTCGTTGGCGGAACAGGAGGAGGGCATGGACCGCATTCCCAGCGCGAGCTGCCTGCAGTGGCGTGGGTGTGACATACAGGAAGTCCTGGGAGGTGGCAAAGGGGACAGCAAAACACCTTGGGGCCATGTTTGTCCCCGATGATAAATTCCAGACTGTGGTCCTGGATTTAGGCCACATACCGTAAGTGTCACATTTTTACCCATGCATCCCAAACCTAGACTTGGGGCGCCCCCCTCCCCTCTCACCATCATGTAGTAGTTGCTGTTCACCATCAGAGAGTTGCGGGAGCGCAGATACACAAACTCTTCCCACCAGTCAGTGACCTGGGAGTAAAGCAGGAGACAATGGCAGGGACATTGAGGGAGAGGGACAAGTGAGATGGGGGAGCCCCTGACCTTTCCTGTGTCCCTCAGACATACAGGGGCTCAGTGGAGAAGTTGGTTATGATCAGCAACTAAAAATAACCTATAAGTCCATGGATCAGTTAATTAAACCATGATACGCTCAGGCCATTCTAAAAACCTGTTTATGAGCTGGAGAGATGACATAGCGGTTAAGACGCATCCCTGTGAAGCCTAAGGATCCAGGTTGAATTCTCCAGGTCCCACTAAGCCAGATGCACATGGTGGTGCCTGAATCTGGAGTTTGTCTCCAGTGGCTGGAAGCCCATTCTCTCTCTCTCTCTCTCTCTCTCTCTTTCTAATAAATAAATAAAAAATAAATCTTTTTTTTTTTGGTTTTTCAAGGTAGGGTCTCACTCTAGTCTAGGCTGACCTGGAACTCACTATGTAGTCTCAGGGTGGCTTCAAACTCATGGTGATCCTTCTACCTCTGCCTCCCAAGTGCTGGGATTAAAGGCATGTGCCACCACGCCCGGCTAATAAAAATAAATCTTTTTAAAAAATCTGTTTATGCCCATGGACCAGTGCTGCTGCTGACATCTTCAAGCATGCATCTGGAGTTTGATTGCAGTGGCTGGAGGCCCTGGCATGCCAATTTTCTTTCTTTTTCTCTCTCTCTCATTTAAAAAAAATTATATATATATATATATATATATATATATATATATATATATATATATACACACATAAAGGGCTGAGCCGGGCATGGTGGTGCATGCCTTTAATCCCAGCACTTGGGAGGCAGAGGTAGGTGGATTGCCATGAGTTTGAGGCCACCCTGAGACTACATAGTGAATTCCAGGTCAGTCTGGACTAGAGTGAGACCCTACCACAAAACAAAAGCAAAAAAAAAAAAAAAAAAAAAAAAAAAAAAAGGCTGGAGATATGGCTTAATGGTTAAGCCTCTTGCCTGCAAAGCCAAAGGATCCAGTCTCAATTTCCCAAGACCCACATAAGCCAGATGCACAAAGCGGTGCATGCACTAGTTCATTTGCAGTGGCTGGAGGCCCTGGTATACCCATTCATTCTCTCTCTCAATTTTTTTTTAAAGCTTTAAGAAAAAAAAAAAGAAAGAAAGAAAAAAACAAGCAATGGGCTGGAGATAGCAGTTAAGGCATTTGCCTGCAAAGCCAAAGGACACCAATTCAATTCCTCAGGACGCACGTAAGCCAGATGAACAAGGAGGCACATGCATCTGGAGTTGGTTTGCAGTGGCTAGAGGCCCCGGCGTACCCATTCTCTCCCTCTCTCTCTCTCTCTCCCTCTTTCTCTCAAATAAATAAATAAATAAAATATATTTAAAAAAAAAACAAGCAGTGCTGGGTGTGGATGTGCATGCCTTTAATCCCAGCACTTGGGAGGCAGAGGTAGGAGGATCGCCGTGAGTTTGAGACCACCCTAAGACTACCTAGTGAATTCCAGGTCAGCGTGAGCTAGAGTGAGACCCTACCTCAAAAAACTAAAAAAAAAAACCTTAAGCCAAGATGATGCTCTTTGACCTTGAGGGGAGTGATCTGAGCATCAAGATGGGGGGCTGGTAAGAGCCCTCTCAAAACAAAGGGAAGGGAATCATGTGTCTACTTGCAACGTTATTGCATGGAACGTGCAGGTAGCAGCCCTATAGTATAGAACAACCAATAAGAACATGTGTTACCATGTAGGGGAGACAAAGAGGCTAACATGTAAAGACAAAAGCAAGAGAAGGTATATAAGACCACACCCCCATTGGGTTTGGGGCTCGGTCTTTGGATATGAATCCACTGAGCCTGTGCCAGCACAAGTGAATAAAAGTTGCCTCCTCTTGCAAGCCTCAGTGTCCCATGTGCCTGTTCAAGAATCCTGCTACCTGGGGGCTGGAGGGATGGCTTAGTGGTCAAGGCTTTTGCCTACAAAGCCAAAGGACCCAGGTCTAATTCCCCAGGACCCATGTTAGCCAGATGCACAAAGGGGCACGCATGTCTGGAGTTCGTTTGCAGTGGCTGGAGGCCCTGATGTGCCCATTCTCTCTCTCTCTCTCTCCCTCTTTCTCTGTCAAATAAATAAATAAATAAATAGTTTTTTAAAAAATCCTGCTACCTCCCCAGACATTTCTCAGAGTACATCTACTGAAACCTTTCACATGACCAGGCATCAGGCCCTCTTCCTGCCTCCCTCATTCCTGTCTGGGGGAGTCTCATCCATGTCCATGTTTTCTTTTCTTTTTTTTCTTTTTCTTCTTCTTTCCTTTTTTCTTTTTCGAGGTAGGGTCTCACTCTAGCTCAGGCTGTCCTGGAATTCACTATGTAGTTTCAGGGTGGCCTCGAACTCACAAGGATCCTCCTACCTCTTGCCCAAGTGCTGGGATTAAAGGTGTGCGCCACCATTCCTTTGTTTTTCCCCTTTAAGTCTTCCCAGCCTAGACCGCCAGTCTCTCCTTCACACCAGAACTGCCTCTGGCCCTCCCAGCTCCTAATCCTTCCATGACACCCTAGAGAATGTTCAGAGTCCTTAGGCTGGAGTTAGGCCTCTCCCCCCATGCATCATCACTCCGACCCGCACCCTTCTACCCTCTATTCCAGGCCTTACTATTCCCCTGGTATGGCTCAAATTCTTGCTTGCCAGCAAGGCTCCGCCCTGCTCCCAGCCTCCTCTGCACGCAAACATGCTGCCCGAGGGCCCTGAAGGCTTCCTACAGAATGCGAGGCTGGCACGTCTTGATTCAGGCGACTCATTCTGTACCTCAGTTTCCTAAGATGCTTAATTCAGCATGTAATCAAGGGTCTAGATATCTACCCCAGCTATAAACCCATCTGGGGAGCTGTCCATGAGCCGAAAGTGCTAGAAAAGTTGAACGTGGGAATTCTGCTTCCAATGTTAAGTCAGGGATGGCGCTCAGAACACAGAGGCTCCCACTATTTAGCTTAAAGATGGGGCTATTGAATGGGGGAGAGGTTATGGGGGATATTTCCTGGAGCACGAAGCTGGAATATGGAATGAGGGAGGGACCGCTCCCGGGAGCACTGGGCGGGGCTATTGAAGGGGCGGGACCATTCCTGGAGCATGGGCGGAGCTGTGGGGGCACGGGGTGGGGCTAACAGAGCCTCGGGCAGGTGTAAGGTTCTGCCCTAGGGCTGGACTCCACTGTCTGCACTCTAGGTTGGCAGGCCTGGGCTGCTGGCGTGTGAGCCGGCTGGACTCACGTAGTTGGCGGCGCACCAGGACTTGAGCCGCAGGTAGCGCTGCAGCGGCGAGGCCTGCAGCTTCAGGAACTCCAGGGCCAGCGCCGCCGTCCCGCGGAAGTCCTCGTCCGAGAGGACCGGGCGCACGGACTCCAGGTACTGCAGAGGGGATACGGTCAGACCCGGCCGCCGCCGACCCCTACCCACCCACCCACCCACCCCCTGCCTCCGGCGTGCCCACCTTGCGCACGGTGTCCTGAGTCGACGGCAACGGCTGGCGTGGCAGCGAGCGCTGGAAGCTGAAGAGCATCGGGCGCCTGCCGGAGAAGATGCGTACCAGGGCCTGTGGGGAGGGGCAAGACATGGCACCGCACCGCCAAGGACAGGGGTCTGGAATAGCACCGAGATCTAGAGAGAGACACAGACCCAGAGGGGGAGGCAGGGCCCCAGAAAGAGGGGGGGAGGGGTACGGAGATCCAGAGAGAGAGGGGGAGAAGAGGCAGAAGGGGATAGATACCAACACGTGTCCTGTGAGTCAGTGACCTCTTACGTACCAGCCAGGTCTTGGTGGGTGAGGACATGGTGCCATGGGGCTCAAGAAGCCATCCGTGGTAGGACAGTAGCAGCCTCAGTGCCACGTGAAGCGTGAAGATCAGGGCTCCCCACAAGCACAAGGCAAATAACGCTGCTGCCAGGAGTCCACGGAGCCGGTGGTGCTGTCCGCCCCTGGGGGATAGAGAGGGGTTGGGATTGGGCCTGGGCCTGTTGGATCCCCTGACACCTTGCATTTGGCTATGGCTGCTAGACAGGTGCTTAAGACAATTGCCCTCTAACAGAGAAGTTCATCTTCCTCTTCTATAAAGTGGGCCGTGGCCTGCTGCTGCCCCTCTCCACCTTTATGGAGGCACCAAATTTCTAAAATCATTTCCACAGGTGCTGAGGGGCACGGTGGCGCACCCCTTTAATCCCAGCACTCAGGAGGCAGAGGTAGGAGGATTGCTGTGAGTTCAAGGCCAGCCTGAGACTACTTAGTGAATTCCAGGTCAGCCTGGGCTAGAGGGAGATCCTACCTCCAATAAATACATAAATAAATAAATTGGCAGGTGCTAGCCAGGTATGTGATTACTTCTGGACACTGAGGCAGCAGGATTTCTAGGAGTGCCAGGCTAGCCTGAGCGATAGAATGAAGCATTGTCTTGAAGGAAGGAAGAGGGAAGGAGGGAAGAACAAAAGAAAGAAAACTGACAGGGAGAATCTTTGGGTGAGGCCTAGAACTCAGCATTGTAACAAACCCCCTCCAGGTCACTCCAAGACAAGGTTATGCTTAGGAAAATTGAGTCTACAGCTGCGGTAATTTATAGGTGTGTTTGGGCGATTGTAATAACATGTATGTGCAAATGTCTTGCTTAGAGGATTCAGGCCCAGTCACTCTGTGTGTAGATTGCATAAATAAATATATGCTTCCTAGAAATTTCTGTGTCTAATCGGGCCTCTGCCTATAGGGGCTGTGTGCACAAAATATGCACTTTTTCCCTTAGTAAGGCTGATCTATGTACTGGAACTGGCCAGTCCACCTGCACCTGGTCTCCAAAGCTTTCCAAAAAGGGTGGTGACAGTGCCAATTTACGTTGTGTATTTGTTTTGAGAAATTGCCTCAGTTTGTAGCCCAGGCAGGCCTCAAACTCAGTAATCTCTTGCCTCAGTCTCCCAAATGTTCAGATTACAAGTGTGCCTAGTTGATGAAGTTTCTCCACCAAGACTCTATGATTACGTACTGGTACAGGGCATCCTTTTGTTAGTATAGGTAACCATTTCTGGACACTTTCCAGTTCCCACCATTACTCGTAAGAAGTAGCCAGGGACTTGGGGAGATGGCTCAGTGGTTAAAGGTGCTTCCTTGCAAAGCCTGATGGCCCTGGATTAGATTCCCCAGTACCCATGTAAAGTCAGATGCAAAATAATACAAACATCTGGTGTTTGTTTGCAGTGGCAAGAGACCCTAGTGCACAAGTGCGTGCATACATACACACACACACAAATGAATAAATAAATAATTTAAAAAGAAGTAGCTGGGGCTGGGTGTGATGGTGCATGCCTTTTGGGAGGCTGACGTAGGAAGATCGCCATGAGTTCGAGGCCACCCTGAGAATACAGAGTGAATTCCAGGTCAGCCTGGAATTAGAGTGTGTAGCTAGAATGGAAAATATATATATACATAGAAAAAGAGAAGTTATCTGTTTTTTACTGTTATTGTACCTCTACTAGTGACCCATTTTTTTTCTTTTTTTTTATTTTAATTTTTTAAATTTATTTGAGAGAGATAATGGGTGCACCAGGGCCTCCAGCCACTGCAAAAGAACTCCAGGTGCATGTGCCACCATGTGCATCTGGCTTATGTGGGTACTGAGGAATTGAACCTAGGTCCTGTGGCTTTGCAGGCAAGTGCCTTACCACTAAGCCCCATTTTTGTTCTTGTTTTGTTTTTCGAGGTAGGGCCTCACTCTAGCTCAGGCTGACCTGGAATTCACTATGTAGTGTCAGGGTAGCCTCAAACGCATGGCAGTCCCCCTACCTCTGCCTCCCAAGTGCTAGGATTAAAGGCATGCACCACCACACCCGGCTCCGACCCAATTTTTTAGAGGTTATGTTTCTTTGTCATGCAGAGCACACAGATAAAGTTTCTGGTGAAGTGAGGATTAGGGAGGGTTACTGGGATGGAGAGGAAGACCTCACCAGTCTGGCAGCAACTCTTTAATCTTCTCCACCAGTCCTAGGGAAGGGTCCAGCTGCAGGAAACAGGCAAGCTGGATTGCACTGAAGAGGAAGAGCCAGCTGAGGGGGCTGGCGGGGAACATGCCAGCGAGAAAATCGTTCTGTGAGAAAAGGGCATCTGCTCAGTCATATGTCCCCTCTTGGCACGTGTTTTGGCCCATTCACGGATATTTAGTCTCTCAAACATGGACAGAGCTCAGGATCCCCTGGGGAGCGCCTGCCTAGAATCTACCAATGAAGGGCTAGGGGTATGGCTCACCGGTAGAGTTATGGTTTAGTATGTTCAAGGCCCTCCATCAGATCCCAGCACCACAAAATAAATAAACAAAACAAAGAGAAGGGGGTTTGGTTCTAGAAATTGGAGTAGGAATTATGCTGGGAATGGCATGGCAATGATGGGATATGGGAAGAGAAAGAGATGGGCAGGGTTTCTCAGTAGATGGGCTGAGGATCCTAGAAAGGAGCCATAAAGAAACAGCTAAGGGGGTTCTGGAACTATACATCCACATGTCCGGAAGTGGACGTCATGCATCGGGGTGCAGATACTTGAATCTCTAGAAGGTAGCCAACCAGCAGCCCTCCTCACCCAGAAACGCCAGAGATGCCTTTTCCAAGAACGCAGGCCGGAAAGGTAGATCTCCTGCAACACTGGAGAACTGAGCTCCACTTCTGCCCCATCGGAGCTCAGCGAGGATAGGAAACTTACCGCCTGGCGCGCCTCAGCCATGTCCCTCAGGAGCCCTGGGGGGTGGGGTGGGGAACAGGACCATTCTCCAGATCCTCAACACCTACTCCTGCCTCAGACTCCGGGTTCCAGTACCCCGCTCTCCTCTCTCAGAGCCAAGGGCCCAGATTCCATTCGTCCTCCCTCAGTCCCAGGGGTCCAGACCCCGGGCCTCCTCCCTCAGACACGGGGGTCCAAACACCAGCCCTCTTCCCTCAGACACTGGCTCCTCCCCCTCACACAAGCCCACGGAGCTGAGCGCACCTCCCCTAAGCACCCTAAGGGTCTTGCAGGGCCCCGTTGGAGACTCAAGAGGTGCTAGAGGAGGGACCTCAGTGAAAGCATGCTGGGAGGCTCGCTAGTGGTCACCCAGAACTCAGCTGTCCCCTTAGATGCTCAAAATTTAGGGACAGGAAGGGAAACTGGTCCAAGATATATTGCGGGGGGTTCGGAGAAAACCCACTAGCGTTGCACGCATAGGCTAGGAACACCCTCGGGCACTGGCACGGTCCACCCCATTTCCGCTTGGCTGTGAAGGCAGAGCCTATCATCGTATAAATTCACCAGATCTGGGAGGCCCAGCGCCGCTCCCTTCCCTCCCACCTCTGGACCGGTATGAGGGAGGAAGCATCTCACTGCGCATGCCCGACAGCCTGGGATGCTGATGCTGAGCCGAGTGTGGAGGACTGGTGATGGCGAAGCGCGCCCCCAGCCCCCGGGCTTCTGTGGCCTGTACTTACCTGGACCACGGGTGAGCCGCGCAGATACTGGGAATCAGGCTCAAGCACACAAGTGACCCTAATTCTCAGCTCAGGATCCACGTTTTCTGCTGACGTACGTCCAGTCCCCGTGCGATGAGGCCACGACCTGGTCAACCGGCCTCCGAGTCCTGCCCACCCATAGGGGTCGCTTGCTTTCTAGAAGAGCCTCGCCGGATATTCAAGTCTCTAGTTCTATGACCGCCCCCTTCCAATTCCAAGGCGTTCTATCCCCAGCTCCCCGCCCGCTCTATCCCCGCCCCCTTTTCCCCCATCCAATCCCCTTCCTCTACTGATCTCCAGCCTGGTCGGCTTAGCCTCCTCTGGCGCGGCTGCCCCGAACCCGGGTTGTCCAACTCGACCGGCTCGGAGCTCTCAGTCCACCCATCATACCCTGTGTGTAGGCTGCTGCACTGAATCTCGGCCCTTCTACCCTGGAGAGGGATGGGATGTCTGGAGTCAGGACGACCCATCAAAACCACCCACAGCCAAGTGCACGGATTGAGTGGCACCAAGGAGGTCCTTCTACCAGACTGGAGTCTAGATAGACAGCCAGACAAGCTAAGAGCATAAATAAAAAAGAGCATATTAAGAGACCCAGCAGACATGGAACTTGTGTTTTATTCAACTTCTGGACGTTGGAGCTTTGCTCAGGCTGGGTCCGATGACAGTGAGGATGTGGACCCAGTGTTAGAGAAGGTTGTAAGGGGAGATTTTTGGATAGCAGTCCCAGCAAGCAGATGAACATACTGAGGCCAAGGGAGGGAGGTCCCAGCCAGCTGTGCATTGCCCATAGCCACGAGAGGTTGTTAGTCCTAGGGGACAGCACGGAGTAGAGCAGGTACACAACCAGGGAGCGGGAATAGCCATAGTGACTTGGCCCTTGGGCTGTCTGTGGTCTTAGGAGTCTAGCCCAGAAACTGCACATCCCCACTCATCCCATCCCACACCCGCAGAAAACCAGGGGCCGGTGTGGGACACAGCGTGCCCTCCATCATTTGCCCTGGGAATCTGGAGGCCCCACAGCTGAGGCAGGGGGCAAGAGGGGCATTAGACAGCCATTCTGTTGGCCGGGTCTGTTCACAGTACTCTATGACTAGTGGAAATCAAACCAGGCCTACTGGAATCCCTACCTTCTGCCCTCCCCAGGTGTGCAGGTTACAAGGCTACAGAGGCCTCATAAGAGAAAACCGCTTTAAGGCGGGAATGTGGGGCAAGGCCAGACACAGAAGATAGCTCCAAAACACTGGATGGAGACTAGGCAGTGGCCTTTATCCCTCCAGGGACCTGTAGAGAGTAAGTGGTGCTGGGAGCCTGGGGTCTATGGAGGGCCAGGACCTGGCAGAGTCGCTCAAGGGTGCTGGGAGGCAGGAACTAGAACCACACAAGGGAAGTAAACTGGACCGAGTACCAAAGAACTGGCTCTGGGGTACAGGCAGGATGGGAAGGGAAAGGTCTATAGAATGGGGGGAAGGGCACTGTCTTATGCAGAACCCCTCCCATTGTTACCCACAGAAGCTACCCCACAAACCCCAGCTCCAAATTAGCTCATAAGTAGAACAGGGGTTCTACACTGCTGGCCAACCCTGGCCTGGCTTTGGAGGAACCAGGACAGAAAAAATCAGCCGGGCAGGAAGTATGAGTGGTGGTGATGGGAGGGGAGTGTTTTGGGAAACCTGAGGCAGGGGTGCTGGGAACCCCCTACCCTAAGGCAGTGCACAGGCCCCAAGAGTCCCATAATGCAACAGTTGAGACAAAGTTCCTGAGATCCCTGGAAGGCAGACACTCAAGAGTCTAGGGAAGTCCTAGGGCACAGGGCACTGGCTACAGTCACCAAGCCCTGCCCCCAGGGTGGCTATGGATGGCAGTTCAGCACCTATAGAGGGAACCCCAGGAAGCCAACCAGTCCCAGCTGAGATTTATTGGCGTAAACAGAACCATATAAAAACATAAGTTATGAAAAACACAGTCACGACGTGCCCTCCCATCCCTCAAGCCCAGCCCCTGAGCCCCTTCTATGGAAGGCCAGGAGAGGGGACCCCGAAATCGCCTAAGAACGCCCCAGCCATGGTAGGGCTGGGTGCCTAGGCGCCGGCTCAGCGCATCCGGTAGTCAGTGGAGCAGGACAGCTCACACAGCTGGCCCTTGAAATCCAGGTCAATGGTGAAGTCCAGGTCACGCTGCAGGGAGAGGTGTCAGAAGAGGGTTCAGACCATGCACCTACCCCATACCCTGAACCCACTCCCAAGTAACAGTTCCACAGGGACACACTGAGCCCCTAGCCACCAACCTGAGCTGACTCCTGCCTCTTGTATCATATTTCCCTATCTCCTTAAGGCAAGCAGCTCCAGGTTCACCCTCCACACTGACAGGGTCCCAACCACTGTTCCCACATCCTCCCTCCAAGACTGTCATTTGGGGTCAGGTGCACTCTTTAGCATCCCCATAGAAGACAGTGAGGCCCTTGGCACTGAGCAGTTTTAAGTGAATACCCTGGGCCTTCTGAGGACATCCTCCTGTCCTCTGCCCACTCCCCAGCTGATGAATGTTCAAGAACTAAGAGTCCTCCTGTGCACTCATCTGCTCCCAGCCTGCACTACCTACTGTGCTCTGAGCACCTGGGGACCCCACCCAAATGCCAGCCCAGCACCCCATGCCTCACATTGTTCTTGGCATTGGGCCGCATGCCAATGGTGCCAAAGATCTCCTCGCCTGTCTTCACTGTCAGGTAGTCTTCCATGTAGAACACAGTCTGCTTCCAGTGCGTGTACGGAGACTCAGGGCCTAGAGGTCCAATTTGGTCAGCCCTGAGATGGAGCCTCTGCCTGGAAACTGACCCATGCTGTACCCAGAACTCTCCACACTTCACTACCCTCAACAAGTCTGAGAGAACGGCTGCTGGATATGTATGTAGAGTGTGAGGATCACAGCAGCTGGGTTGAAATGGGTTCTCAGTACTGGGTTCACAGGACCTTGAGCAGGGGAGGCAAGCAGGAGGCCTTAGCACTGAGCCAAGACCCCAGGCTCCACATTGAAGATTCTTGGCAGGTGCTCTACCACTAAGACATATCCCCAGCCCTTTATCCTCAGCTCCCCCCCCCCCCCCCGCCAAGGTAGGGTCTCACTCTAGCTCAGGCTGACCTGGAATTCGCTATGGAGTCTCAGGGTGGCCTCGAACTCACAGCAGCCTTCCTACCTCTGCCTCCCAAGTGCTGGGATTAAAGGCGTGCACCACCACGCCCAGCTTTATCCTCAGCTTTTTAAAAAAAACATTTTTACTTATTTGCAAGCAGAGAGACACAGAGAAAGAGATAATGAGTGTGCCAGGACCTCTAGCCACTACAGACTCCAGATGCATACACCACCTTGTACATCTGGCTTTACATGTGCACTGGGTAATTGAATTCAGGTCATTAGGGTTTTTTTTGTTGTTTGTTTTTGTTTTTCCAGGTAGGGTCTCACTCTAGCCCAGGCTGACCTGGAATTCACTATGTAGTCTTAGGCTGACCTCGACTCATGGCAATCCTACCTCTGCCTCCCAAGTGCACCATCATGTCCAGCAGGGTTGTTAGGTTTTGCAGGCAAGTGCCTTCCTTAACTGCTGAGCTATCTCTCCAGCCCCCTCAACTTTTTTACTTTTTTTGTTGTTGTTCATTTTGTTTGTTTTTTTCAAGGTAGGGTCTCACTCTAGGCCAGGCTGACCTGGAATTCACTACGTAGTCTCAGGGTGACCTTGATCTCACGGCGATCCTCCTACCTCTGCCTCCCAAGTGCTGGGATTCAAGGCATGCGCCACCATGCCTGGCTTTTTTACATTTTGAGACAGGATCTTGCTAGCCTGCATAGGTTGGCCCTGAATTTGCCATCTTCCTGTCTCAGCCTCCCAAGTAGCTGGGGTGATAGGTATGAGCCACCAGCTTGATGTGCTACAATGTCATACATAACCCTCCACTGTGGCCTGGGACCCATCTACTCACTGGTGGAGAAGCCAGTCCTCTTGTGGCAACGGGTGAACTCAATGTTGAAGTAGGCCACCAGTGCATGCACATAGTCATTCCGCTTCACTTGCAGGCAGAAAGGCGAGGTGAAGGTCAGGTCTTCCACCTTGACAGTGTAGATGTCTACCTCCTGTGGGACAGGAAGAGACCACTGCTCAGAGTCTGTTCTCCCTAGGACACTGCTGCCACATCCCAGGCCACCCTCGGTCTTGGCATTTGTTTCTTTGCCTCCTAATTATACCCAATCTCTAACACCCAGCTTGCTGACCCAACATCTTATATTGCTGGACTATAGCACTCTTTGCTTGTTTACTTCTGTTAAGACAAGGCTTTGAACAAATCTCCACCTCCACCCTTCTGCCTCAGCCTCCCAAGAACATACAATTTGTGAAATTAAAAGAAGGAAAAATGGGGGGGGGGGCAGGAGCAGAAGAGATGGCTCAGTGGTTAAGGCACTTGCCTGCAAAGCCTAAGGACATGAGTTTGATTTCCCAGTACCAACAGAGCCATATGCACGGGCGGGGGGTGAGGGGGATGCATCTGGAGTTTATTTGCAGTGGCTACAGGCCCATTCTGTCTGTACTTCTCTCTTTCTTTCAATCTCTCAAATAAGTACAACAGAGTTAATAATAAAGAAGGGAAAATGGGAACATGCCACCACATTCAGTCACAGCCTGGTTTTAAGACAGCAATAATCAGACCAATCTGTTTAAGCCCCTGGTGGCCTTGTGTTCTCAGAAGGCAGCCCCACAGACTCCCTGCCTTTGTTGCTCCTTTCTTATACACCTCCCGTAGCTCTCCGGAGGCCAATAATAACTGCCTCACATCTGCTGGGATTTGCCTGGGGAAGAGGAGCAGTGGCTTGGAGTCCCAGCTCTCTGGTGACAGAGCTTCCTAGTGTGGGGTTCTAGCTGCCCTGTACCCACAGGACTCAGATGTGTATGGGCCAAAGCATCTTCCATGGGACTCTCACAGACAGGATTCTCATAGCCCCAACCCTACCCATTACCTAATTTTTTTGGTTCCATCCATAGGGACTCAACCACAGTCACACATTACCTTTATAAGGCAGGCGTTAGTGACCAGCTGCTTCGGATCCACCACATCCACCAAGGGCTCCTTGATGGCCACATCTTTGATGCAGGACATGTCAAAGCCATACACGTTCTCCCACCCTAGGCACAGACAGGGTGAGTGAGCTGCAGCCCTGGACCCACCCTCAACCTCACATCCCTGCAGGCCCCTTGCTCACAGTGGATCTTGTAGTCTTTGTACTGCCGGTCCTCAATTGCTGTAACATACAGGGTAGCCCGGTCTGGGAAGATGAGGCCATCAGGTGCCTATCAAAGAGTTGGGTGAGAGCATGAAGATGAGGACCTTGCAGCACCACCCCCAAAACCAGCCATTCTGACCCCTGTACACTGCTGTGCTCACATGGCTCTAAGCCACCATCATCTTCCAGAGACTCTTCAACCAATCCTCTCCTCTCTGGCCCCTCTGAAGAAGGTAATCCTCACAGGGACCCTTCCTGGTGCTCCTCCAAACAGCTCACTCCTGCCCTTGGGCCTCTGGACTGGCTTTCCCAGGACAGCTCCTGTCCATCCTTCCCTCAGTCCACTTTCACCAGGCTTGATCCACCTGAGCACCTAGCCTCAGCTCACCCCTCTGCCCAGCCTGTGTCCTGCTCAGTGCTCACTGCCAGACTTGAAGTGCCTGTGTCCCCATCCTATATGCAACCCCATGGGGATGACAGCGCCTCACCAGCCACTTGTCTCGGGCATGCAGCACAGTGTTGAGCATGGACTCGTAGAAGAGACAGTAGCCCATCCACTCGCTAATGATGATGTCCACCTTCTCCACTGGCAGCTCCACCTCCTCCACCTTGCCCTTGATGATGGTCACCACTGCAGCCACAGGGGTGACATATCAGCCCAGGAGCCTGCCACCCACCCGGAGACCCTCCACTCTGAGCTAGGACTGGCTTCAGACACCTTCACAGAACCCTGTAATCAACCATGTTCCCTTAACAGCATTCCAATCCACATCCCACTGGACATAACAGAGGCAGTGGAAATTGTTTTCTACAGTCTGGGGGTGGGTGAGGAGACCCTGTCTTTGGGGCTGAGTGTGGTTCAGCAGTCAGACCCCGACTTAACATTCATGAGATCCTAGATTCTATCTCAGACTAAAAATAAGTCTGCCATTCACCAATTTGATGCCATAAAAGCACAGTCACATTTTCAAACTGGCCACATCAGCTGGACCTAGTGAAGGTGGTCATCCTAGCTACTCAGGAGGCTGAAGCAGAAGAATGATCTTAAGATCAAGGCCAGCCAAGACAAAATAGAAGGCAAAGGATCCAGGCGTGGTGGCGCACGCCTTTAATCCCAGCACTCAGGAAGCAGAGGTAAGAGGATCGCCTTGAGTTCAAGGCCACCCTGAGACTACACAGTGAATTCCAGGTCAGCCTGGGCTACAGAGAGACCCTACCTTGAAAACCGCCCTCCAAAAAAATAATAAAAAAATAGAAGGCAAAGGAATGAATCACCTCCCCTTTATCTACAGTGAGGAAGTGGGAGCATGGTTTGTTAGGAGAATACCTGCTTAGCATGAGCAAGGCCTTAGGGGTCCACCTCCAATGGAGATTAAAAAATAAAGCCATACACAGTGTGCTTTGTTTTGTTTGTTGGGAACCAACCTTATCTTTTAAAAGAATTTACAGAAATAGGCTGTCCCTGGGGATTTTGTTTCAAATGCAGAGCCCTTGAAACTAAGTGTCAGGTACGTGTAGGTTCAGTACAAAAGTTTCATTTACAATAACCATAATCACTCCAGATCCCAAAGGCTACACATGTGAAAAGCCTGTCTCCCATGTTCCCAGAACCTTTGACCTTGCTGGTGGGAACCTTGGCAATAACTACCCAATCTACTGACATTTGGGGAATTTTTTTGGGGGGTGGGGGAACTAGCAAAAAAGAGAATTGGCACACCAGGGCTTCAGCCACCGCAATCGAGCTCCAGACACGTGTGCCACCTAGTGTGCATGTGCGACCTTGTGCCATCTGGAGAGATGGAACACGGGTCCTTAGGCTTGGCAGGCAAGCACCTTAGCCGCTAAGCCATATCTCCAGCCTTCTTTATCCTTTTCTGTTTTTAAAAATAAATAAATAAATAAATAAAAATAAAAATAAAAACAAGGTACAGTCTCACTCTAGCCTAGGCTGACCTGGAACTCACTGTAGCCCTAGGCAGGCCTCAAAATTATGGTGGTCCTACTACCTTAGCCTCCAAGTGCTGGGATTAAAGGCAACACTCACATGCCCAGCAGCTGTTTTTTCTTTCAAAACAGGACAAATAAAGCCCTAAGTAGACCAGGCTGGCATGATGTGCCCTCCCATCTCTGACCCAAACCTTGTTTTTTGCAAGCTGAGCTCACACAACACTGGTTCGGGTGTGAACGACAGACACACTGGAAAAGGGGCATCCCCAAGACCTTAATGCTCACACAGGAGACTGGTTTATAAACCAGGTCTGCACATGAGACAGCCACGGAAACAGCCAGATGCCTCCACACCTGGAACGTACTGATCTACTCAACAAGCAGCTGCACAGGGCCACAGGCTCGTGCTAACTGGAGGTGGCGGCAGCTGTGAAGGAATGTGTTGCCACACCAGCTCAGGTGTCAGTTTCTCCAGTGTTAGTTAAAATCAAAAGCCTCTTAGAGGTATGGAGAGACCTCTCACAAGGCCCAGCCTTGAGACCAGGCAGGGCCCTTCCTATCTTGACTGTAGAATGAACGCTCCCAAACCTAGAAGTCTGACAGCACACCCTCAGCTCCCATAAAACTGTAGGGGAAGAGATGGCAGCTGCCCAGCACGAGGCTGTTCCTTCACTGAAGACCTAAGGGAAATGGGAACTGCCCATTCCACCCCAAAGACCCATCCTCCTCCCAGCTCACCGTGGTCTAACTTGTTGGCTTTGACGATCTTCACAGCGTAATCAGAGATACTGGAACACTCGATCTGAGGGCCCAGGAAGAAGGCGGGTGAGACCCCTCCAGTCCCACCCCCACCCCCACCTAGCCCCCTTTGCCCGGAAACTCACCCCAATGACCTTCCGGGCCCCAGCCTTGGCAGCAAACATGCACAGGATGCCTGTGCCTGAGCCCACGTCCAGCACCACCTTGTCCTTGAAGAGATGCCGATTGTGAAACATGGAGTTGCGGTATGTGAGGGTGCGCACCTCATCCTTCAGCATCTCCTGGGGAAGGGAACCAGGATAGAATGAGGGACACGGGGTGACTTGGCCTTCACCACTCTGATGGCCATCAGGGACAACACTGAGACCCCGCAGAAAGACTCCTTCCCCTCTGCAACCTATCTATATTACATCAGAATCAATGGAGCCAACACCCATGCTAGCCAGATTCCACCACTGCCACCTAAAACCAAGGAATCTCAAGAAGCTGAAGCAGGATTGTGAGTTCAAGGCCTGCTTGAGCATCAAACTTAATACCTCAACATCAAAATTAAAGAAAGCCAGGCTGGAGGGATGGTTTAGCAGTTAAGGCATTTGCCTGCAAAGCCAAAGGACCCAGGTTCTATTCCCCAGGACCCACGTAAGCCAGATGCACAAGAGGGCGCACATGTCTAGAGTTCATCTGGAGTTCATCTACAGTGGCCAGAAGCTTTCGCGCGCCCATTCTCTCTCCCTCCCTCTTTCGGTCAAATAAATATTTAAAAATATTAAAGCCAGGCATGGTGGCGTACGCCATGAGTTCAAGGCCACCCTGAGACTACAGAGTTAATTCCAGGTCAGCCTGAGCTAGAGTGAGACCCTACCTCGAAGAAAAAAAAAAAAAATTAAAGAAAGCCAGGCACAGAGGTGCCCTTAATTGCAGCACTGGGGGGTGGGGGGAGTAGAAATAGGGTCGCTGTGAGTTGAGGCCAGCCTGGGCTACAGTGAGCCCCTACCTCAAAAAAAAAAAAATAAATAAATCAGAGCAAAAGGGTTGGGGGGATAGGCAGGCTGACAAGATGGTTCAGTAAAGGTGTTTGTCTGCAAAGCTTTAATTCTCAATCTATCCATATAAGCCAAATGCAAAAACGGTGCATCTGGTATTTGTCTGCAGCAGCAAAAGAACCTGGTGCACCTACAACCCCCACTCCACACAAATGTAGAAATAAATATAGACCAAAACAAAACAAATACAGCTGGAGAAATGGCTCAGTGGTTAAGGCACTTGCTGGCAAAGCCTAGCAACCTGGGTTCAGTTCCCCAGTACTCACGTAATGCCAGATGCACAAAGTGGCACTGCATTCTGGGGTTCTTTTGCAGTGGCTAGCTAGAGGCCCTGGCATGCCCATTCTTTCTCTCTCTCTCTCTCTGCTTGCAAATAAATAAATATTTAAACAAACAAACAAACAAAAAAAAACACTAAGTAGACCAGGTGATATGGCTCAGAGATTCCTGGGTTCATTCTTATTTTTAAAAAAAGGGGGGGTGTACTGGAGAGATGGCTTAGTGGTGAAGCCTAAGGACTCCAGTTCGAGGCTTGATTCCCCAGGAGCCACATCAGCCAGATGCACAAGAGGGCGCACGCATCTGGAGTTCGTTTGTAGTGGCTGGAGGCCCCGGCGCACCCATTCTCTCTCCCCCCTCCCTCTTTCTCTCTGTCTGTCGCTCTCAAATAAATAAATAAATAAATATTTTTTGTTTAAAAAAGCTAGGCATGGTGGTGCATGCCTTTAATCCCAGCACTCGGGAGGCAGAGGTAGAAGGATCACTGTGAGTTCAAGGACCTCAGACTACACAGTGAATTCCAGTTCAGCCTGAGCTACAGTGATACCCTACCTTGAAAAACCAAACACAAACAAACAAACCAACCAGTGGGGGGGGGGGGGAAGAACTGGAGAGATGGCTTAGTGGTTAAGGAGCTTGCCTGCAAAGCTGAAGGACCCAGATTCAATTCCTCAGGATCCACGTAAGCCAGATGCACAAGGTGGCACATCCATGTCTGGAGTTCATTTGCTAGAAGTGGCTAGAGGACCTGGAGCACCTATTCTCTCTCTCTCATATAAATAAATAAAAATAAAATTTTTTTTGAGCCAGGTGTGATGGCGCACGCCTTTAATACCAGCACTCGGGAGGCAGAGGTAAGAGGATCACCATGAGTTCGAGGCCACCCTGAGATTACATAATGAATTCCAGGTCAGCCTAGGTTAGAGAGACCCTACTTTAAAAAAAAAAAAATTGAAAGTCCTGTGGCTGGATAGATTGCTCAGTGGTTAAAGGCTCTGACTTGCAAACCCTGATAGTCCAGGTTCAGTTTCCCAGTACCCATGTAAACCAGATGCACAAAGTGGTACATGTGTTGTTTGTAGTGGTAAGAGGCCCTGATACACTCACACTTTCTCTCTCCATGTAAAGAGGGGAAAAAAAATCCCTCAGTACCTTGATGTCACTCAGCTGTGCACTTACAAAGTAGTATTTTAGCTTGGCATGTGATATATACCTGTAAATCTCAGCACTCTAAAGGTAGAAGCAAGAGGATCTCAAATCCAAAGCCAGCCTGGACTGCACAGTGAATTCCAGGGAGGCCATGGTTATACCGAGAGGCCCTGTCTCAAAAACCCAAAGGAGGGTCCCAGGACATGCTGGCCCAGGTCTGTCATCCCAGCTACTCAGGAGACTAAGGTGGGAGGATCACAAGTTCAAGGCCAGCCTGGGCAACTTAGTGATTCCCTGTCACAAAATAAAGGGGAATGTGGATATCACTAAGTGAGAGTATTTGCCTAGCATGTGTAAGGCGCTGGTTTTCATCCCTATTATCCCTTCCCCCAAAGTTAATTTTGTTACGTATATTTTTTTCCTGCTGTGTTTTTTCTTTGTTTCTACAGTTGTAGTTCTGAGAATGGAAACTGTGCATGGAAGGCACTCTGTCACCTAACCACATTCCTAGAGCCCTGTGGAGGGGTGTCGATTCCTCAGAATGCCACCCTAGCCGCATTACAGAGACCTCAGACTCAAAAGGTTCAAGCCATAAAGGCATTGAGCAGTGGAGGTGTTCCAGATACCGGTCACTAGAGGGCGCCCAAACTGGCTGGCCCTGACCTCAGGCTAAGGTCTCAGGCACATATGCGCATGCGGACACTCACACCAGCTAGGAGACAGGCCTGCAGAGCGCCAGACTAACCTCAGTCTCCAAGGCAACCGCTGTGAGAGCCTCCTGGGCCTTGCAGGCTCAGTAGAGGGGCAGAAGTGGCAGTGAGCATGCGTGTCAGTCACCTCTACCCCTGCCCAACATCAGGGCTCTTCTGGATTCACCCCACTTACCTCGTGGATACCGAAGTGGGCGTAGGAATCAAAGTAGTAGTCTTTGGATGTCATGTCCTCGGCATTGGGCTTCTCGCTGCTTTCTGCCTGGCCACAAGAAACCTGAGAGGAGGTGGAGGGGTGCAAGGTCAAAGGTGGGCTCCCTAGAGCTTCTTGAACCTCCAGAACCGACCCCCCCCACACACACACAAATCACACCAGGACAACTCTACAGCCTCTTCCCTAGGAAGCCCCCAGACCTAACAGCCCCATGTTTCCACTTCCAAAACCCACCCATATCACCATTCAGGGAGCAACCGCCTGCCTACCATCTCTCCAGTCTCTCTGCCCGTCTCTAGCTCAGCCCACAGCTGGGGAGGGAGAGGTGGGAGGGCAGAGCCCGGGCAGACACAGGGAAGGGCAAGGGAAGGCTGGAGATGGAGTTAAGGAAGCAGCCACAGTCCTGGGTGAGCCAGCTGAGGCTGGGAGGGGTCTGCACTATGTGTTTAGGGAACATTGAGAAACGTTTGAAAGGAGAGGGAGGGTGGTTAGACCTCTGGAGGAGCCCCATGTGTGGATAACTTTATATGGAGGTGTGTGGGGGGGCTCACAAAAGGATATTTACTTCTTCAAGAGGCGGCTGGAGGCTCATCCCATTAGCCAAGGTGGCTACAAAACTCTAGGAGAGAGTAACAGGGAGAAAGGATTAGCTACTGGGGTGGCTGGGGCTAGGTATGGCCAGGGCACCAGGCTCTGGGTGGGGGGGCAGTGGGTGTCCTGGAGGCTTGCTTTTCCTTGTCAGGGAGTAGTGGCAGCAGGACAAGCAATGAGATGAGGCAGGGCTGTTTAAGGAAGGGATGGGAGAGTGGGATGGAAAGTAAGGGGTCTCCTGTCCCAGCTGTGGCTGGAGAGATGGTGGCCCGTCCCTGTTGACCCGCTGGTCAGTCAGCTGACCACATACACCTCCCCCATCCAGGCCAGGGGAACTGGCATCCACCGGACACATGGATACTGCCAGCTGTCACTCCCCCTCACCACCTAATCCCCCCAGATTAGGTGACACTTCCTGACACCCACCCTCAGAGGCTGGGGTGCTGTGAATAGCCGGAGGGAGGAGGCTGGCAGGGAACATGCACTGGGCACCTGACCCCACTGCAAGCCATTCTCCTGGCCTGAGAGGATTCCAGAAGAGAGGTGTGGAGTGCCATCACACCATAGCAGGCACCCCTGAAAACATAAGCACAAGCAGAACCAGCCTCCTCACTCATCTGCCCCTCCTAGGAAGGGGGCCACCAAGGGAGGCCAGCCTGGTGGGATGGAACGCAAGCCTCCATCCCTCCAGAAACCAGGACCACCTCACCCATTCACACCCCACCATGAGCCCCCAGGTGTGGGGCCAAACTGAAGTAGGCTCTGGGGAAAGACATTTCCTCCAACACCAAGGCCAGCAAAACCAAGGGATCACAGCAGTGACCCAGGAGGCAGATGAACCGCCCCCCCCCATGGCAGGTTTCCAGCACTTCTCAGAGACTAGCACAAAGTAAGAGCAGAAAAGGACAAAGTCCCATCAGATTGCATTTCTTCAGTTGTGACCACCTTCCAGGGTCTCCAGAAAGACCAAGCATCCCCAGTTCCCCCAAGCCAGTGAGGTAGCCTAAAAGGAGGGTGGCTGCCAAGGGAACTTCTCATTGGGCCTTTCTCAAAACCAGATACCAGCAAGACAACCCAGCCCAATAGTGCCTGAGCCAGAGACTGAGACCTGGCCCCATGGTCCCAAGCTCATCACCTCAATTACTCCAGAGGCAGGAAGATGGCAAATTTAAGGCTTAACTGAGCTATTTAGGGAAACATCTCAAAAAAGTACAGGGCTGGAGAGCTGACTTAGCAAGCAGTTAAGGTGCCTGCCTGGAAAGCCCAAGGACCTAGGTTCAATTCCCCAGTACCCACATAAAGCCACATGCACAAGGTGGCACATGTGTCTGGAGTTCGTTTGCAAAGGCTGAAGGCCCTGGTGCACCCATTCTATCTGCCTCTTTCTCTCTCTCTCTCAAATAAATAAATAATAAAAATAAAAATATTTAAAGTTAAAAAAAGTACAGAGCCGGGCACACAAAAAAATGTACAGAGTGGTGGCGCACGCCTTTAATCCCAGCACTGGGGAGGTAGAGGTAGGAGGATCACCATGAGTTCGAGGCCACCCTGAGACTGCATAGTTAATTCCAGGTCAGCCCCAGCCAGAGTGAGACCCTACCTCGGAAAAAAAAAAAAAAAAAAAAAAGTACAAAGTGGACTGGGGGTGTGACTTAATGGTAGAGCATGTGACTATAGCTAGCAAGCAACTGAAGCTGTGTTTCATCTCCACTATAGAGAGTAGGGTGAAGAGAAAGAACAGAACCAGGCCAGATGTAATGGGACATGCTTTTAAACTTAGCAGTCAGGAGGCAGAGGTGGGAGGATCACCATGAGTTCCAAGCCAGCCTGGGACTACAGAGTGAGTGCCAGGTCAGCCTGGGCTAGAGCGAGACCTTACCTCAAAAAAAGAAAAAGAAGGGCTGGAGACATGGCTTAGTGGTTAAGGTGCTTGCCTGCAAAGCTCAAGGACCCAGATTCGATTCTCCACATCTCACGTAAGTCAGATGCACAAGGTGGCACATGTGTCTGGAGTTAGTTTGCAGTGGCTAGAGGCCCTAGTGTGCCCATTCTCTCTCCCCCTCTCTGTCTCTAATTAAGCTGGAGAGATGGTTTAGCAGTTAAGGCACTTGCCTGCGAAGCCAAAGGACCTTGGTTCGATTCCCCAGGACCCACATAAGCCAGATGTACAAGGTGGCGCATGCATCTGGAGTTCGTTTGCAGTGGCTGGAAGCCCTGGCATGCCCATTCTCTCCCTGTCTGCCCCTTTCCCTCTCTCAAATAAATAAATAAAAATAAAATATTTTAAAAAATTATAAAAAAGAAATGAACAGAACCAGGCCTAGCTGAAAACCGTCAGAAAAGGGAGATCTCTAACCCTCAAGATCAGTGTGTAGACAGGAGTGGTTTCCCATGCCTTTAATCCCAACACTTGGGAGACTGAGGTAGGAAGATTGCTGTGATGGCCAGCCTGGGACTAATGAGTGAATACCAGGTCAGCCTGGGCTAGAATGAGACCCTAGGTCGAAAAACAAAACAGATGCAGGGTATGCAGAGAAAAGAGGTCCAGGGTTGGCTTAGAATCGCAGCCTGTGTGCTTACTTAACCATCAAAATGACCCTCCCCTCCCCCCCCCCCCCGCAAATGGGCCTCCCGTTAGGAGGTGGTGGGCTTTGGGCCAGGGCCCATGATAAAAGATGTCCCTCCCACATGTGCAAAATGACCACGAGGGGGTGCACAGGGGCTGATCAGGTCTCCTCTATCGAGGTGCCCCACTATCCTCCAAAGGGAGGTCACAGGGCCATTACCCATCCTCCCAGATCCTAAAGGTCTGCGTGGACAAATCCATGGCCAGGAAAGGTTAGGCGGTAGGGGACCGATTCTCATACTTTGCATCCCATACCCTGAGCGCACAGACCCAACAAGGACTGCAGAAGCATCACCTCTCCCGAGTCCCCCAAGGGAAATTCCCTTCCCAAGTGAGGGTGTCCATATCCCCAATGTGCAGGTCCAGAGGCGCCCCGCAGGGTCCGAGCAAGCGGGCACAGCGCCTCCAGGGCGGGGGCGGAGCCTTTGTCCCGCACGTGGAGCCCGCCGGGCCGTGGCATCGGCACACCCCCTCCCCACCCACCGCGCCGCCGCCACGTGGGGCCCGGCCGGAAGCGCCCCCAGCCCGCGTCCACGTGGTAGAGTGCGGGGCCTCCAGCTCGTCTGGATGTCGCCGACCTCCGAAAGCCAGAGATCCCCCCACTCAAGCACACTTCAAGCACATCCCCGGATGCGGACCTCATCCAGGCCTGCAGCCCCCGCGCGCGCTCCGAGCGCGCCTCACGACCGAGGGAGGCCACGCGACGCCGACCTCGAGCCTCCTCCTTATCCCCTGCGGCGCGCCGGGCACTCACCTCCATGATGCAGTTCGCGGCCTCAGCTGCCGCCATCTTCACCCGCACCTACTCCTCCTCCGGCCGCCAAGACCCCCCCTTTCTCCTCACTGCTCCCCCCCACCGCCTTATACCGGCGGGCCCACAGCCCGCCCACCGCGACCCCGCCACAAGTGTTTATTGGTCATAAGGGCAGCCTGTCAGAAAGCTTCCTCTCACCATTGGACAAGGGAGAGGCCCATCAAATATCAAGGGCCTGGCGTTCGGAGCCCCGCCCCGTCAAGTCGACTAGGACGGGGACAACTGTCTGTCTGTCTCAACAAATAAGCATGGTGATTGGGTAAAATCTAACGGAGGGTCCCGCCCTCCAGCTGGCACCGCCTCAGAGATTCCCGACGGGCTCCGCGCTCAGCGGACGCCTTGAAACGGAACTGTCAGTCACTGCAAGGACCCGCCCTCTCCCTAGCTACTATTGGTTAACCAAAAGGTGACGTTACGAACCCTTTGGCCCGCCTTCCTCAGACTGCAGGCCTCTAAGAAAAACTCCAGCAATTGGCCCGCAAGGAGGGAAGATAGTACTTTAGGCAATAAAGATTGGTTCACAGGAACTGCCACTCACCTTGCAGTCGGTGGATTGTCCCAGCGCTAGGGGCGTCCAGGACAAAAAAAGGCGCGTGTGCCTATAGACTCAATGATAAACAGGCCGCTTAGGGAGGAAGAGGGAGAGGGCGGGCTTTTGGGGGGGTCCCGAAACAAATCAGGAATGGAATCAAGCGTCAATGCATTGAGTTCCAGCCCTCCACTTAATGGTTCTGCGTACTGCATACCCATTGCCCTCTTCTTGGCCTCTTCCAAATCCTTGCGGGGAACACCCAGCTCTCTTTGTCTGGTCAACTCACACACGTCCATCATGGGCAATCTGGACATCACCTCCTCAGGGAAGAGTCCCTGGGTCTATAGAAAGTGACGCCTTAAAAGAGGATAAAGGGAAAATATTTGGTTTCTTGAACCTTCTCCTCGTCTTTCCTACCCCACTGCTGTCCTCAATGCAAGCTCCCCAAACCCTGCGTCGATCTGGGCCTGCATCCTTGCTGGGAGACTCAAACACTATGATGTCCAGTGACTTCTTTATTCACTTCTGCCCCCAAATCTGAACAGCCCCACCTTCCCCCAGCCGCCAATCTGACCATACGACCCCTCCTTCCACCGCTGGTCTATCCTCAGTCCTGCTCTGGTCCTCCTGAGCCACTCAGCCTTACCCTCCCACCTGCCGGTCCTCCTCCGCTCTCCAACCCCTCCTTCCGCTCGCCACTTCCTGCTGTCTACCAAAACTCCTGGAACAAAGTCTCGGGCCCTCGGCCACCCCAATCACTGCTACTTTACGGATCTCAGCCTAGGTGCCTGGGGCCACTTTACCATCACGCTTCGGAGCCCTCGCTTTGGGGAGCTAACCTGCTGGTCCTACAAGACATGCTCCCTCCTTTCCTGAAGTCAACGATTATAGCTCATGCTGAGAGCCGGCCTCTCTTACAATTTAAATGAACACATTGAATGTCTCCCGCAGCTCACTGCGAAAGGTACCAGCAATTACCTCTTTTTGATAGATGAGGAAACTAAGGCATTGAGAGGGAAAGGGATTTGGTCAGGGTTATACACTTTAAACGTGACTGAGCTGCTTGGTCCCAAAGAAGGCAAACAGAACATCGTTTTTATTTTGGTTGAGACAGGTTTCATGTAGCAGGCTGGACTTAACTCTTCACCTTGCCGAGGCTGGCCTTGAATTCCTCAGCTTCCTGAATCCACTTCCAGGGTGCTGAGATTACAAAGCTATGCCACCCTCAGACAGACCACTGATTTTATTTATTTATGTTGGTATATTTGAGGTAGGTTCTCACTAGACCAGGTTGACCTGAAACTCACTCTGTTGTCCCAGGCTAGCCTCAAAACTCACAGGGATTCTCCTATCTCTGCCTCCTGAGGGCTAGAATTAAAGGTGTTTGCCACCACTCCTGGCTTAAAGGCATAAATGACATAGGATAATATGCATCTAATGGCACACACTTGGGTAGCTACTATCCCATTCTGCTTATGATTACACCTTCATGAACCTCAGAAAGTTTTTCCATTAGTCTCTTTCAGCCAAGTCAACAGGCATCACTTTATAGATGTGTGGCTCAGCAGTACAGCACCTGCTTAGAGTCCCCAAATAGGGGCTGGGGAATGGTCCAGTGGTACAGCATTTGCTAACACGCAGGAGGCTCTGGGTGCCACCCTGAGTACCATAGGGAAAAAATATATATATTGAAACCACACATACCTGTTGGGTAGGCATTTCCTCCAAATCAAAACATTCACTCCTGAAGGGAGAAGGGAGGGTCTTATGACTCAGGAAACTAATAAAACTTTAAAGGCTCAGAAAGTTACAAGATTTTGTTTTGTTTTGCAGGCAGGGTCTAACCCTAGCCCAGGCTAACCTAGAATTCACTCTAGAGTCCAGGCTGACCTAGAACTCAAAATGATCCTTCTACCTCAGCCTCCCAAGAGGTGGGATTAAAGGCCACCATGGCCTGCTAGAAAGCTACAAAATTAGCAAGGCCCTGTTCAAGGTCAGACAGCAGCCCGGGAGAGCAGACTGATAGGTGGAGCTGCCTGTAAACTGCACAAAGAGCTCCAAGTCCTCAGGGATGCAGTTGTCCTGAGTCCTCACCCCTCACCCATGCTGAGGTGAGCTTTTTGGCAATACAGCTGCCATAGTCATCCATGTTCCTGTAAGTAACCTCAGTAAACTCACTGGTTCATCAAGATGGACTTGAGTGGCATCGTTTCTTTAATCTGTCATTGGTACCCTATCTGGGGTAAACAGATATTTCTTCATGTTTTCTGTAAGAAAAGTCATGCAGCAATTCCTGTGATCCCAGGACAGAGAAGACAAGAGGCAGAAGTTCCAGGCCAGCTTGGCTCTGTATTGAGACCACAAAAAAAAAAAAAAAAAAAAAAAAAAAAAAGCAAGCAAAGAAAAACTGCAGCTAAGTGTGATTACACACACCTGTAATCCCAGCACCTGAGAGGTGGAGACAGGAGGATCAGAAGTTCAATACCATCCTTGTCTATACAGGGAGTTCCAGACCAGCTTGGGCTACATAAAATCCTGTCATTAAAAAAAGGGGAGGGCTAATGCAGAAGAGGTGGTGGAAAGAATGTAAGAGCCAAAGGAAGGGTAGGACTCCTTACATCGTCCTCCCTCCAGACATAAAATGGTCTGGATATCCATGACCTCACAGTGCCTGACACTACCTACACAAGACCATCATAAGAGGAGGAAAAGATCATGACATCAAAATAAAAGAGACTGAGATGGGGAGGGGATATGATGGAGAATGGAATTTCAAAGGGGAAAGTGGGGGGAGGGAGGGTAGTACCATGGGATATTTTTTATAATCATGGAAAATGTTAAAAAAAGTTGAGAAAAGAAAAAAAAAGGGGGGGAGAGCTGGAGAGATGGCTCAGTGGTTAAAGACATTTGTTTGCAAAGCCTAGTGGCCTAGGTTCAATTCCTCCAGCCACCCACATAAAGCCAGATGGGCATTTGTTTGCAGCAAGAGACTGGTGCTCAAGCACGGGCACATGCGCACACATACACACACAAGCAAATGACTACAAAGAGCCTCAATTCTTCAGTGACAGATCAAACAAACCTTTAAAAATTTTTGTTTTGGTTTTTTGAGGTAGGGTCTCACTCTAGCCCAGTTATAAAGCTTTTAATACGAAACACTTTCAAAAATTCTTTTTGGCAAAAACAGGTAGGGCAGCCACCACCCCACAGCCCTGAGGGGAATTCAGCATGATGGCTAGAGCCTGAAGTCCAGTCCCGTAGCAGCTTCGCAGGAAGAGCTCAGTCCAAGGGTAAATTTAAGTCCACAGGTGAAGTAGCCAGGATGCCTGCCTGCAGAGGGACATAGGAGCCTGTGACTATCAGAGGGTGCTTCACTCACAGCAGACACAACAAATGGGGGAAGGGGCAAGGAGCAGACACCCAAAGAGAGACAGAAACCTAGAAAGACAGGAGATGGAGACAGAGACAAAGACTCAGACACAAGGACACAGAGTCCTAGGATTTTAATGACTATGTGGTGGCTTTGTACTGACATCAATCCCTGCCCTAAGGACTTTCGCTTTTGCCCCTATAAGTCACAGTTAAGATCAGAAGCACGCAACTGTTGGGTATTAGGGAGCCCTTCCATGACGTCCTTGCTCACTTCCCAGCCTCCCCTCAGGCTCACCCTTTGTTTTCAAATGAGAGAAATTTGCCAGGCATGCTGGCCCACACCTCTAATCCCAGCACTTGGGAGGTAGAGGTAGGAAGATCACTGAGAGTTCGAGGCCACCCCACCCCTTTTTTTTTTTTTTTTTTTTTTTTTTGGTTTTTCAAGGTAGGGACTCATACTAGTCCAGGCTGACCTGGAACTCGCTATATAGTCTCAGGGTGGCCTTGAACCCAAGGTGATCCTGCTACCTCTGCCTCCCAAGTGCTGGGATTAAAGGCGTGCACCAACACGCCCAGCCTAAAAGAGGTACTTGGGAGGCAGAGGTAGGAGGATCGCTGTGAGTTCGAGGCCACCCTGAGACTACATAGTGACTTCCAGGTCAGCCTGAGCTAGTGAGACCCTACCTCGAAAAACCAAAAAAAAAAATAAAATAAAATAAAAAAGAAAAAATAATAATAACAGGGCTGGAGAGATAGCTAAGTGGTTAAGGTGCTTGCCAGCAAAGCCTAATGACCCAGGTTTGATTCCCCAGTACCCACGTAAAGTCAGATAACACAAAGTGGTACATCCATCTGGGGTTTGTTTACAGTGGCAGGAGGCTCTGGTTCACTCATTCTCTTTGTTGCTCAGTCTCTCTCTACAATAATCAAAAGTATTTAAAAACAAACAGGGAATCTGGAGTTTGTTTGCAGTGGCTAGAGGCCCTGGCATGCTCATTGTCTATCTCTCTCTCTCTCTCTCTCTGTCTCTATGCTTGCAAGTAAATAAATCAATAAATTTAAAAAAAAAATTTAAGGGCTGGAAAGATGATTTGTTTTTACTACTTTTGTTTTTTTCTGGAGGTAGAGTCTCACTCTAACCCAGGCTGATCTGGCACTCGCTCTGTAGTCCCAGGCTGGCCTCGAACTCATAGCAATCCTCCTACCTCTGCCTCAGGAGTGCTGGGATTAAAGACCTGTGCCACCATGGCTGGCTTGATTTTTTTTTCAGAGCATCATTTTTTAAATATTTTATTATTTATTTATTTGAGAGAGAAAAAGGCAGAGAGAGGGAGAGTGGGGGGGAGCGAGAGAGGATCTAAGCCATCAAAGCCATCTCTCCAGCTCTCATTAGATTTTTAAAAAATATTTTTGAAGCCAGGCGTGGTGGCGCACGCCTTTAATCCCAGCACTTGGGAGGCAGAGGTATGAGGATCACCGTGAGTTCAAGGCCACCCTGAGACTACGTAGTGAATTCCAGGTCAGCCTGGGCTAGAGTGAAACCCTACCTCAAAAAATATATTTTAAGTATTTCTTTATTTATTTGAGAGAGAGACTGAGGAAGAGGCAGCGAGAAAGAGAGAATGGGCGCGCCAGGGCCTCCAGCCACTGCAAATGAACTCATGTGGGTCCTGGGGAATTGAAACGGGGTCCTTAGGCTTCACACACAAATGCCTTAACCACTAAGCCATTTCCCCAGCCCCACAAAATATTTTTATTTGAGAGAGAGAAAGAGGCAGATATACAGACAGAATGGGCACACCTGAGCCTCTAACCACTGCAAACGAACTCCAAACACATGTCACCTACACCTGGCTATTTTATTATTTTTTTGGACTCATTTAACCCACAGTGGTCTCAAACTCCTGCTCTACTTGCCATGTGCTACAATTAAAAGCACATGCTACCACACCTAGCTTATAGCTTTAACTCCTGTATTTATTATCTGTAGTGTATGTATGTAGTATGGAACTCAGGGCTTTACCTGTACCAGCCAGGTGCTCTGTTAGGAAGACACACCTCTATCCAGGTGGCTCTGACTTTAAGTGGGGACTATGGGCTGAGGTGTAGCTCCCTGGGAGAGCATTTGCCTGGTATGTGCAAGACCCTCAGCTATCTCCATCCATCATGGAAAATAAATAAATAGGAGGGTGCCTCCCTGGGTGATACAAAATACACTAGCTGGAGAGCTGGAGAGATGGCTTAGCAGTTAAGGCGCTTGCCTGCAAAGCCAAAGGACCCATATAAGCCAGATGTACAAGGTGGCACATGTGATCTGGAGTTCATTTGCAGTGGCTGGAGGCCCTGATGCACCAATTTGCGCACTCTCTCTCTCTCTCTCTCATAAACAAATAAAAATAAAATATTTGAAAAGAAATACACCAGAAGGAGCAAAATTGACAAAGCAGGAGTCCCCAGAAAAGGGCTCTGGGGCCTGGGGCCTGGCACTACTGGAGTCACAGTACTAGATATGCACTAGAACCAGGCCTTAGACTTGAGTACCAGGATGATCCCATTTTCCTCCACACAACCACCCTATACAGATGAAAAAACTGAGGCCCAGGGAGGGGCACTCACCATTTTGCCCTCACAGACCTGTTAGTGTGCATCAGCGGTTCAAGCCCCAGGCATGCCTGGTATACAGGTGGTGCTCATTAAACACAGAAAGAAGGAATGGATGCAAGACCAGGGAGGTAGACGAGCTTTGCACAGACACCTAAGCTGCCCCTTAGGTTGAGTGGGGTCTCACCCAGCCCCCCTGGGCCTGGATCCAGGGTGCGAAGCTGTGCACGTGCTCCACACTGAGTCCGGCCAGTGTTCCCCCGAACCGCAGCACCCGCCGGCTCAGCTCCATGGCTAGAGCCAGGCGGGCCAGAGGCTCCGGGGAGGGTGGCGGGGGCCCTGGACACTGCAGGGAGGGTCCAGGGCGGCTTGCGGGAACGCTGCCTTCCCGGCGGGAGAACAGCTCCACCAGGCGGTCGAAGGAGCTGATGGACATGCGGGCCAGCTGGCGGTGCAACATTGGGTCCGAGGCCAGCTGGGGGAGGAAAATAGGAGTCAGTGGCAGCCTCACCCTTACGGTCAGCCAATAGGGGTCGGGGGCGTAGCTCCTTATTCACGCTAAGTCCCGCCCATCCTCATCTAAGGCCTTGGCCAAAATAGGCTCCTGGGGACAAGGCCTAGAATGCGATGCTCAGCCACACTTCTAATTCCTGACAGCCAGTTAGAACCATGCAGCACTTCAGGTGAGGTGTCGGCTGGATTTCCTGGCCAAACTGCCTGCTGTCTTCTTTAGAAAGAGCCTGAGGCTAACCTGGGGTCGACAGAACCTTGCCCTCTAACATAGATGCTGACAGATCCCTCCAGCAGGCTATTTTCCTCCCCATTTTAAGCCACACCCCTACCCTTATCAGTCAGAGGGTATGGTTTTGTTTTTGAGGTAGGGGTCCCTTTCTAGCCCAGGCTGACCTGAAATTCACTATATGTCTCCTACCTCTGCCTCCCGAGTGCTGGGATGAAAGGCATGCACTCCTGACTCTTTATTTTGAGGCAAGCCCAGCAGATGATCTGTTTGTTTTTTTTTTAGTTTTTCCGAGGTAAAGTTTTGCTCTAGTCCAGGCTGACCTGGAATTCACTATGTAGTCTTAGGTTGGCCTCAAATTCATGGTGATCCTCCTACCTCTGCCTGGAGAGTGCTGGGATTAAAGGTGTGTACCACCATGCCTGGTGCTTTTTTTTTTTTTTTTTTTTTTTTTTTTTCCTAATATGAGAGAGAGAGAGAGAGAGAGAGAGAGAGAGAGAGAGAATTGGCACGCCAGGGTCTCCAGCCACTGCAATTGAACTCCAGATGCGTGTGCCCCCTTGAATGCATATGCATCAGTGTGCATCTGGCTTACATAGGACCTGGAGAGTGGAACATGAGTCCTTAGGCTTTGCAGGCAAGTGCCTTAATCACTAAGCCTTTTTTTTTTTTTTTTTTTTCCGAAACAAAGTCTCACTCCTGTCCAGGCTGACCTAGAACTCATTCTTTGTAATTCTGTAGCCCAGACTGAGCTCAAACCCACAGCAATCCTCCTACCTAAGGGTGCTGAGATTAAAGAAGTGAGTCACCAAGCTCGGCCCAATTAGAAGTTTTTGAGACAAGGTCTTATTATGTAGCTCTGGCTAGCCTGGAACACTCTCCATATCCTGAATTTGCAGCACTCCTCCTGCCTCTGCCTTCTGAGTGGAAGTACAGGCACGTACCACTATACTGGCTATCAGATTTTAGACATCACCCCACACTCACTGTTTTTCTTAGCCAATTAAGCCCAATCTCACATTGATCATGCTTCTGGTTTCCTTGTTTGATTTGTCATTTTTGTATGTTTGTGTACATGTGTATGGTATGCATGCATGTGTGTATGAATGTTCTTTTATGCACATACACATATGTACATGGCTGTGAAGGCCAGAAGTCAACATAGGGGTCTTCCTTGATCACTTTCCACCTTACTCCTTGAGGTAGAGTCTCTCACTTGAACCCAGAGCTCACTGATTGGGCTAGTCTAGCTAGCCAGACTGGCCCAAACATCCTCCTGTCTCTGCTTCCCAAGTACTGTGTGGTGGTTTGGTTCAGGTGTCCCCCATACACTTATGCGTCCTGAATGCTAGGTTCCCAGCTGGTGGCAATTTAGGAATTGGATCCTCCTGGAGGCAGTGTATTGTTGGGAGCAGGCTTATGGGTGTTACAGCCAGCTTCCCCTTGCCAGTGTTTGACATGCTCTCCTATTGCTGTTGTCCATCTGATGTTGGCCAGGAGGTGATGTCCACCCTCTGCTCATGCCATCATCATTTTCTCCTGCCATCATGGAGTTCCCCCTCAAGTCTGTAAGCTAAAATAAACCCTTTTTTTTTTTTCTTCCCACAAGCTGCTCTTGGTCAGGCACTTTTAATATTTTATTTATTTACTTCAGAGAGAGAGAGAGAGAGAACTGGCATAACGAACACAAGACACATGTGCCACCTTGTGCATCTGGCTTTACGCAGGTCTTAGGGAATTGAACCTGGGTCCTTTGGCTTTGCCAGCAAGCGCCTTAACCGCTAAGCCATCTCTCCAGCCCTGTCAGGTGCTTTTTACCAGCAATGAGAAGCTGAATGCAACATACTGGGATTACAGGCACATGCCACTACACCAGGCACTTTTATTGGTAATGGGGATTTGAACTCAGGTTCTCATGCATGCATAGCAAGCACTTTACTGACTGAGCTATCTCCCCAGTTCTTTTTTTCGTTTTCTTTTCTTTTATTTTGGGGGGTAGGGAGGTAGGGTCTCACTCTAGCCCAGGCTGACCTGGAACTCACTCTGTATCTATAGTCCCAGGCTAGCCTCCAACTCACAGCAATCTTCCTATTTCTGCCACCCAAGTACTGGGATTAAAGGTATGTGCCACCACACTTATCTAGCTCCCCTGTTCTCGTTGGGAAATCTTTTATTGGACAGGGGAGACCAGAGGCCTTGAGCTTGCTAAATAAGGGCTTTGCCACTGAGCCAATCCTCAACCCCTCTTCTGTGTGTTTCTAGTGAACCCAGTCCCTAAATATGCATTTAGGCAATATCCTTCTAACAACCATTCAAAGCCCTAATTTAAAGTCGTTCCATGGCCATACTCTGATCAGTCATCTGGATTGTCCCTGGAACAAGGAGCCTTGCCTTTCTGGCCCCATCCAACCAGTCAGATCTAACTTCTGACCTAAATGCCCACCATCCTACAACTGTCCTCCCTAAAGCACGGTGTAGAGGCCTGTCACCTTCTGGTTGATGACTTCTGCCTCTTCCTCCAGCAGGGCCACCAGCCTCCTCAGCAGGGCTTCTTTCTCCGTGAGTGGGGGACCCTGGCACTCTGGGGGGCAGAAGAGAATTTGCCTTGGGACAAAGCCCTACCTGCCCTTCAATCCTCATCTCTCCCCAGAGTTCGTCTGTAGCTCACCTGGGCTAGGTGGAGATTGCAATTGCTCTTGGACCAGTTGTTCCAGCCGCTGGGCCACCAGGGCGTAAAAGTCTGGAGTATCTGGGCCTGGGGGAAAAGGAGCCAATGACTCTTGGTCTTCAGGACATTGTGAGATTTTAAAAAAAAATTTTATTGACAACTTCCATAATTGTAAACAATATCCCATGGTAATTGCCTCCCTGCTCCTACTTTCTCCTTTGAAACTCCACTCTCTATCATATCCCCTCTCCCTCTCCATCAGGTTTTTTTTGTTTTGTTTTGTTTTTCAAGGTAGTGTTTCACTCTAGCCCAGGCTGACCTGGAATTCACTATGTAATCTCAGGGTGGCCTTGAACTCACAGCAATCCTCCTACCTCTGCCTCTTGAGTGCTGGGATTAAAGGTGTGTGCCACCATGCCCAGCCTTTCAGGTCATTGTGAATTCTTTCCTCCCAACCACCTTGCCTGCTACCATTTGATTTCCACTTTACAATGGGATAAACTGAGGCCCCATGAGCAAACTTGGTAAAAGATGCTAAATCCCAGCCTTCCTACTTTATTGTGTCTCCAAACTGAACTTAATATAAGAGCTGAACTAGACTCTGAAAATTATTCCATCCTATGTAGGCAATCACATGATAGTCCTGCTATTTCCATCCTATGCTTTGCCCAGTTTAGACATCACCAATTGATAACAGCACTCATCTCCACAGCTATAAATTCCTTTTCATGGAAGCCATTACTAGTCTATCCAAGCACACCTTCAAGAAGAAAACTGTTGCCGGGCATGGTGGCACGCGCCTTTAATCCCAGCACTCGGGAGGCAGAGGTAGGAGGATCACCGTGAGTTCGAGGCCACCCTGGGAATACAGAGTGATTTCCAGGTCAGCCTGGGCTAGAGTGAGACCCTACCTCAAAAACAAACAAAAAAAAAAAAAAAAAAGAAAGAAAGAAAACTGTTGATCTATGTAGTCTCAGGGTGGTCTTGAACTCACGGTGATTCTCCTACCTCTGCCTCCAAGTGCTGGGATTAAAGGCATGTGCCACCACAACCGGCTTTGTTTTAGTTTTCCGAAACAGGGTCTTGGCCTGTAGCCCAGGCTGGCTTATTAAAACTTATAGCAATCCTCCTGCCTCAGCCTCCCAAGTGCTGCAATTATAGCTATGAGTCACCATACCCAGCTCTGTTGATCATTTGTTGTTGTTTGTTTGCTTGCTTGTTTTTCGAGGTAGGGTCTCACTCTAGCTCAGACTGACCTTGATTTCACTATGTAGTCTCAGCGTGGCCTCAAACTCATGGTGAACCTCCTACCTCTGCCTCCTGAGTGCTGGGATTAAAGGTATGTGCACCACGCCCTGCTCCTCATTCTTTTTTTAAAAATATATTTATTTACTTATTTGCAAGCAGAGAGAGATAGAAGAGATAAAAACAGAGAGAATAGGTACGCCAGGGCCTCTAGCCGCTGCAAACAAGCTCCAGATGTAGGTTCCACTATGCATTTGGCTTTATATGGGCACTATGGAATCGAACCAAGGTCATTCGGCTTTGCAGGCAAGTGCCTTAACCACTGAGAAATCTCTCCAGGCCCCCATTTCTTTTTAAAGAAAGAGAGAGAAAGAGTATGCATGCCAGGGCCTCCAGCCACTGCAAATGAACCCCAGATGCTTGTGCCACCTTGTGCATCTGGCTTACATGGGTACCATGGAATTGAACCTGGGTCCCTAGGCTTCACAAGCAAGTGCTTTAACTGCTAAACCACCTCTCCAGCCCTCTGTTGACCATGTCCAGTGATCCCTTACTCCATTCCTACTCTGCTACTGAAAAAAGAGAAGAGCAAAGAAAATAAATGATATTTCACCAGGCATGGTGGCACATGGCTTTAATCTCAGCACTCAGGAGGCAGAGGTAGGAAGATCTCTGAGAGTTCGAGACTACCCTGAGACTACATAGTAAATGCCAGGTCAGCCTAGGCTAAAATGAGAATCTACCTTGAAGACCAAAAAAAAAAAAAAAAAAAAAAAAAAAGCAAAAAAAGGGCTGGAGAGATGACTTAGTGGTTAAGGCACTTACTTGCCTGCGAAGCCAGGTTCCATTCTCCAGGTCCCATGTAAGCCAGATGCACATGGTGGTCTGGAGTCCATTTGCAGTGGCTGGAGGCCCTGGTGCACCCATTCTCTCTCTCTCTCTCTTATAAATAAAAATAAATTAAAAAAAAAAAAAGAAACAACAACCCAGGCCTCCTTCTTTTCTATTTGGCCCACTGGGGCTCAAAGTGGTTTTCCCTAAGTACCAAGGATATACAAAAGCAGAGAGATAACTTGCCCAAAAGGGTCTAAAAGCCTCTGCAGGTCACCCCACAGAATCAACTACAGCCTCTGCAGGTCACCCCACAGAATCAGCTATACCCTCTGCAGGTCACCCCACAGAATCAACTACAGCCTCTGTAGGTCACCCCACAGAATCAACTATACCCTCTGCAGGTCACCCCACAGAATCAACTACAGCCTCTCCAGGTAACCCACTGGTAGAAATCTTGAGTGGAAATTGTACATGTTGGCACATGCCTATAGTCCCAGTACTTGGGAGATTGAGGCAAGAGAATGCCAATGAATTCAAAGTTTACTTGGGTTACATAGTAAAACCCTACCTCAACACTCAGCCCCCTCAAAAAAATAAAGACTCTAACTGGGCAAGAGATGGTGAAGACTGGTGCTGGAAACCCCCCAGTTTAACAATCTTGACCTGGTACCTCTTCCTGCCTGGGCTTTAGGAAGCAAGGCTCCAGGCCCGTCTGGTTTCACTGGTGATTTGGGTAAATTTCTTACCAGGCTCTGATCTATAGCAGGGGCGGAGGGGCAGGAAGGAAGGCCGAGAGGACTCCGAAGGAGCAGCTCCTCTCCCCAGGGGACAAGGGAGACATCTGCGAAGGCGGCTCAGGAAATTTCTTGGCTCCTCTTGAACAGGGCTCCTGGGGATGAGGACCTCAGAGTGACCCCAGAGAGCCCTGGGCAAGTAGTCCCTCTTTTGTCCATGCAATCCAACACAGGGTACAGGGCCAGAATGAAGAGAAGAGACAGGCTGGGAAGAGGAGCAAGAGTCAGAAGGCTCTTGACTCAAATGCTGCCCCTGGAGATAGGGTCTCTTACCTGGGTGGAGTTGGAATGAGGGACCCAGCAGCTTCACCTTGCTTCAGGAAAGCAGCTAGGACCCTCAGAGTGTCCTCTCGAAGCTCCAGCTCTTCCGAGCCTGCCATGAAGGCACCTGGGGGAGAAGGCAGGGGATGCACCCAACCATAGAAGGATGCTCACCAAGAGTTCGAGGCCACTCTGAGACTACAGACTGAATTCCAGGTTAGCCTGGGCTAGAGTGAGACTCTACCTCGAAACAAACAAACAAACAAACAATGAACAAACAACAACAGAAAAAAACATAGAAGGGGGCTGGAGAGATGACTCAGCAGTTAAGGCACTTGCCTACAAAGCCAAAGGAACCAGGTTCGACTCCCTAGGACCCACGTAAGCCAGATGCACAAGGGAGTGCACACATCTGGAGTTCATTTGCAGTGGCTGGAGGCCCTGGCACACCCATTCTCTCTCTCTCTCAAATAAATAAAAATAAAATATTTAAAAAAAACATAGAAGTATGTTCAAACTTCTAGTTCCTGAATGACAAAGCCAAGGCTCATGATTCCCCCGGAACCGGGTGCTAAGGGCTTGGACTATTTGGAATATTTGGGGTCTTGATGCTCAGATGCTTGATATCTGTGGGCCCAATAATCCTAGCATAGCTATGAATGCAGCCCAACACATCTATTTATTTGTTTATTTATTTATTTATTTATTTGGTTTTTTGAGGTAGGGTCTCACTCCAGCCCAGGCTGACCTGGAATTCACTATGGAGTCTCAGGGTGGCCTCGAACTCATGGCAATCCTCCTACTTCTGCCTCCCAAGTACTGGGATTAAAGGCGTGCGCCACCACGCCCAGCAGCCCAACACATTTATAAATGACAAGGCCATGTTGAAATGTCAAAAAGTTGTACAGCCAGGCATGGTGGTATACACTTTTAATCCCAGCACTTGGGAGGCAGGCAGATGTAGGAGGATCACCATGAATATGAGGCCAGCCTGAAACTACATAGTAAGTTCCAGGTCAGCCTAGGATAGAGTAAGAGCTTACTTCAAAAAAAAAAAAAAAAAAGTTGTACAGAGGTCTGGAAAGATGGCAAGATGAATCCTTGCAAAGTCTGATAGCTTGATGGTCTGGGTTTGATTCCCAAGTACTCAACACAGGGCCAGAAGCATAAAGTAGTACATGTGTCTGGAGTTCATTTGCAGTGGCAGGAGGCCCTAGAGCACCCATTCTCTCTCAAATAATTTTTTTAAGTTAGACAGGAGCTGGAGTGATGAATCATTAATCAAAGGCACTTGCTTGCAAAGCCTGCTGTCCTAGATTCAATTCCCCAGTACCCACGTGAAACCAGATGCAAGAGTGGCTCATGTGTCTGGAGTTCGTTTGCAGAGGCAACAAGCACACACAGGGATGATTTATCCTGGGAAAGGAAGAGGCTAAGGGCTACATTTTATTTATTGTTTTGTTTTTCAGATGGGTTTTCCCTCAGCCCATGCTGGCTTTGAACTCCTGGTAAACTCCGTGCCTCAGCCTCGGAGTGCAGGGATTACACACCTGAACCACCACACCAGGCTTGGATTTTTGGATATAAGAAAGGAGGTAACTGGAGTTTCAGACTCCTGAAAGAACCTCTCATCCCTTAAATGCAGACAACCCTTAGAAGATTGGGAACTACCAATCCCAATAGACCTCCTCACAAACAGTCCATTCAGTCTGCACTTTTTTTTTTTTTTCAGGTAGGGTCTCACTCTGACCCAGGTTGACATGAAATTCATTCTGTAGTCTCAGGGTGGCCTCGAACTACTGGTGATCCTCCTACCTCTGCCTCCCGAGTGCTGGGATTAAAGGCGGGTGGCACCACGCCCTGCTTGAGTCTGCACATTTTAAAAATACTTTCATTCATTTATTTATTTGCAAGCAGAGAGAGGAAGGAGATCGACATAGAGGATGGGCGCGCCTGGACGTTCAGCCGCTGCAAACGGACTCCAGATGCATGCGCCACTTTGTGCATCAGGATTTACATGGGTACTGGGGAATCGAACTCACATCCTTAGGTTCTGCAGACAAGTACCTTAACCGCTGAACCACCTCGCCAGCTCAATCTGCATATTTTCATTGCGCAGCCTGCTGGGAAGTGTAGTTCCAACAATCTCATGCTGGCACCTCGGGGTCTCCAGCCACTTTGAATGTCGGAGAAGCGGGACTGGAGGTGGCCACCCTGCAGCCTGGACCCCTTTTCTCCCCTCCTCATTCCAAGATCTCCCCCGACACCCTGCTCACCAGGTAGAGGGTCCAGTGGTCGGTGCCACGGCGTCCACTCAAACTTTCTTTCGGGAGTTTAACTTTCCCGCGCCTGCGCACTAAGACGGGCTGTAACCGCCCCAGGGAAGGGGCGGGCCCCGAGTGCCTTCTGATTTGCATACGACGTTCCCAGCATGCCTGGGACCGGAAGCCCATAAAAGGGCATGAAGGGCTAGACTGGGCCCCGTGCCAGGGCTCTTTGGCTTTTGGTTTGAGTTTCTTACCGAAATAATGAAAAAGTTGTTTGTGTTTCTAGAACTCCAAAAGGAAAAAAGCCTCTGCACTCGGAGGCTCAGCTGACAGCAGGAGGGGTTGAGCTGCGAGTTGGAGACGCATCGGAGCCATGGCCACCAGCACCCCGCGCGCCGGCGCTCACACCGAAGGTAACGCGGAAGGCCGGGGAGAGCTGGCGTGTGGGGGGAATCCTGGAGCGAGACCTAGGGCCGGGCGCTGGGGTTCGGCTGTGGAAAAGCTAAAAGGGTCGGGCGTTGGAAGTGCAGGCCTGTAATCCCAGCACCCGAAAAGGAAAGGCACGAGGATTGCTGCAGGTTCGAAGCCAGCCTGGGCTGCATAGTGAGTCGAGGTCAGCCTAGGTTCCAGAGTGAGTTCGAGGCCAGTCGGACTTCAGAGTGAGTTTGAGTTCAAAGCTAGCCTGGGCTACAGAGTGAGTTTTAGATCTGCTTGGAGTACATAGTAAATTCAAGTTTACAAAGTTTAAGGCCAGACAGGGCTGCAGAGTGAGTTCCCGGCCAATCTGGACTGGATAGTGACTTGGAGGACTGCCTGGATTGCATAGTTGAAGGCTAGCTGAGGCTATAGAGTGAGGTCCAGGTTAGTCTGGGCTATATAGTGAGTTTAGGGCAGCCAAGGCTACAGGGTAAGTTCGAAGCTAGTCTGAGCTGCATAGTGAGTTTGAAGCCAAACTCTGGGCTACAGAGTGATTTCCAGACCAGCCTGGACTTCATAGTGAGTTCAAGTCTAGCCTAGTCAATTTAATGAGACCTCTAAAAACCAAAAGAAAGAAAGAAAGAAAGACAGAGAGAAAAGAAAAGAAGAGCGGGGTGTAATGGCACACACCTGTAATCCCAGCGCGTGGAAAGCTGAGACAGCAGGATTGCAAGTTCAAGTCCAGCATAGGCTGCATAGCCAGTTTGAAGCTGACTTGTCCCAAGACACCAAAAGTAAAACAAACCAACAGAAAAAAAAAAAAAAAAAACTAGAAAGAAGAAGATGGGGAGTGAGGTGGCGTTAGTACTACAGCGCCTAGGGAAGAAGAGTGGGTGCTGCACGTCAGAGGCCATCAGGGTGTGCCCTGGAGGAGAGGCACAACTGTAATGAACACTTGTGGGTGGAGGATGTACTCTGAAAGTGAGTAGGAGTGTTCCATGGGAGGTCTGTGATAGGAAGTCTACACTAGGGTTAGGAAGTGCTGTTCCCCTGAAATAGGGGTGTCTGCTCTGGATGAGGGTTGGAGAGTTTACGCTGTGGAAGGGGTTCCCTATTGGATATGGGAGAGTGTCCTTGCTGCAGGATGGGAGTGCAGGAAGAGACGGTTCTCCTGTTTGTACCCCAAGAACACATGGGTGAAGACTTATACCATGGCCTGTGAGAGGGAGGTATGGTATGGGTACAGATGCCCCTACCCAAGTGGGCTAACAAACTGCCCTTTGTGTGCAGGCCGAAACATGGGAACCCAGAAGCCACGGATCTTGCCCTGGTTGGTGTGGCAGCTGGACCAGGGACAGCTGGAAGGCGTGTCCTGGCTGGATCCCAGTCGCAAGCGCTTTCGCATCCCTTGGAAACATGGCCTGCGGCAGGACACTCAGATGGAAGACTTCGGCATCTTCCGGGTGGGCGCTCCATGGGCCTGGTAAACCTAATAGTGCTCCAGCCCTAGGGAAGGAGTTGGAAGGGTTGGGGGTGGGGCAGGGCTAGCCCCCTTAGCAGGCATAGGCGAAGGCTTATGGATGGAGAGGCAAGGTCTGCAGGTTCAGGTCTGTGGACTGTTGGTGAGCAGCTGGTTGGGATCCATCTCCTGGTTCCCCAAGTAGGACCCAAGAGCAGTTGGGTATCCCAGAAGAGCATTTGGAGATGGAGATCTTGGTCATGGAATCCTTAGACATGAAAGGCCAACTTAAAGGTGGGGCTGCCAACCACCAAGTTAGCACACACTAATGGTGGTAAGCCAATAAGATGTGAGAAGCAGAGGTGAAAAAAGTTAGATACCACGTAGGACCTAGACAGATGGTTTAGAAAGCAAAACTTGGAGCTGGAGAGATGCTTAGCGGTTAAGCGCTTGCCTGTGAAGCCTGAGGAGGCTCGATTCCCCAGGATCCACGTTAGCCAGATGCACAAGGGGGCGCACGCATCTGGAGTTCGTTTGTAGTGGCTGGAGGCCCTGGCGCCCATTCTCTCTCTCTCTCTGTCTGCCTCTTTCTCTCTCTGTCTGTCCCTCTCAAATAAATAAATAAAAAATAAACAAAATTAAAAAAAAAAAAAAAAGAAAGCAAAGCTTGAAGACAGATATGGTCGGCACGCCTCTGATCTTCAGCAGTTGGGAAGTGGAGCCAGGTCAGCCTCAGCTGTACAGTGAGGTTGAGGCTAGATAGGACTACGTGAGACCCTGTCACTCATTCATTCCTACATACACACACACGCACAGCAAAGACCTTTGGTGCAGAATGAGGGGAGGGGGTGAGGATGGCTAAGGCTCACTGGATGGGGACTATGGAGCTGCAATCCTGTGCATGGAATTTGGTGGGAAGTGTGAGGATCCGTGATGGTTCAAGTCATCTTAACTATCTGGTAAACACTGGTGCCACAGGCCTGGGCCGAGGCCAGTGGTGCCTACATTCCAGGGAGGGATAAGCCTGATCTGTCAACCTGGAAGAGGAATTTCCGATCTGCCCTGAACCGGAAGGAAGTGTTACGTTTAGTTGATGACCGGAGCAAGGACCCTTATGACCCTCATAAGGTGTATGAGTTTGTGTCCTCAGGTGTGTCAAGGTGGGATTTTTGGATCTTGGAAGGCTTGGGTTTGGGAGGGTCTCTGTCCCCTCCCCACCTCTGCTCACACCCTCTCTGGACAGGAGCAGGGGACTTTGTGCAGCTGGATGCCTCTCCTGAAACCGATGGTGGAAGTGGTATCTCTGATGCCCAGGTGAGAACGCACTCAGGCCCCTTGCCTTCAGCCTTGCCCTGCCGCCACTGGCCCTACGGGGACATCCTGTCCTATCCCCCTGGACCCTCCATTCTTTCTCTTCTAGTCTGCCACTCACTCACCTGTCCCAGACAAGACTCTTTTTTGCTCCAGGAAGACCTGTTGGAGTTACTGGGTGACATGGCCTTAGCCCCTCTCCCTGGCAAAGGGCCCTCGGGCCTGGCTCTCACTCCTGAACACTCTCAGCCCTTGTTGAGCCCCAACTTGGACAGCGTCCCAAACATGGTACCTCAGGACAACCCTCTGAGGCAGCTGCTGGTGGCTGAGGAACAGCGTGAGTACCAGCTGAGGGGTGGGAGTGCTGTGGCAGGTACAGTGGCCCTCATACCAACCCTCTCTATCTTTTCCTCCTTCACACTGCTACTCAAGAGTGGGAGTTCGAGGTGACAGCCTTCTACCGAGGACGCCATGTCTTCCAGCAGACCATCTTCTGCCCAGAGGGCCTGCGACTAGTGGGCTGTGAGGCTAGCGACAGGACACTGCGCTGGCAGCCCGTAATACTGCCAGACCCTGGAATATCCTTGACAGATGGCCCTGTGAGGAACTGCGTGAGGCGTGTGCTGGACTGCCTAGGCAAGGGTCTGGCCCTGTGGCGGGTGGGACAACATCTCTGGGCCCGGAGGCTAGGGCACTCCCATTCCTATTGGGCCATGGGTGAGGAGCTCCTCCCAGACAGCGGCCGTGGACCTGGTGGAGAGGTCCCCAAGGACAAGGATGGAGACGTGTTCGACTTGGGGCCCTTTGTAGCAGGTGAGTGCCCTGCCTGGGAATCAGCAACCTACCATGGGTGATTGAGCTCAGCAGAGCTTGCTGCCTTGTGTACCATGGCAAAGGACCACCGGCCCTATCAAGAAGCAGGGACTGACTCCTCTACCTGCTGTTTTGTGGGTGGGGCACAGGCCCCATAAGGTGTTTAAGGAAGGAACTATGTTACAGGGGATAGATTGATGGTTGGGGCATGGCTCAGCAGTAGAGCTCCTGCCTAGAATCCACAGTGGGAGGCTGGGGGTTGTGGCTCAGAGGTAGAGCTCCTGCCTAAAATCCAGTGAGGGCTGGGGGCGTGGCTCAGCAGTAGGGCACTTAGCACATGTAGGCCCTGATGAAGGAGATAATCCCTCAGGCTCCATTATCAAAAAGAAGTTTCTGCAGTGATAGGAGTGAGCAGCTTCCTCATGTACCATCCATTGCAGTCTACAAGCCATGACTGTTGAGAACCCAAATGAGCCAAGTGCAATTTAGTAGTTTGTTTGTTTGGTTTTGGTTTTTCAAGGTAGGGTTTCACTCTAGCCGAGGCTGACCTGAAATTCACTCTGTATTCTCAGGGTGCCCTCTAACTCACAGTGATCCTCCTACCTCAGCCTGAGATTAAAGGCATACACCGCCACACATGGCTCACTTTAGCAGTTCTAGTTTCTTGTTTTCATTTTTTTTTTTTTTTTTTTTTGAGGGTAGAGGAGAAATGGAGAGAATGGGCATGCCAGGACCTTCAGCCAGCTGCAAATAAACTCCAGAGGCGTGTGCCCCTTGTGTGCATATGTGACATTGTGTGCTTGCATCACTGCATCTAGCTATGTGGGACCTGGAGATTTGAACATGAGTTCTTAGGCTTCACAGACAAGCGCTTTAACTGCTAAGCCATCTTTCCAGTCCTTTTAATTTTTATTTAATTTTTTAAATTTGTTATATTTACTTGAGAGAGAGAAAGGAAGAGAATGGGCATGCCAGGGCTTTCAGCCACTGCAAATGAATTCCAGATGCATGTGCCACCTTGTACATCTGGCCTACGTGGGTCCTAGGGAGTCGAACGTGGGTCCTTTGCAGGCAAGCACCTTGCTAAGCCTTAACCTACAGCCCTTATTTATTTTTTTTTAGCCTTACTTTTTATTTATTTATTTATTTATTTTTCAAGGTAGGGTCTCACTCTAGCCCAGGCTGATCTGGAATTCACCATGCAGTCTCAGGGTGGCCTTGAATTCACAGTGATTCTCTTACCTCTGCCTCACGAGTGCTGGGATTGAAGGTATGCGCCACCATGCCTGGCCCTTTTATTTTTTGAGACAGGGTCTCATTTTGTAGCCCAGGCTGGCCTTGAACTTGCATCAGTCCTCCTGCCTCTGCTCCTGAGTGCTGAAATTACAGGTCTATTGTACAGCACAATGCACTGTAAATTTTTTTTTTTTTTTTTTTTTTGGTTTTTCGAGGAAGGGTTTCACTCTGGTCCAGGCTGACCTGGAATTAACTTTTTAGTCTCAGGGTGGCCTCAAACTCAACGACGATTCTCCTACCTCTGCCTCCCAAGTCCTAGGATTAAAGGCATGGGCCACCACACCTGGCTACACTGTAAATTTAAATAGCCATGGCAATGTGGTGGCTTATACCTATAATCCCAGCACCCTGGAGGACTGCCATGAGTTTTAAGAGCTTGAAGCCAGCCTGGGCTACAGAGGGACATATTACAAGAGGATAAGTAGAGGGTGGTCTTCCCTTCCTTGACCTGGCTCCTGGGTCCCCAGATCTTATTGCCTTCATGGAAGGAAGTGGACGCTCCCCACGCTACACCCTGTGGTTCTGTGTAGGGGAACCATGGCCCCAGGACCAGCCGTGGGTCAAGAGGCTCGTGATGGTCAAGGTACCTGTGGTCTTGGGCTCCAGGGGTTGGGTGGGTAGGCTTATTGAGGGCAGCAGTGTCAACCAAGAACTATAATTCCCAGAAGCCCCTCCAAGAAAAGGACACCTTCCCAGGGTCTCTGCCACCCATCCCCCCCCCTGGAGCTTTACATTGCCTTCATCCAGAGCCTGTTTCACACCGGGCGCTGTAGGAGCTATCAGACAGCAAGACCTGGTAGCCTTCTGAGATCTACAGCTCCCAGGAGTCCCTATAGCTGCTAGCCCTAGAGACTCTGGATGTTTGTGTTTGTGACAGAAGAAACTAGTTTCCAGCAGTTCTGGGACTAAGCGTGTATCCTGGGCTATGCTGATAGCCATAGTTGAAGGTTTGCCCTGACTCCTTCCATGCCTCTTACAGGTGGTTCCCACCTGCCTCAGGGCCCTGTTGGACATGGCCCGGATTGGGGGCGCTTCCTCCCTGGAGAACACTGTGGACCTACATATTTCAAACAGCCAACCTCTGTCCCTCACTTCTGACCAGTACAAGGCCTACCTCCTGGACCTGGTGGAGGATATGGACTTGCAGGCCACTGGGGAGAACTGAGGCCATCTCCATTCACATCAATAAAGCAGTTCCCACCACAGTTATTGTGTGTGTGTGTGTGTGTGTGTGTGTGTGTCTGATGGTGGATTTCTCCAGCCCCAGACTAATGGTTATCTGCTGGGGTCTCAGTTTACTTGTCTACAGCGATGGTAACTCAGGTGTTCACTGTGTGAGGACCAGACAGAACACACAGGGATGCCTTAAACTTGCCAACTTTTACCCTGTGGTCAACCCACAAGGTCACAAAGGATGAAGTGAAGATCACAAGTCTTACAGCTGATGCTGTTGGAGAGACTTGTAGGCAGTGTGGGTAGTGGACTTAACTTACAGCCCTTGCTGCTGTGTGCCTTAGTTTTCTTCTCAGGTGGATCAGTGTGCTCCAGCCCTCTCAGAGGTGCTGAACAAGAACCCCCCACTCAATGAAGACAATCCAACCCTAAGGTACAGACAGCATTAGAACTGCTCAGGGCCCAGACCCTGCCGCCTGTCACGACTGCTCTGTCAACAGGCATTGTTCTGATCTCATATAACACTCATTGTACCCTCTAAGCTGATGAGAAAACTGAGGCCCAGAATACATGCATATATCCCCCAAGCCTTGTCTCCCGCTTCCTTTCAGGTGTCCCCAAGTCTTCCTCAAATCAGTCTCTAAAAAGGGTTAACATCTCATGAAATCTTTAATGAAATCAGGAGGGGCATGAACAGGGGGGTGGGACAGAAGGGACAGATTTGGGGGCCAGAGAAATGGGTGGAGAGGGTCAGGGAGGCTCTCCTCTCCACAGCTACCCTCCCCTGTCATACCACTGAAGGAGAGGGGAAGTGGGGAGGTAGAGCCATAAATATGTCCAGAATCTCAGAAGCAAGAGGCATGGGGAAGCAGGAGTCTCAGAGGGGAGGCAAAGGCAGACCTGGACCACCCTTGTCTGGGGGTCCTGGCTCCTTAGGTGGCCGAGGGGGTCCTGGGGGGTCCCCAGGCTTGCGGCCGTGCTTGCGGAAGTAGCGGTAGCGCTGGACGTAGGCCCGTACTAGGTTGCTCACCTTGACGGGGTTGATCTCCCCACTTTTGCTGTGGCAGATCTGGGGAGCACAGAGGAGCTACAGTCGCCACCAGCCCCTGGACCCTCCATCCTGGGCTAATGAAGGCCACTCCCCCAATGACTGGGCCCATGCCCTCAGGCCCTACTCTGCCCAACCCCACCCCTCCTGAGCTGCCTGTCTCCTGTGAGCCCCACCTTGTGGACTGCCTTCCTTAGGATGTCCTTGTACTCCTCCTTGGTGATGTCTTTCTTCTGATAGTACGGCTTGATGGCTAGCTTCACCTCCTCCACTGCCCGTTCCTGGGTATGTAACTTTTTCAGGTACTGGTGGGTGGAGATAGTGGGGGAAGGAGGACAGAAGGACCAGATGAGCACAGAAGGTACTGCAGTACCTGCAGTGGAAGTCCTGCTTAGGGGCTGCCCTGTGCTCCCCTTACTGCAGCCATCTCAGGCCACTGCAATTAGTTCTGAGGATGGAACCCAGGGATCATGAATACTAGCACAGCTACAGCCCCAGCCTCAACCTTTCTTTTCAAGACTACCCTCCTAATACAAAGACAGCTACTGAGGGACAGGATTAGTGAGAGATGTCTATAAATAGGTGTAAACACAAAATATAATTCAGATGTATGTGTAAAGTTTTTTTCTGGGCTGAGGCAGAGCCTCATGCATGTTAGGCAGACACACTAGAGCGAAGTCCCATCCCCAGCCCTGATAGACCTTTTTAGTTAGCTAGGTGTGGTGGGACACACTTTTAATCCCAGCACTTGGGAGACAGAGGTAGGAGGATTGTAGAGAGCTAGAGTCCACCTTGAAACTATATAGTGAATTCCAGGTCAGCCTGAGCTAGAGTGAGACCCTACCTCGGAAAGGAAAAGAAAAAAAAAACAAACAAACAAAAAAAAACGAGTATTATCTGTACACGTGTCTATGTATATAGGCACACGGTCTCTTGCCACTGTAAATGAATGCCAGCTACTTGTGTCACTTTTTGTATCTGGTTTTATGTGAATGCTAGGGAATTTTGCAAGCATGAACCTAAAAACCACTGAGCCACCACCCACCAGCCCATCTTTCAAGCCTGTCTAGTACCTAGCACCTTTGCCACCCACCCATCCTGGGAAGGTCTAGCTCTTTACAATTTAATGCCTTGGATTAACCCAACTCCCGAGGCAAGATCACCTTGTCTGTGTCCCCACGTCCCTCGGAGCTGCTGCTGCCCTCTCTCTTGTCAGATGCAGTGGCCAGCCCGGTGGGGGTGGGAGGGGTAGAGCCACAGCCCCCCAAGGGGAGGTTGCCAGGAAGCAGGTAGCTAGAGGGGCCTGGAGGCAGACCCAGGGAGGTGGGTACAGGAGCTGGGGTTACTCCAAGACTGGAGGGTGGCTTCCGGTGGCTGAGGATCTGTGGGAAGAGGGAGAGGGGTGAACCAGGGGGAGGTGGAGCTTGCACACTCACTGCTAGCTTTTCCCTTGGATTTCTTAAGGTATGGGTGTAGCAGCCTCCTCTATTGGCCACTGCCTTGCCCCAGAGCCTGCTAGGAGTTGGATTTTCACTCCTATGCCAGACAAAGGACAAGAGGCTGTGGGGACTGGTCCCAGGGAAGTGCACCTGGTTGGTGGCCTGGATCAGCTCCTGGGCCTTCGCTCTGCTGGCCAAGTTGGCTTCTTCCATCTTGAAGAGGAGTGCAGTCACTGCAGGAGGCACGGGGTGACAACGCAGAAATTAGAAGCAGCAATGAGACAGGAGATGGTGAACCTCACACCTAGTCTCCCTAAGGGAGGCAGCACCCTGCCCAAGCCTCCAATTTGGCCCTCTGTTCCACCCAACCATAGGTGAACCCTGAACCTTTCCCCTTTCCCCTTTCCCACTGTGTGCTCCTAGGCCTTGTCTATTCCCAGCATGTCCACAGCCTGGAAACCTCTACAAGACGCTAAGCAGCCCTCCCCATCGTGTCCTAGGTCAATGACAATCTCTTTCAGGGAATCTCCCTCATTCCACCACACACACTCACAGGCCAGGACACCGCTGGTAGTGCAATCCACACCCGCAGGCAGGTTCCATGGCATGGGTGGGGGCAGCGTGGGCAGCTGAGAGACCCGTGCTGCTGGGCCATCCTCTGCGCCAGAGTCTCCAGCGGTTGACCCTGCACTGGGGACAGTGCTGGGGGCTGCTGCAGCTGTGCTGGTGGCTGTGGTGGTGGCAGGCTGCTGCTCCTCTTCCTCTTCCTCTTCCTCCTCCTCTTCTTCTTCTTCCTCCTCTGCTCCACCATGTACCCCAGCCTCCTCACTAGCTTCCTCAGGCAGAAAGGAAACTTCCGGGGTCTTGCAGCTGCTGTCCACAGTCTGAGAGTCTGGAGTGAGGGCTGGCGGTGGTGGGGCTGCCTTAGGTGGTGGGGTGCTGGGGGCCTTGGCGGCCCTTTCCTCCCCAGACCATGATGTCTCCTCTGCTCCCTTGGCACTGGCAGCCTGGCTGCAGCTGTCAGCCTTGGACTTCTTTAAGGACCCGGAGCCGCTGGCCACGCCGCTGCCTCCACTGCGGACTTTCTTCCTGGTCTTTGATGGCTTGGTCTTTCCCTTGGTCCCCTTAGCTTTCTTGGCCCCAGCCTTGGTCTTGACCTTGGTCTTTTTGGGCTTGGTGCTGCCTGGGGCCGCCTTAGCCACCTCAGCAGGAGCCCGCTCATCTGGCTTCAGGAAAGGGGAGCGGCTCTCTCGGTCACGGCTGAATTTGACCCCAATAGAGCCCAAGCTGGCAGAGGCAGCATCCTTAGCGGGTGTGGTGCTGCTGACACCCTCCCGGATGAGCACAGCCACCTTGGACTGCAGCTTCACCTTCCGGGAGGAGCAGGACGAGGACGATGAAGATGAGCCTGAGCCACTGCTGACCGGTGGCTTGGCTGAGGGCCCTGAGCAAGATGCTGAGTCCTTGGGTGGCCGTGCCTTCTTGGATGACCTGTCCCTGTCCCTATCTCTGTCCCTGTCCCGATCCCCCCCATCCATAGCTTTCCGACGAGACCCCTTCTCACGCGAGGACGAGGCGGCAGCCCCCGAGCGCCGCCGGTCCTTCTCGCTGCTCTTGCCACCCCGCTCGTCCGCACTTAGGCCCTCAGAGTCATAGAGGACCTCGCGCTTGGGGGATGCGGCTGGAGGTGAGGGCGCACGGGAATCAACCTTGTCCAGCCGGCCCACTGTGATGGTCCGCTTGATAGCAAACAAGTCATGGTCCGTGAGGTCCTGGATGGAGGGTGGGACGGCCCCACGGCGCCGGCTGTCGCGGTCACCTGAGACAGAACTGGAAGGCGGCAGGGCAGGTGCAGGTGGCTTCTCGCCCCCATCCGCAGCCCGTTTCTCGCCCCGGGAGCGCGAGCGCTTCTTCTTTTTCTTGCCGCCATCACGATGCTTGCCGCGGTGCCGCTCCCTCCTGGAGGATGAGGATGAAGACGTAGCAGGAGGCGGTGAGGCAGAGCGCCGCCTCCGCCTCCGCTTCTCGCGGGATCGGGACCTGCGGCTGCCCCCACGGCGCCGCTCAGGGCTGCGCGAGCGGCGGCGGGTGGAGCGAGAGCGTGAGCGGCGGCGGGCAGCAGCGTGGGAGCCGGGCTTGCGGTCCCGTGAGCGGTGCTTCTTAGAGTCCCAGGTGGCGGGCGCGGGGGCAGTGGGGGGCGGGTCCGGCACGGCAGGCTCCCGGGCTTCCCCGCTGCGCTGGCGCTCACGCCGGGCCTTCTTGCGTGCTGGCGGCGGGGCCGCAGGTGACTGAGAGCGCTGGCGGTAGCGCTCACGCCGCTGGGTGAGGATTTTGCGGCGCAGGTCCAGGCCGCCCCAGCGTGCATCTGCGGTAGGGGGTGCGGGTGCTGGGTCCCCAAGGTCCACCTGCAGAGCACCCTCACCATCGGACTCTGCGTGCAGCGACAGGAAGTCGTCCCCCTCAGGAGCTCGTGGAGCAGGTGCAGGGGGTGGTGGGGGCGCGGAGGGGGTCGTGGCAGTGGGAGGCGGAGGCCGGGGTGCACGCCCACCAGCAGCGCGGAACAGCGATAGGGACGCCCGGGGCTCCTCTTCAGGTTGCACTATTTCACCCTCCTCAATCTCCGAGTCTGCTGGGGGCAGCAGTGGTGGCGGAAGTGCGGCCCCACCAGCTGTTACCACCTCCACCGACACCTTGCCTTCCCGACAGGCCTCCACCTCAGGCCCCACCACGAAGACCCGGCGGCGCGGGGCTCCATCAGCCCGGGTCGAGTCGGCCTGTGGTGGCGTCCCAGGGACCACTGGTGGCTGCTGGGGCTCTGGGTGGGGGCTATCATCACCTGGGAAGTCCTGGCTTAGGCTGTTGTCATCATAGATGCCAGCCAGGGTCTCCGAGATGCGGCTGATGCTCTGTGACAGGCCTTCCTCCTCTTCCTCTTCCTCCTCCTCTTCCTCCTCTGGTGAGGGGGTCCCGGCTGATGAACTGGGGTTGGAGCCCGTGGGCTCAAAGGGGTCATACTTTTGCTCTGGGGCAGGTGGTGGTGAGTAGGCCTCATCAGTGGGGTGGAAGGGGTCATAGATGTCAAATCGCGGGGCAGGAGGGGCTGGGGGTGCTGGGGGTGGAGGGGGTGGAGGAGGGGAAGGGGAAGATGAAGAAGGGGAAGGGGAAGGTGAGGAGGAGGCAGAGGAAGGGGCAGGTGGTGGGGCGGGACCCCCATCCCCTGTGCCCAAGGTGAGGAGATGGCGGGCACAGGTGGGCCGAGAAGAGTGGGACTGTGGCGAAACTGCACAGAAACAGGGCAGATAGAGGCTTGGTCAGAGGCACCTCATTCCTCTCCCATCATAGAAGCCAGCCCATGACTGATCCCCGTGTTCCTGCCCACTGCTGATACCGCACCACCAAGCACTGTTCCAATGCTTCCTGTGTGCCATTCAGGTTGCTGTAACCCCACGTCACAATGAAGGAAACCAAGGCGAAGCGCAATACCTTCTTCAAGGGCACACCACAGAAGACAGGCAACAACCAGGTGCCAGCCCAGTCAGTATGGCCCCAACTGATGTATGGGCTCCATGGATGTATGAGCCAAGAACTTTAAGTTCAAAGCCATTCTGGCAACTTGGTAAGACCCTGACTCCAAAAGTAAAGAGGAGCTGGGAATAACGGCACACACCTTTAGTCCCCAAACTTGGGAGGAAGAGGTAGGAGGATCGTCATGAGTTTGACACCACCCTAAGACTACATAGTGAATTCCAGGACAGACTGAGCTAGAGTGAGACCCTACCTAAAAAAAAAAAAAAAAAAAAAAGAATAAATAACGAGAGCTGGGTGTGGTGGTGCACACCTTTAATCCCAGCACTCAGGAGATATAGGAGGATTGCTATGAGTTTGAGGCCACCCTGAGTCTACAGTGAATTCTAGGTCAGCCTGGGCTAGAGCCCTGCCTTGAAAAACCACACACACACACACACACACACACCCCGTAAAGAGGATTGGGGAATGTGACTCAGCAGCAGAGTGCCTGCTGGTACCCACCAGTGAGACAGTGAGGGCATATGCAAGGCCATGGGTTCAATCCCCAGCAGCATAAGAAAAAGGACATGAATCCACACTCATGTCATGCTCAAGGGAGCATTGAAGGGACCTCACAGGCCACATACTGGCCTAAAGCCTAAGAAATGCACTGGCCAAGGACAGGGATGTCTCCATATAACAGACAGGGGCAGGAGAAGTAAGTTCACACCTAGAGTTCACATTACAAGCCAAAGCAAGCTCTGGCCTGCTGCACCAGCTACTTCCTACAGGAGTTTATCCTGCTTTGTGGAAAGGAAGTTTATACTACAGATGGCAGAGCTAAAGGCCTGGACAGTGACTCATCCCCAAGTTCTGCCCTGAGCCTGAATGCAAGAAGGTTTACCTGGTCAGGACCAAGAAGACATCAGTGCCACAAACAAGTGGCTCCCACAAGCCAAACTTCGTGCTTTGCACAGCCCCTCCTAATTTTTCTCAATTGATATTTCACTGCACTGCTCTCCATGTCAAAGGCACACCACACAGTGGGCATAGCTAGAAGGAGTGCCACTGGAAAATGCTGTGCCTGGACCTAGATGGATACATCTGAACACAAAATTCAGCCTCTCTACCACACTACTACCAGCCCTAACCCCTCCCCCCACAAGGGAAAAAGAGGGCCTTCAGGGGCAGCTAGCACCACCTCCTAATGCAGACCCCAGGTTCCAGTCCTCACCAATAATGTGACAGTCAGTGGTTCCACCCACCTGCCTCAGTTTCCCTTCTATGAAACAGGAATATGCTCACTCAACACATTTTTACTCAAAACCAATTTTGTGCCAAGAGGTTCCAGGTAAGCAGACAGCAAGCCTGCAGCTCACACTAGGGAGGGAAGGAGAAACAAGACCCATCAGGCAAACCTACAGGCTGCCAGCAGAAGGCTCTGGATAAAAATGAAGGGAAAACAATGTCACCAGGTGTGGTGACGCACACCTTTAATCCCAGCACGCAGAAGGCAGAGGTAAGGAGGATCACTATGCGGTCGAGGCCACTCTGAGACTACATAGTGAATTCCAGGTCAGCCTGAACTAGAAGGACAGCCTACTCAGAAAAACCAAAAGACAAAATAAAAATAAATAAATAAATAAATAAATAAATAAAAACAGGAAGCTGGCTCAGGCCTATTATCTCAACACTCAGAAGGATGAGATAAAGAGAATTATAATAAGTTAGGAGGCCATCTAGGCTACAGTTAGCCTGGAGTAGAGTGAGACCCTGCCTGAAAACAAAACAAAACACAAAGCAGAGGGCCAGGAATGATAGTGCATAGCTGCCATCCCATTATTTAGGAGATTGAAACAAAATGATTATGAATTCAAGGCCAGCCTGGGCACTATAACAAGAACCTGTCTTCTTAGCTAGGAGTGGTGTCATACACCATTCCCAGCACTCTGGAGGGAGGCAGAAGTAGGAGGACAGCCATGAGTTGGAGGCTAACCTGAGACTACAGGCTGGGCTAGAGGGAGACCCTACCTTGAAAACCAAAAACAACAACAAAAAACAAGCAAACAAGGACTTATCTTCTAACAAACAAAATAGGGTTTGGAGAGACGGCTTAATGATTAAGGAGCTTGTCTGTGAAGTCTAAGGACCCAGGTTCAATTCCCCAGTACCCATATAAGCTAGATGCACAGGGTGGTGCAAGCATCTGGAGTTTTCGGTAGGTAGAGGCCCTGGCATGCATATGCATGTGTATGTATATGTGTGTATATATATACATATATATATATATAATTTTTTTCCTCTATCTCAAGTAAATAAATTAAAACTCAAAATAGGGCTGGGGAGATGTCTCAGTGGTTAAAGGCATTTGCTTTCAAAGCCTGCCAGCTCAGGCTCAATTCCCAAGTAACCACATAAAGCCAGATGAAAAGTGAAATATGAGGGCTGGAGAGATGGCTTAGTGGTTAAGCACTTGCCTGTGAAGCCTGAGGAACCCGGTTCAAGGCTCGATTCCCTAGGACCCAAGTTAGCAGACACACAAGGGGGTGCATGCATCTGAAGTTCGTTTGCAGTGGCTGGAGGCCCTGGCACACCCATTCCCCCTCTATATCTGCCTATCTCTCTCTCTCTGTAGCTCTCAAATAAATAAGTAAAAATAACAAAAAAAAATTTTAAAAGGAAGTGACACATGAAATCTGGCATTCTTTTGTAGCAGCAAGAGACCCTGGCATGCCCATACACACACATAAAAAAAAAAAGTTTGAGGGATGGCTTACCAGTTAAGGCGTTTGCCAACAAAACCAAAGGACCCAGGTTTGAATGCCCAGTACCCACATAAAGCCAGATGCACAAGGTGGCATGTGCATCTGGAGTTCGCTGCACTGGTGAGAGGCCCTGGTGCACCCATTCATTCTATCTCTTCCCCCTTTCTCAAATATATAAATAAATAAATAAAATATTTTTAAAAGAATTGAAAATGTGGGCTGGAGAGATGGCTTAGCGGTTAAGGCGCTTGCCTACAAAGCCAAAGGACCTTGCTTAGATTCTCCAGGACCCACATAAGCCAGATGCACAAGGTGGCACATGCATCTGGAGTTCGTTTGCAGTGGCTGGAAGCCCTGGCACGCCCATTCTTTCTCTCTCTGCTTCTTTCCGTCTCTCAAATAAAAATTTTAAAAAAATAAAAAACTGAAAAAGTCAAACTAGCAGTCTAAGGATATAACTCAGTGGTTCAGTGTGTGAGTCCTTGGGTTTGATCCCAGCACCACAAAAAAAAAAAAAAAAAAAACAAATAAATAAATAAATAGTAACAGCTATTTGTAGGATTTGGAGATTTAACTCTACTGTAGAGTACATGCCTAGCAAATGCAACAACTCTGGGTTTTCCCCAGCACCAGCAGGAAAAAAAAAAAAAAAAATAAGAAAGAGCCAGGGAGCTGGCTCAGTGGTTCAAGGTACTCCATCACCTGTTTTTGGTTTCTCAAGGTAGGGTCTCACTCTAGCCCAGACTAACCTGGAATTCACTATGTAGTTTCAGGGTGACCTCGAACTCATGGCAATCCCCCTACCTCTGCCTCCTGAGTGTTGGGATTAAACCCATCACCTTTTATATAAAGCCAGAAAGGTTTGAAGCAACAGACCTTGATGTACACACACACACATACAAATAAAAATTTTGTAAAAAAATGTTTTAACTGAAATGTGGCTCAGTTCTTAAGAGTTCTTGTTTAACATGCAGAGTCCTGGCTTTGACTCCTAGCAACACACAAAACCAAACATGGTGGACATACCAATAATCCCAGCACTAGGGAGGTGGAAGCAGGAGTATCAGAAGTTCAAGGTCATCCCTAGCCTCATACTGTGTTCAGACCAGCCTAGGATATATGAGGCTGTGTCCAATAAAAGAGCTACCTATGACCGTACACACTTTTTTTTGGGGGGGGGGATTAATAGTAATTTTATTTATTTGTGCTTTTTTAAATGAGAGAGACAGAGAAGTGGAGCACCAGGGCCTCCAGTCAGTACTACTGAACTCCACACGTTTGTGTGTCACCTTGTGCACATGTGCGACCTTGCACATCTGGTTTACTTGGCACCTAGAGAGTTGGACAGGGTCCTTAGGCTTCACAGGCAAGTGCCTTTAACCACTAAGCCATCTCTCCAGGCCCCCCCCCCCCGCCGTTTTGAGGCAGGGTCTCACTCTGGCCCAGGCTGACCACTCACTATGCCATACACACTTTTAAACCCAGCACTAGGGAGGCAGAAGTTGGAGGATCACCATGAGTTTCAGGCCAGCCTGGGCTATAGAGTATATCTAAGTTTCACATCACCCTAGGCTTAAAGAGACTCTGCCTCAACAAACAAAACCAAGGGCTGGAGAGATTGCTTAGTGGTTTTAAGGTCCTTGCCAGCAAAGCCTAAAGACTCATGTTCAACTGCCTAGGTCCCACATAAGCGCACAAGGTCACACGTGCGCATAAGGGGGCACATGCATCTGGAATTTGATTGCCAGTCTGGAGTGGCTGCCAGTCTGTTGGGCTTGCCTCAAAAAGAAAATAAAACCTTGGGCTGGAGAGATGGCCCAGTGATTAAGGAATTGCCTGCAAGGCCTAACAAACCCAAGTTCAATTCCCCAGTACCCCTGTAATGCCAGATACACAGGGTGGCGCATGTATCTGGAGTTCTTTTGCAGCAACTACCAGCCCTGGTATTCCCATTCTCAGTCTCTCTCTCTCTCCTTGCAAATAAATTAAATTAAATTAAAGCATGAGGGCTGGAGAGATGGCTTAGCGGTTAAGCGCTTGCCTGTGAAGCCTAAGGACCCCGGTTTGAGGCTCAACTCCCCAGGACCCACGTTAGCCAGATGCAAAAGGGGGCACACGCATCTGGAGTTCGTTTGCAGTGGCTGAAGGCCCTGGTGCACCCATTCTCTCTGTGTCTCTCTCTCTGCCTCTTTCTCAATCTGTCTGTCACTCTCAAATAAATAAATAAATAAACCCAAAAAAATTAAAGCATGAACTGGACATGACGGTGCACATCTTTAATCCCAGTGTTTATTTGGGAGGCTGAGGTAGAAGGATTGCTATAAATTCCCTGAGACTACATAAGTGAGTTCCAGGTCAGCCTGGACTAGAGCAAGACCCTACTTTGAAAAAACAAGAAAAAAAGAAAGAAAACCACCAACACATAACCTCTAGCCAGGTGTGGTAATAGTATATGCTTGTAATCCTAACACTTGGGAGACTGAGGCAGAACAACTGCTGCAAATTCAAGACCAGCCTGAGCTATAGTATGAGACTTTGTCTCCAAAAAAAAAAAAAAAAAAAAAGCCGGGCATGGTGGCGCCCGCCTTTAATCCCAACACTTGGGAGGCAGAGGTAGGAGGATCACCGTGAGTTTCAGGCCACCCTGACACTACATAGTTAATTCCAGGTCAGCCTGGGCTACAGTGAAACCCTACCTCGAAAAAAAATAATAATAATAATTAGAAGCCTGGCATGGTGGCACATATCTTTAATCCCAGCACTTGGGAGGCAGATACAAGAGGATCACTGTCAGTTCAAGGCCAGCCTCGGCTACCCTGAAAAAAACAAACAAAAAACAAGGGCTGGAGAGATGGCTCAGTGGTTAAGGCACTGGACTACAAAGCCTAATGACTCAGGCTCAATTCCCCAGTACCCATGTAAAACCAGATGCATGAAGTGGCACATGCATCTAGAGTTCATTTGCAGTGGCTAGAGGTCCTGGTGTGCTCATAATCTCTCTCTCTTCTTGCAAATAAATTTTTAAAAATTATTAGATTCCATGTATGTGTCACAGTCCAGCAGCCAAATTCAATCATTCAATCCAGCATGCCACCTTTTTTTTTTTTTTTCCCCAAGGTAGGGTCTCACTCTGGCCCAGGCTGACCTAGAATTCACTATGTGGTCTCAGGGTGGCCTTGAACTCATGGTGATCCTCCTACCTCTACCTCCCAAGTGCTGGGCTTAAAGGCATGTGCCACTACGCCCAGCTTCCACCTATTTTTATAGTTTTTACTTATTCTCCACAGCCTCTATTTTTTTTTAATTTATTTTACTTGAGAGAGAGAAGTAGATAGAGAGGGAGAGAATGGGCATGGCAGGGCTTTCAGCCACTGCAAACAAATGAACTCCAGATGCATTTGCCACCTTGTGCATCTGGCCTAGGTGGGTCTTGGGGAATCGAACCTGGGTCCTTTGGCTTTGTAGGCAAGTGCTTTAACCACTAAGCCATCCCTCCAGCCCTGCATTTAAAAAAAAATTACTTACTTATTTGCAAGCAGAGAGATAGAAAGGAGCAGACAGGGAATGGACATGCCACAGCCTCTAGCCATTGCAAATGAACTCCAGATGCATGTACCCCCTTGTACATATAGCTTATGTGGATACTGGGGAATCGAACCTGGGTCCTCTGGCTTCACAGGCAAGCACCTTAACCATTAAGCCATATCTCCAGCCCCATTTTTTTTTAAGAGAGGCTCTCACAGACAGGCGTGGTGATGCATGCCTTTAATCCCAGCACTCAGGAGACAGAGATAGGAGGATTGCCGAGTTCAAGGCCACCCTGAGACTACACTGGTAAACCTGGGCTAGAGTGAGACCCTACCTTGAAAAACCAGAAAAAAAAAAAAAAGAGGAAAGTTCTCAATGTTCTGAGTTAGTCTTGAGCTCAGGAAATCAAGTTATCCTCCCTCTTTAGCATTCCCAGTAGGTGGGACTATAGGGGTAGCAGCATCCTGGCTCTACAGTCTTCAGCTTTAGGAGAAATTTCAAGCCACTTCTGTGGCCTTCAGGAGGGTAATGAGCTTTAGGCACCATTTCTCCTGAGCCTAATGGAAAAGAGAACTCACAGCTGAGAAAAAAAGAGACAAAGTGAACACACCTGCTCTTCAAATGAGCTTGGGCTTGTGACTACCACCACACCAGGCCTCAGCCCAAGTTCTTCCTCTCAGTTCCACTCCATTCTGCTCCCAGACCCATGTTCATGCAGAAAGGAAGTCTAACTTTCTAGAGACCTGCAGCATGTGTTGCCAAAATAAAAATTCCAGGGTCCTCAAGGACCCACTGATTCAGAGCTCACACTGACAAGATTTTGATGAACACTGAAGCTCTCAGAACCTCCACCTGGCTCAGGGCTAAGGAGCAGATACCCTGTATAATCACCACACATGAACCGGATGTCTGTCTTTCCACTCAGAAGGCCCAACTGGGGCCAACCCACCTGTAGGCAACTGGCTTTAACCTTGAGCAAGAGATGACCTAGAACAAGAGACTACATTCAGACTATCTACTCTACCAGGGATGAGGATGCTGACATTGGAGACCGTTCCCACAGTGACACTACCCATCCGAGCCCTAACACCAAGTGTCTTGCACAAGCACTACACCTATATATGGGTCCTATGCATCACTTTTATTTTACATGCATCTGTGGGTCTATATAACTTGCATCCAATAACATGGCCATCTACCATCTTCTCTAACATAATGACATGGGACTGGAAATATTGGCTAAATGGTAGAGCACTTGTCCAGCATGCACTAGCCCCTGAATTCTGGCCCCAGTGCCACAGATGAATAATACATATATACAGCTCACCTCCCCCCCATGACTCCCAGGTTACTGGGCAATATGGTGCAGCCCCACATACCCGTTTTGCCTGTTCTCCAGGCCCTGAGGCGGGGCAGCAGGCTGGGCACAGGAAGAGGCATGGGGTCCCTGTCACCAATTCGTACCTCAGCCACCAGCTCCAGCATGTCCTCACTTCTGCAAGGTGGAAGATATAGTGAGCCATGGCAGCAGTATTGACTATAGAGCTGGAGAGCTGGAGCTGCCCCACCTCCAGGTGCCCAGGTACTCACTCTCCAGGCCGTAGGTCCAAGCGGCTGGGAACCCAGGTGTCTGGGGGATCCAAGATGCTCACGAGCCCCGCAAGGAAGCTGTCTGCAGCTGTGTCCAACACCTAGGAGCAGATGGCACTGTAAGTACTCAGAGACAACTTTCCCAGGTCCCAGCCTCTCAGGAACCCACACAGCTGAAATTCCTCCAAGAAAATTCAGGGATCTACACAACTCATTTATCCTGACAGTCCATGGGAGCCAGCTCAGACACTGCAATCTAGTCCCCAGGATGCAAACACTGCTATCACCACCTCCCCAGACCCAGGAGTCAGATTCTATGACAACCCATCCTCCAGACCCAAAGATGCAAATACTGGGAACCCCTCACTCACAGTGGCGGTGTCGGCACCTCCTGACTCTTGGGGACGGGACTCTGACCGTGGGCTTCGACAGCGCCTCCATCGAATGCCATGACACCGAGAACCATCTGAAGAGTGGCACAGAGGAATGGAGGGTGCAGGAATTAGGAACCCAGCTAGCACTTGCTAATGAACAAGCGACCCCCTCTGAATTCAGTCCTACTGCTCCCTGCACCCCCTCTGGGCTCCAACTCACACCAATTTGGCTTACTGAAGGACACACACCTCAACTTGGCCTCTGAGACCTGCTATGCTCTCTGTGTTGGTGAAGTCAGATCTCTCCTGCTTCCAAGTGCCCTACCACCTTGCTAACATCATCTTCAACAGCAGCCTTGAAGAGCTGCACTCAGTTCTATGGCTCCATGTCCCCATGCTGTAGACCTGCTGTTCCCTTGACTGCCACGCCTTCTACCAGTACAACCCAGTCTACCTGGTACCCCTGGCCCCAGCACAACAGTGGCACCCAGAGGGCCTTGGAAATTATACAGAAGGTAGAGGAGGGACAGGGGGCTGGAACCCTCCATACCTTTATCACTGGACAGGTCCCCCTGCAGGGAGCTTCCCATAGCCTGCTGAATGGCCCGCTAGGAAAGGAGAGAGAACCAAGAATCAGAGACCTCAGGTAATGAAAGATCTGCAGCCTCTGCTCCTTAAAAGAGAGCTGTTCCAGACACTACTACAGCTATGCTCAAGTGCTGATGTGACCCCAAAACCCACCTCTCCCAGAGGACCAAGAGGCAGAGCACTCGAACCTGTATTCTTGCCTCTTACCCATTCCAGAGCCCTGGAACCCAGACTTAAGCACTCTCACCAGGATAAAGGCAGAAGGAGAAAGGGTGGGGTCTCTGTCAGGGGGACTATCTCCCCGGTCCTCGCCCGACTCCTCTGTCTTCCCTCGAGACTCATCTTCTTCCTCCATGGTAACCTGGGAAAAGAGGCAATAGTTTAGAGTAGTGGCATAGAGGGGATGGAAACAAAGAATGAATGTGAAGACCACAAGAGCCTCCAGCACCCCTCATCTCTTCCCAGATGACCCTGTCATTCGGCCCATGCTAACCTGCAGGCTAGAGCCAATATCTTCCTTCTGGATTCTGGCTGCCTCCCTTCTCCTCATCCACCTGCTCCAATATCTGGTTCTCCATTTCCCAGCACTCCCTGACCACCTTTTTCAGACCTCAAGCAACCCCATGGGATGTAAACCCAACAGAGACTTCTCCAAGTCATGCCATGATTTCTTTCAGAGTGTGTGCCATAGTCCCACAGACCCACCTTCCCCACAGGGAGGTATAGGCCAGTGTGCTTAGTGGTAGTCAGCGCACAGGTAGCACAGCTTTACAGAGTATCCATCATCTCGACAATGGGGAACCAGTTTTTATTTACACATGTAAGATGGAACCATGGTCTGCAAAAAACACTAAGCCACGTTGAAAACAACAATGTCCAGCTTCAGAGCAGGGTGTAGTGGTACACGCCTTTCACCCAAGCTCTCAGGAGGCAGAGGTAGGAAGACTGCCATGAGTTTGATGCCACCCTGCATTCCAGGTCAGCCTGGGCTAGAGTGAGACCCTACCTAAAAAAAAAACAATGTTGACTTCAGAAAGGCCTGCCACTCCCCTCCCCACCCCACCCAGCCCTGTGGAAGCACTTGCCTACCACCCAGGTGCCCATCCTGCACAAGCATGGCTGAAGTCTCCGTGGTGTCATGGCAATTCAGAGCTTTGAACGTGCAGTCAGTCAGGCAGTTGAAAGAGCAGCCTGCAGACTGATTGGATGCCATGCCTCAGGCCTCAGAGAACATGAATGTCACAAACTTCCCCATAACTGTCAAGCTTGCTACTCTGTAACAACACCTAATCTCAGAATTCCTAGAAAGCCCCAGACTCCCTAAACTACACTGTGTGTTTATCTGAAAATGGCAAAGCAGTAGCTTCTTTCTGAGACAAGCTGTGCAAATGAAAAGCCACACTCTTACAGGGACATCCTGGTACACTACACATCAGCAATAATGGTTGGCTCTCAATATCTGGGTTTCCTCTATTTGTCTACCCTGCTTCACCAGGTAGACACCTAAAAAGAGAGGACCTAGGGTCTCGTCTCCATCCTACCACAAATTTTCTAGCTATGCCCATGCTTCCACACATTTGGCCTCCTGCTCCCTAATCTTTGGCCTCTCCCATGTATCCCAGCAACTACACCTTACTCCAATAGTCATTTCCCTCCATCAGCCTCTCCAGCTAATGCTCAAAAACTTCTGACCCTGTAGTTCCCAGGTGGGAGGAGCTGGATCTGCTCTCCACCACCTTCCACAATAGAGACGCTATGCAGAGCAGTGACTGTCACATACCAGAAGCTGAATTAAGAGCTCCTGACTGTAGACCGTATGATGATGTGCCTTTATTCTTAAGACAGTGCTACACCAGTGGTCCCCAAACTAGTCCTGGGAGCCGTCCAGTGCTTTACAACTGGCTCATTACACAAAGTAGGTAGGACATAATGTAAAATGCTTTATAAGCAGTGATTGGAAGTATCAGTTCATAGGACTTGAGTATTAAATAGATATGTTGGGGCTCAGCACTTAAGGCACTTGCCTGCAAAGCCTAACAACCTGAGTTCGATTCCCCAGTACCACATAAAAGTCAGATGCACAAAGTGACACATGCATCTGGAGTTTGGTTGCAGCTGGAGGCCCTGACACACCCATTATCGCTCTCTTTGCCGGGCATGGTAACACATGCCTTTAATCCCAACACTAGGAAGGCTGAGGTAGGAGAACTGCTGAGAGTTCGAGGCGAGGCCAACCTGAGACTACATAGTGAATTCCAGGTCAGCCTGGGCTAGAGCAAGATCCTACCTAAAGAAAAAAATATATGAGCTGGGGGTGGTGGCACATGCCTTTAGTCCCAGCACTTGGGGGGCAGAGGTAGAAGGATCACCGTGTATTCAAGGCCACCCTTAGACTACATAGTGAATTCCAGAGAGAAACCCTACCTCGAAAAACCAAAAAAAAAAAAAAAACAAGAAACAAAAAACCTGCTGCCAAGTGCTGGGTCTCAAAGAACAATGCATTTCTTACTATCCATCAAGGTCGAGAGTTACAAAGCACTGTCCTGGTGAGTCTAGAGGACCCAACAGACCCTCTTACACCTCCAGCGCCTAATTCTAACTGATAGTCTCAGGTCAAGGTAGATTTTTCAATCACTTTCTAAAAGGTAAGTGCATTTGAGCCTGGGCAAAATTTCCAACAACTTCCTTTTGTATTCTTCTCCACACCTTTATCTGGTCCCACAAAGCACTTGAATTTGCTCCATTCATAGACTGCATTCTTGCAAAAAAAAAAAAAAAAAAAAAATCAGACCAAAGCTACCTGAATGGTTCCAGGTCCTTCTAACTGTCCTCAGCCTGTCAACCACAACAAACACTTCCCAGACCCTGGAGGCCCATCCCAGTACACCCCAATGTTTGCCTCCCACCCTGGGTGGACACATCTCATTCTTCCAGGTGACTCTTCAGATTTCCTGTTCCATGAAGGCAGCTTCCAGACTCCATCCCTAAGTAAATGCGCTGCATCCACAGGACAGCCCTACCAGACATCCCCCAGCAATCTAGATGGTTCTGCAGAACCCCTTCACCCCTGGGGCACATACCACACTATCTCAAGATGGCCTCAAAACCCTCTCAACAGACCCTAGTCTACGATTAGCCCAAAACCACCACCCACATCACCCATACATATAACCCGGGTCTGCAGTATGTTGGAGGACAGGCCCCAGGCGCGGGGCGGGCCCTATGGACGCCCCCCTGGCACCCATAGACGCGCCCCGGGGCCCTCACAAGTCGCCCCGCTCAGCGCCAGGTTTCGCCACAGCTGCTGGGTCCGAGACTGTCCCGCTCAGCACTCCAGGCCCCGTGGCGTATGGGGGGCACCCGGGAACAACTAGCCACCCGACTCCGCCCCGCCCACCCCGATAGGCCCGAGCGCCGCGGCCCAGACCGCCGCCGCCATCTTACCCCGCCGCTCGGGCTGCGGCTCCGGCCCCGGCGCGGGGCGGGGCGGAATGGGGCGGAGCTCACAAGTAGAGGAGAGAAGGGGCGGAGCCAACCTGCCGCCGAGCTTGCCGGGATATGAAGGACCGACTAGGCGTCCTGAAGGCCGGCGGGAGGGAGAACGGACTCAGTTTCCCAGCAGTCACAGGGGTGCGTGGGGCCGGGGTGCGCGCGCTGCTCGCCGGGAGGCGTAGTCCGCGTGCAGACTCCGTCACGCGCGGACAGCAAGGGGTGAAAGGTGAACCGGGAGGAGCCGCTGCAGCCCGCGGTGAGGCCCCACAGTGCCCTGCGTGCGCGGGTAAAGGGCGGCGGAATAGGAAGTTACGTAAAGGACACGTTCATGGGAATTGTAGTTCATTGGAGAGATGGCGGTTTCTCTGCCTGCATTCCCGGGATGTCAGAATCCAGACTCAAACACACACACCCGTGCCCTCCAATTTTTTTTCCAGCGGGGCTGAGTTGAGAAGCGGTTCTGCTGTGTAGCCCTGAACGGCCTCAAACATAACACACTCCTACTTCTGCCTTCCGAAGGCTGAGATTTACAGATGAGCACCACTACTCCCGGCTGTAGATAGAACCTAGGGGCTCCTGCAAGCTAGGCAAGTGCTCTATCACTGTCCTTAGCCTTTGTTTTTAGGCAGACCCCCCCTAAAGGCTGGTCTTAAATTTGCAACCTTCTCCTCTAGATTTAAAACCAAGTTAGCTGGGTGTGGTGGCGCACGCCTTTAATCCCAGCACTGGAGAGGGAGAGGTAGGGTATCACCATGAGTTTGAGGCCACCCTCAGACTATATATAGTGAATTCCAGGTCAGCCTGGGCTAGAGTGAGACCCTACCTCGAAAAACAAAAGAAAAAAGAAGGTAAAATTCAGAGAATCCCCACTCAGGCCTGCGAAGTCCAAATTCTGAATACCCTGACTCAGAACAGAGGAGTGAAGACTTATTTCCCTGCTTTTCCGTACTTGGAAATCTCAGCCGATTACCCATGGACCTGGGTAGGACCCTCAGGCTCCTCATTCTTCAGATCCTTACATGAACGAAGAGATCAAGCTCCTCCTGCCCAAACCCTCGGATCAAGAATTCTGGACTGGAGAGATGGCTTAGCGGTTAAGCCACTGCGAAGCCTAAGGACCCAGGCTCGATTCCCCAGTACCCACGTAAACCAGATGTACAAGGTGGCACATGCGTCTGGAGTTTATCTGCAGTGGCTGGAGGCCCTGATGTGCCTATTCTCTCCCTCTTTCTCTCTCAAATAAAAATAATTCCGGTCTCCTACTACCCCCTGACATTCCAGGTCAGCCTGGGCTAGAGTGAGATCCTACCTCGAAACAAACAAACAAAACAAAAAGGGGTTCCCAGTCTCTCCAACCCCTGTACACAAGACCCCAGTCCTCAGCTTCCTGCTGTAAGACAGCTTCCACAGGGCCCACGAACCCGAGTCTCGAATCCCATGCCGTCCTAGGTGTCTGGGCCATGGGCTTTCTCCAAATCCCAGAAATCCTGGCCCTAGGCACTTCATGACCCGGGTGTCCCGACTTGGGTGAACTGGCTCATGCATTAGGAATGCAGTGATCTCACAGCCCCTCCCAGTCCCGTTACCCGGCTGTCCCTCTCCAGGGCCCCATCTCTCCTCCCAGTCTATCTTCTGTTTGGCTGGGAGAGCGGGGAACCGGAAGCCTGGGTCCCTTAGCGGGCAGAGACTCCACCTTTCAAGCCAGACGCCCTGCTCGGGAGTTTGGAAGAGATAGCAGGTCGGAGGTGGAGCTTCTCCTGCTCTTCTCGGAGCACCCTATATACGGCCGCGCGCGCAAGAGCCGGCAAGCCCCGCCTACCAGAACCGACCCTCACTGATGGTCCTCGGAGAAATGGCATCAATTATCCTAATTCAATTATCCTATTTTGCATAACCACGCCCCTAGAGAGTTCATTCTCCTGCATGAAGAGCTTAATTAGTATAGTTCTGCCCACGAACAGACCGCCTGCTGTGAACGCGTGGGGAAGTTTTGGGATAGCACAGGCCCCTCATTAGCATAGTTCCGCCCCTATTGGAATTTCCCCTCTTCGCTAACTCAAGTCCCCTTCCCTCATTAGCATAGTTCCTCCCTATCCATAGCCACGCCTCCTTCTAAGGGTCTTGAGCCGGTAGTCCTTGCCCGAGATCATGTTTATTCAGTACTTTTATTAGCATAACCCAGCCCCTGAGTCCTGCTTGGTTTCCCCCCCAAAGCGGTAGCAGCAGCGGCGGCAGCGGTGGCGACATGAGCAGCGGGGCGGCGTCCGGGTCTGGGCGGGGGCGGCCTCGGGGCGGGGTGCCGGGACCCGGGGACCCCCCGCCCAGCGAGACCCACAAGCTGGTGGTCGTGGGCGGCGGCGGCGTGGGCAAGAGCGCGCTGACCATCCAGTTCATCCAGGTAGTGGGCCCTCTCTCCGGGAGGGTGTCCCCGAGATTGAACCTTGGAGCCCTTAGGGGGATCCCTGAGATTCTTACTTCTCCCTGACCCATCACTGAGACCCTCCTAATCCTGAAAGGTTCTCGTGCATTGCCACTCTAAGCGCCCAGGGCCTCCGCTCGCTTCTTTTTCCTAAAGCGTCTTGAAACTTATCAACCTCCCCCAAGAACCTGAGAGCCTGCTTTCTAAAGGACCTGACCCTGAGCGCATCCTAGGAGCGTTTCAATTCCAGTCGCTCCGTTGAGATCCTAACTCCCAGAGGCCCCTAACACTAAATATTCAGCTTCATATCCTAACCACCCAACGCTCATCCCAAGACCGAGATGTGCCCAGCATCTTTGACACTCTCCAGTCAGGATCTTTATCCTCTTTTCAGGGACCGCCCCTACCTCAGAACAGTGAAATTTTGCTCAGACCTTGCACTTCTGGGACCACCCAGCCCAGAGAAAGGCAATCTGTGACCCCTACTTAGAAAGTATTTCCCCTCAGACACAAGACGTTGCCAAAAGATCCTGCCACTTGACTATTCAATAATACCCCCAAACTGGGAATATCCCATTCTGCCAGATTCACACCCCCACCCATCTACTCCTGTCGCACAGGAAACTAACGACTTCTTCCTTGTGTCACAGCCAACCCCAACTTCTTGGACTCTCCTCTTAGAAATCCTGAGTACCCCCCAGGTCGACTCCAGGAAGGAAAAAAAAAAAAAAAAAACTTAGATTCTTCACAACCTCCAAATACCGGCAACTTGGAAGGTTTATAGGCCCTATAAATATGTCCCCAGGTCTCCACCATCACAGGTCTCTCAAGTGCCTAGCCACCTTGAGGCTGCAGGCCAATTCTCAGCTCTGACCATCTCACAATGTAATCTGAAAACATGACCCAAAGACTCTCCCCAGATCCCCATTCCCCCATGGCCCACACCTTCACCCCTCCAGGCCAGGCCCTCAAAAGCCCCCTTAGAAAGGAAGCAGCCTTCAGATCTTGCAGGCAGGTTGCTGCTCCCTGAAAATCCAACACCTTGCCAGGGGAACTACCCACTGCAGGCATGGAAACCCAGGAAGGTGTGTGCCCTCCACTTGCTGCTGAAGAGGCTCCTTGGTTAGCAGAACCTCCAGGGACTCTAGGAAACGTCTTTCAGAGCAGTGCTGTGGGGAGGAAGGCCCCAGCTCCCTGGCACCCTGGGCCAGACCCAGAGCTGGCCAGAGGCCTGGCTGGAGGCAGCAGGACCCAGGCAGGAAGGGAAGGGCCGGCCGAGGGTGGGGCGGCCTCTCCGCAGCCGGATTGGAACTGAGACCTTCCCCTGGGAGGAGAAGCCAGAGGCAGCCCATAGAGAAGGGAAAGAAAGAGGAAGGGAGGGTGAAGGAAAGGGAGGAGGGATAGGCAACCACTTAGGTCAACAAGGGCTCACAAAAAACTAACAGATCAGGTGGGATTCAGTGAGAGAAAATGGGGAGAGGAGACAGAGATCCAGAAAAAGGGGAACAGACACAGAGAGACAGCAATCCAGAGAGAGAGAGAAAGAGAGAGATGAGAAATACCCAAAACGGAGGACAGAGATCCAGAGAGAGAGCTATGTCGGAGCTGACCCAGGGCCAGGGGTTCCTCCCATGGGGCGCTTTGGTGACAATGTTTCTCCCCACCATCCCAGTCCTACTTCGTGTCTGACTACGACCCCACCATCGAAGACTCCTACACCAAGATCTGCACCGTGGATGGCATCCCTGCGCGACTGGACAGTGAGAGCAGGGCCAGGGTGACTCGGGAACATGTGACGGGGCTGAGGGGTCCCGGATGTGGCTATAGAGCCTTGTCCCTCATGCGCCCCTCTCTTTGTCTCCACAGTCTTGGACACCGCAGGTCAGGAGGAGTTCGGGGCTATGAGGGAGCAGTACATGCGCGCAGGCCACGGCTTCCTGCTGGTGTTTGCCATCAACGACAGGCAGAGGTGAAAGGGTGTACTGGTGGTGGCGGTGGCTGAGCACGGGAACTTCTCCAGCCCTGCAGCCGGCCACACGCCATTGGCTTCTGTTGTAGTTTCAACGAGGTGGGCAAGCTCTTCACTCAGATCCTCAGAGTCAAGGACCGCGACGATTTCCCCGTGGTGCTGGTGGGGAACAAGGCGGATTTGGAGACGCAGCGGCAGGTTTGGGATGCCCTCTTCCGTGGGGACCCCATCAGGATCTGGGAGGCTTTCTTAGGTGCACCTCTCCTGTCCTGGAGCCATGCTCCCTCCAATGTCAACTCTCACTGGGAAGTAATCACAAAAGGGATCTTCCCTACCTGTGAGCCATGCCCCTAGCCCTCACTGTGGATTCTAGGCAGGAGCTCTACCTCTGAACCATACCCCCAGCCCCTCCCTGTGAATTTTAGACAGGAATTCTACCTCTGAGCTATGCCCCCCCCCCCAGCCCCTCACTGTGGATTATAGGCAGGAGCTCTACCTCTGAGCCACGCCCCCAGCCCCTCATTGTGGATTCTAGGCAGGAGCTCTACCTCTGAGCCACGCCCCCAGCCCCTCACTGTGGATTCTAGGCAGGAGCTCTACCTCTGAGCCACGCCCCCAGCCCCTCACTGTGGATTCTAGGCAGGAGCTCTACCTCTGAGCCACAGCCCCAGCCCCTCACTGTGGATTCTAGACAGGAGCTCTACCTCTAAGCCACGCCCCCAGTCCTCACTGTGGTCTCTAGGCAGGAGCTCTACCTCTGAGCCATGTCCCCAGCTGGTCACTGAGGACTATAGAAAGGAGCTCTACCTCTGAGCCACACAAACAGACCCAAGAACTTTCTCTTGAACTCCCAGTGAGAACACTGCCCCAAACCACACTGTGTGCCTCTCTGGCACCCTGGCTGTGGTCACACTGAATGCAAAGCCTGGGCTCAGCTTTTCATCCCCTGCCCTCTTCTAGGTTCTGCGCTCTGAAGCATCCACTTTCAGTGCCTCCCACCATGTGGCTTATTTCGAGGCCTCAGCCAAATTGCGTTTGAATGTGGACGAGGCTTTTGAACAGCTCGTGCGGGCCGTCAGGTGAGCCAAGTCCCCTTTCAGTCCTCTTGGTCTCTAGCCCCTCCATCCTGTACTCAAGGAGCTCTTCCCACAGGAAATATCAGGAGCAAGAACTGCCGCCCAGTCCACCCAGTGCCCCCAGAAAGAAGAACGGAGGATGCCCTTGTGTACTGCTGTAGCGAGGCAGGGCCAAGCCACCACCACAAGCTCTTGGGACCAGCTGTCTCACACCTTCCTGTGTGGCCTGAGGCCCTGGCTGAGCCTCAGTTTCCTCTTTGAGTTTCCCAGGAAACACTATACCCTTCACTTTCACTTCCCAGCCTCCTGGGCCATTGCCACTATGTGCCTTCCGCCAAACCTAATCCCTTGGGGTGGGGGGTAAAGGGCTCCCAGGTCACCGCTGTATATAAATCTACTTCCCCAGAAAACTAAATGTCACTGCCAACCACAGGAAGTGTTTTGTTGTTTTCATTATGAGTGTGTGTTTGTATAATGTGTGTATGTATGGGTGTGAGTATGCCACGTTGCATGTGTAGAGAGGTCTGAGGACCACCTTGGACCTCTTTGCTTGAAACAGGGTCTCCCATATTTGCCACGCCAACTCTTATTATTTTGGTTTTTTTGAGATAGGGTCTTGCTCTAGCCCAGGCTGACCTGGAATTCATTCTGTAGTCTCATGATGGTCTCGAACTCATAGCAATCCTCCTACCTCTGCCTCCTGAGTGCTGGGATTAAAGGCATGTGTCACCATGCCTAGCTTCCCATGTTATTTTGATTTTTCTGCTTTGTGTCCAGCAGTCCAGCTGGCCTGTGAGCTTCTGGATCCTCCTGGCTCCACCTCCCATTGCTGGAGGCCCTATGGGACCACAGACTCATATGCATCCAACGTTAGTGGGTGCTGGGGGATTAAACTTCAGCCTACAAGCTTGGAAGGAAGAGCCTTTAACTACTGAGCCATCTTCCCAGCCCCAGGAAGCAAATTTAAGGCTGGCTTGGTCTTATTGGGGGTGGGGAGCAGTGCTGGGAATGGATCAAGTACCACAGAGTTACATCCCCTGCCCAGGTTTGTCTTTATTTTAAAAGGATGGTGGTTGAATTAGCCAGATGTGGTGACTAAAAAAAATTAAGATATTATGAATAAGCCATATGGAAACCTACTTCTTTGGATAATGTCACATCCAGAAGCCATAAATTGTTACTACAAAATTTTCCAAAGCTAGGTGTGGTGGCGTACACCTTTAATCCCAGAACTTGGGAGGCAGAGGTAGGAGGATCACTGTAAATTCTGAGGCCACCCTGAGACTAAATAGTGAATTCCAGGTCAGCCTGGGCTAGAGTAAAACCCTACATTGAAAGAAATTTTTTCAGTGTCAGGGATGGGATACTTTCCTGGTGTGCAAGACTGTGGAGACAGGGAGGGGCACATGGGGGACAAGGCTCTATAGCCACATACAGAACATCTCTATCACACCTTCCAAGGCTCAGAGTCCATTGAGGAAGAGGTGGTGGAAAAAATGTAAGAGCCACGCTGAGACTCCATAGTGAATTCCAGGTCAGCCTGAGCGAGAACCTACCTCGAAAAACCAAAAAAAAAAAAAAAAAAAAAAAAAAAAAAAAATCAAAAAAAAAAATAAATAAATAAAAAAGAAAAAAGAAAAAAGAAAAAGAAAAAGAAAAAATGTAAGAGCCAAAGGAAGGGTAGGTCTGCTTACAATGTAATCTAGCAGATACCAAATGGCCTGGATAGGACTGGAGAGATGGCTTAGCAATTAAGGCACTTGCCTGCAAAGCCAAAGGACCCAGGTTCAATTCCCCAGGAGAGGACCCACATAAACCAGATACACAAGGTGGGCCACTGTCTGGAGTTCATTTGCAATGGCCAGAGGTCTTGGTAAGCCCATTCTTTCTATCTGCCTCTCTCTCTCTCTCTCTCTCAAATAAATAAAGAAAAAAAATTTAAATCCAGGAATGGTGGCACATGCCTTTAATCCCAGCACACACACACACACACACACACACACACACACACACACACCCCTACATGCATGCACATACAAATAATGCTTGGGGCTTTTTTTGTTTAATTCTGAGTATTTTTATATTAAAAACAAAACATACTCCACAAGTTGGAAAAAACAATCTTACAACAGTACAATTTTCACAAAATAGTACTTTCAATAGGTAAGGGGTATGGGTCCATTTTGCTGTGTCTCACTCATATCTCAAAGTTTTGCTGACCTGATTCTGCTTCTGAGATGGACATCACCAGAACAGCCTTGAGTAGGGAGTGTGCTCTTTCCCCACTCTGGCCCTTGTCCATGACTCCAAGAGTTCTCCCTAACTATGCAGCCACCTACCCTCAGGCCAGTTCCTTTCTGGGGACTGGGTTAATCAAAGGTACCCAAGACAGATAAGTTAGGTCTTGAAGGAATCTACAAAAGGCTTCAGGCCTCTGCTCAACTGTATTGCCTGTGATGGAGGAGAATCCCAACCTCCTCACCAAACAACACTGGGTAACAGAGACCCATGATGCCCTAGGCAGCACTGACCCAGACTAAATGCCACAATCTCTGGCCTCAGACAATCACCCTAAAGCTAGGTGACCACCTTGAGTTAGCTTTAAATTCCTCCTGAGTTTACCAATGGCTTTTTGTTATTGCTGATAACCTTAATTCCTTCTCCTGAATTCCTCCTACTGTACAACTCCAAGCAACTTTTGTTTGTTTGTAGCTCAGGCTGGCCTGGAATACACTACGGAGTCTCAGGGTGGCCTCCAACTCATGGCGCTCCTCCTACCTCTGCCTCCTGAGTGCTGGGATTAAAGGTGTGTGCCACCACGCCTGGCTGAGGTTTTGCTTTTTAAGATGATTCCACATGTTATTAATGGGATAGTGTTGAATTCCTCTTGTTGCCTCACAGAAGCCTCCAAAGCAAAAATTTTTAGAGTTTTTTTTTTTTTTTTGAGTAGGGTCTCACTCTAGCTCAGGCTGATCTGGAATTCACTATGTAGTCTCAGGGTGACTTTGAACTCTTAGCAATCCTCCCACCTCTGCCTCCCAAGTGCTGGGATCAAAGGCATGCACCACCGAGCCCGGCTATGTTGGGAAATAAACCCAGGGCCTCCAGTATGCTAAGCCACACTCTGCCACTGAGCAACACTGCCAGCCCTGTATAAACATTTTTCTATCCATGTTGTTAAAACTACTATGCCTTCCACTGTTTCGAAGCCTGCAGCTAATGCTTTGAGGGATAATTCTTTCATCAGACTCCAACACTAGAAATGTAATGGGTTTCCTTGGCTTCTTTAGTGTGCTGTGTTTACTTGGAGGTGATGGAACTGTGACCTCATCATAAAAACTCCAAGCTAAGGCCCATCTCATGGTCTGAACTTGATAGAACTCAGTTAGAGTGACTTTAGGTACCCCTTGGATGCTAAGCTCTTCTTTCAGTGGAGCCGGACTGCATTTCTTTCCCAGCATGCAGCTATACCACCTTAGTCTTTTTTAAGTTGTAAACGGTCATGGATGATCCCTTTCACAGACTCTAGTTCACCTCCTTCTGCCATTACCTCTGTGATGCCTCCTGTATTTACAAAACTAGGTGGAGGTCTTGGAGGAGTCTGAGAATTTACCCCCTTTTCACATAGCCCAGTCTGTTGCTTTTCCTTTATGCTTTCTGTCTTGATAACAGCACAGGACATCTTGACTTCCAACTGGCTGGCAAAAAAGGGAGGGTTGCACATGCAAAAGTCACAGACTATCTCAGATTCTTCCTTAAGAGCATCCATCAGGAGTGTCTTCTGTGGCAACTTAACTACTTTTATAAGATCAAATAAAATTATTCTGTTTCACATTTTTCTTGGCATAATTGAAACACATGTCACTCACTTCTGTTGCAAGGAAATGCTAGCCATTTAGGGTTAGGGTTGCTCCAAGTCAGGGAGAGATGCAGGATGCCCCAGTGCCTATGTCAGTTCCTCTTCAGAGAGTACTTTTGTCAGAATCATGGTGACCGATCAGATCTTCCACCCAGTGAATATAGTTAAGTCCCAAGAGGACTGTGGGAATTAGTCTTTCCAGTACAGTATCAATACAAAGTCCAAAGTCTTCCTTTAGGAGAATACAAGTCAGAGCTCTGACTGCTTCGGGCTCTTTAAAACTAAGACTTACTCTTCCATTCAGATTGATCTGAACATGCTGCTTAAAATCTGGATATTTCAGGCTGGAGGGATGGTTTAAGTGGTTAAGGTGGTTGCCTACAAAGCTAAAGGACCCAGGTTCAATTCCTCAGGACCCATGTAAACCAGATGTACAAGGTGGCACATTCATCTGGAGTTCATTTGCAGTGGCTGGAGGCCCTGGTGTGCCCATTTTTTCTCTCTCAAAAATAAATTAAGTAAAAATTAAAAAAAAACCTGGTTATTTCAATGCCAGATATGTAAAATCAGGAGGTTTGTCCTTGTATCTATTTTTTTTTTCTCTTGGTTTTTAAAGGTAGTATCTCACTCTAGCCCAGGCTGACCTGGAACTTACTATGTAGTCTCAGGTGGCCTCAAACTCACAGCAATCCTCCTACCTCTGCCTCCCAAGTGCTGGGATTAAAGGCATGTACCACCACACCCGGCATTGTATCTATTTCTTTTCTTTTTTCTTTTTTTTTTTGTACAGAGTTTGAAAAAAGCCATGCCTTCACTACAGAATGACCAAGACCGACTATTTCTATTTCTTGTGTGCACTGATTTACTCAGAGCCATCTCTAAGGCCCAAGTTCCCACTAGGTAGCGTGTGTGGAACTTTAATCCACGCACTGTGTGAAGATCCTAGAAAGGCAGGTGCTATGCTCCCAGTGCACTGCCATCTTGTCTTTTTTTTTTTTTGGTTTTGTGAGGTAGCACATGCCTTTAATCCCAGCACTCAGAAGGCAGAGGTAGGAGGATTCAAGCCACCCTGAGACTACATAGTGAATTCCAGGTTAGTCTGGGATAAAGTGAAACCCCACCTCGAAAAAAATAATTAATTAATTAAATAAAAACTTGAGCCAGACATGATGTTGCATGACCTTGATCCCAGCATTTGGGAGGCTAAAGTAAAAGTTCAAGGCCAGGCCAGATATGGTGGTGCATGCCTTTAATCCCAGCACTCAGGAGGCAGAGGTAGGAGGATTACTGAGTTCAAGGCCACCCTGAGACTCCATAATGAACTCTCGATCAGCCTGGGCTAAAGTGAGACCCTACCTCGGAAAAAAAAAAATAAAAAAATAACAAAGTTTTTAAAACCCTCAACAGTCACCTGTGGCTAATCCAAACAGCCAGGGCAGATCTACAACATGCCTGTCATTGAAGAATGCCTACTGGACAGGGGTGTTCTAGAAAGTTTTAGGAACTTGAACATAGGCAACTGCTAAAAACCCTGCCCATCCTGCTACCTCCAATCTATGTAGAGAAAGGCCTTTTAGATGGTGGAATGAGAGATAGGTGGACTGAATGGTGTCCAAGCAACCATCTGTTAATTCTCAGTCCCACAAAAGGCCCAATGAGGCTGACATCTGAACTGTGCACCCAACATAGCGCCATGGGGACACACCCCATCTGAGCTCCTGAGAGGGCCGGTATGGGAGACACCATCAGGCCGTTCTGAGTGAATGGACATTTCAGTCTAGAAACTCAAAGTTCATCTTATCCTGGGCACCTTTTTTTTTTTTTTTTAAATATTTTATTATTTGAGAAAGAGAAGACGCAGAAAAAGAGGGAGACAGAGTGAATGGGTGCACCAGGGCCTCTAGTCAGTTCAAATAAACTCCAGACGCATGTGCCACCTTGTGCATTTGGCTTTACATGGATACTGGGGAATTAAACTTGGTTTCTTTGGCTTGCAGGACAATGCCTTCACGGCTAAACCATCTCTCTAGCCACCTGGGGGCCTTTTGCCATCCACTCCAGGATCTCCAATCCTGTTCCACTATGTGCTGACCTGGAAGGCTGGAACCAGAGGCAACTTCGTATGACGATTTTTACCCTTTTTCCTGATGTGTGTATGGCGAGGGTGGGAAATGAATGAATGTGTGTAGAGGCCAGAGGACAACGTTGGGTGTTTCTTCACCCCCTCCTTGTTTTTCTTTTTTTCCTCCGAGGCAGGGTCTCGCTCAAGCCCAGACTGACCTGAAATTTTCTACGTAGTCTCAGGCTGGCCTCGAACTCACAGCAATCCTACCTCAGCCTCTCAAGTGCTGGGATTAAAGGCGTGAGTCACCATGCCAAGCCCCCAATCATTTTTAAACCCCAACACCCTGGAGAAACCTCAGCCAAGATATCACCCTGTGCTGGAACTATGGCTCTACCAGTTCCCTGTAATGTCTATAATGTGATTCCTACAACTCTAGGCCCCGTTCTAGGACACATCTCACATCCACTGCACGATCTGCCTCTTGGCCCCTTGCATCAGACTGCTAGAGTCAACCCCATAGCAGTCATCTCAATTTCCTATAGAAAGGAGTCCGTCACAGCACTGCTTTGCAGAGTGGGCAGGAGGCAGCGGGGAACTGACAAGGGGTGCAGGGCCTGGCCTCTACTAGCAGTCAGTATCAATGTCCATTGCACTGTTTTCTATCCTGCCCCAGGACCATAAATGTCCCCCTGTGTTCCAGATCAGAACAGTGATTAGCAATATCCCTTTCCGGGCTTCATTATCACAGAATCCTTGGCCTGTCTTCAACCTTCCGCTCTGGGACTAAGCATGGCTCAGATGTATTGTGCTACATGTTCCTTCTCCTAGTTAAGGGGCCACCCCTGCTGGGGGCGGGATCTGCTGCCCATTGTACCATTCCTATCATTTTCCACCCAAGGTCTGACAGTACACCCAAGCCCCAGCTGGGGGCTCTCTGCCTGTAGCAATATCTTTACCTGGCTGGCGTCCCATTCCTGGCACTCCCTAACAAAGATCAGACTGGCGGTGGTGGGGATTTCCTGCACCATCTAGTGAGGTTAAGTACTTGGGCAGGACACCTTGCTCCTTGCAGAACCAATATGCACATTGAAAAGGCGACAAGTTACTGCTTGCCCTCAGAAAAGGCCCCAAACCCCACACAACTGGCAGGCCATTTTTAGAAAGATCTCAGCCACTGCCATTCCAAAGATTGTGAGAGCGAAAGGCTGGCTTGGCCTGGCTTCTCCCTAGGCACATGTTTCTGCCTGTGGTAGGGTTTCCACCTCCCTCCACCCCTGGTCTCAGGTAGGCCCTGGACATGTGTGTCTCCCAGTTGTTTTTTTTTGTTGTTGTTGTCGAGGCTTCTCACTCTAGTCCAGGCTGACCTGGAATTTGCTACGTAGTCTCAGGCTGGCCTCAAACTCAGTGATCCTCCAACTTCTGCCTTCTCTGGGTTTAAAGGCTGGCCTTGAACTCACAGCAATCCTACCTCTGATTCCCAAGTGCTGGGATTAAAGGTGTGCGCCACCACTCCTTCATTTCTCCTTTGTATTTTCTTTCTAAGTAGGGTCACACCTAGCCCAGGCTGACCTGGAACTCTAGTGTTAGGCTTGCCTCCAATTCACAGGGATCCTCCCTCTGCCTGGGATTACTCTTTTCTCTTAAAAAAATATTTGTGTGCCGGGCGTGGTGGCGCACGCCTTTAATCCCAGCACCTGGGAGGCAGAGGTAAGAGGATCGCCATGAGTTCAAGGCCACCCTGAGACTACATAGTGAATTCCAGGTCAGCCTGGACTAGAGTGAGACCTTACCTCGAAAAACTAAAAAAAAAAAAAAAAAAAAAAAAAAAAAAATTTGTGTGTGGGTACACCAGGGCCTCTTGTCTTAGTAAATGAACTTGTCATACGTGCCACTTTTTGTATCCAGCATAACATGGATACTGGGGAATGGAATCTGAACTAGTAGGTTTTTGCAAGCAAGTGCCTTTAGCCACTGAGTCTTCTCCCAGGGCCTCTCTTCTTTTCTTGAGACAAGGTCTGTCACTGTAACTTTACCCTAGGCAAGCAATGAACTCTCCATAATCCCCCTACCTCAGATTTTCAAGTCTCCCAGTGTAGTTTTGTATGTGTTTATGTATTTAAGTGTGTGGGGCAGAGGTGATATCCTCCATATCCCCACCCCTCAAGACATGGTCTCGCTTTTTTTTTTTTGTTTTTGAAGTAGGGTCTCCCTCCAGCCCAGGCTGACCTGGAATTCACTATGTAGTCTCAAGGTGACCTCAAACTCATGGCAGTCATTTTACCTCTGCCTCCCAAGTGCTGGGATTAAAGGTGTGTGCCTCCATGCCTAGCTCAGAACACCACTTTGAATAAGCCTTAGGCACACAGGACGTGACCACACAGTGAGGTTCTTCATATATGTCTTTGGAGTTTCAGCATTCTAGAAATCACCACCCTCAAGACATTACCATCTAGTTCCTATTAAAAAATACTCAATATAGTCATACAAGCCAGTCATGGTGGCACATATTGTAATTCCAACACTGGGAAGATAGTGGCAGGGGAGCATCAATTTGAGGACAGCCTGCCTCAAAAACCAAAGTGGTGGGCTTAGGAAGACAGCTCTGAGCGATTTTAATCAAAAACCAGGTAGAAATGCTGGGCTTAGGCTGCAGGGACAGCTCACTGGTAAAGGCGCTTGCTTGCCAAGCCTGGCAGTCTGGGTTTGATTCCCCAGTACTCACATAAAGCCAGGTGTGCAAAGTGGAGCATGCATCCATTGTTTGTTTGCAATGGCAAGAGGCCTTGACATGCCCATGTTCTCTTTATATTTGATATAGTTTAAAAAGCTGAGCATGGTGGCACATATCCTTAATCCCAGCAATTGTGAGGCAGAGGTTGGAGAATTGCTGTGAGTTTGAGGCCAGCCTGGAACTCGCAGGGTGAGTTCCAGGTCAGTCTGGGCTTGACCCTACCTTGGAAAAATTAAAAAAAAAAAAAAAATGCTGGACTTGCTGATGCATGCCTGGAATTCCTATGCTGGGATGGCAGACAGGTGGACCCCTGGAGCTCACAGGAGAGCCGTTCTAGACTAATTGGTAAACTTCCAGCCAAGAGATCCTGTCTCAAAATAGAAGTTTATGATGTTCTTAAAGGTATCACCCAAGATGGTCTTCCACATGTAGACACACACATGCACACTCACACACAAAAGACAAAAAGTGGAGTTTAATTCCCCTTTCCACGAACTGAATGCCTTCCTACTGCTGAAAAGAGGCCTCCTTGCTCACTGCCAGAACCCTGGCTCTAGGAAACATCACCCACCATATTTTAAGGATACTCAAATGAACTCCATGGCGAAGACACACAGCAGGAAACTGAGAATCACCTTGCATGGAGGCCATGAGGCCTCAAAACTTGGACAGCTACTGCCCAGCCCAATATTTGCCCTTGTGACAGACTCCAAGCTGGCACCCCAACCCCAATCTCTTGACCCTCAGAAACCCTGTTTGAGGTCATTAAATTTCAGGGTTGAACACACCCTCACCTCAGGGTGTCTACCTTCACGGGCTCTGTTCCCGCAGCCCAGGCCCAGGCCCACCCCTACGCCGCGGGACAGAGGACTGCAGCCTGCTGGTAAAGTGTTGCTGTTGGGTTTTGTTTGGCTGGTCGTGTGTACACAGTGTATACAAGGTGAGTTGTATGGAACCCAAGGAGGAGCCAGAGACAACTGGAAAGGAGGGGATGGCACAGAAGGGAGGAGTGGGGAGGGGGTACTGATTAAAAAATAGAACCACATCCAGAAGACGATGGGGAAGGAACCAGGGGCTGGGAGGACAGACAGACAAATCGCTGTAGAAAAGGAGTGAAAGGGGCAGAAGGAGGGGAGCTTTCTCCCTCCCTCTCCCCCACTGCCCTGCCCCTGGTATGTACAATAAATAAGAGTAAAAATAATTAAGATGTGTTTGGCCCCTCCCACCCAACGCCGAATGCCCTGGGGAGTGGCCTTTATCAAAGATGTTGGCCTGGGGAGGAGAGCTTGGCAGGAGAGAGGGGAACCCCAGCTCCCTGAAGCTGCCCTGCTTCCCTCAACCATACATAGAATTTTCCTATACATTATGTACACAGTGGAGGGGCAGGAGCGATGGCCGTGGAGAGGGGGGCTGGGGTAGGGGACAGGGCAAGTTTCTAAATTGACATTTATACATATATATAAATAATTTCTCTGTACACCGAACAGGGGCAGGGTGGGAGGGAATAGAGAGCTCGGAGAGGTGGTGGTTGAACCCTGCCCTGGGGACACAGTGTGGACACCCCCTGGCCGAGGACCATCCCTTCCCCTCCAGGAGCAACTGGAGGTGGGGAGGGGGCGTGAGCTCCTGAGGACACAGTTCTGTCCCAATTCTCGGTTCGCGGAGGAGGCATCCCCCAGTAGGCAGGGCGCAGTCACCCGCAGCGGCTGTGGGCCTGTGCTTGGGCCAGCAGGTCGCTGAAGGAATCAAAGAGCTGCTCCAGCCATGGCTGGTTCCGCATGCACTGCTGGACCACTTCTTCCTGGCCCAGGTCCTCGGCGCCACCCTCGATGGCCAGGGTCTGCAGGAGAGAGGTGGAGCTGTGACAGGGCAGGAGGAAGGAAGGCAGGAGGGCTAGCTTGGACCCCTGGGTCTGAGGGCTGGAGTCAAGAGAGAGAAGGGCTGGGCCCAGGCTTCTGGATCTAAGGAAGGAGTACTGGGATATGGAGAGAGGAAGTCTGAGACCTGAGCCTCTGGGTCTGAAGGAGGCGGCCTGAGGAGGTGGTGAGGCTACATCCCAGAACGCAGGGCTCACCTGGTCGCGGCAGCGCAGGAAGGTGTGGTACTTGTAGTGGTGCAGAGAGTGGTAGAGGGTGTAGTACCCTGACTTCTCCAGCTCCACCTTAAACTCCTGCAGATGGGAGGCAGATGCTCAGACCCTTGCGTCAGCGACACACATCTCTTTTCCTGACTTTGCCCTCTTCCCAGATCCTACCTGGGCTCGTACCACGCTCCTCTTGAGCTTGCTGAGCGTCTTGCGGTTGTAGGGCTCCCCAGCTGGCCGGAGCCGCACTGCCCCCTCCTCAGGGGAGCCCTCTGCAGTCTGCTCCACTTGCAGCTGTGGGAACGTGTGCAGAGCATCCTGCAGGAGGTTGAAGGCTACGTCACTTCCTCTGACCTAGTGCTCAGGTCACAAGGTACCTCAGTGTCCCCCTCCCTCCAAGTCACCAGAAGACATTTGGATGTCTTGGTCTCCTTTGAAGACAAGGAAACTTGGCTGTCCTCTAACAAGCTTCACTGTTTCCCTGAATTGCCCTAACTTTGTTTTCCTTTTTTTTTTTTTTAAATTTTTTTTGTTATTTTTATTTATTTATTTGAGAGTGACAGACACAGAGAGAGAAAGAGGCAGATAGATAGAGAGAGAATGGGCACGCCAGGGCTTCCAGCCACTGCAAACGAACTCCAGATGCGTGCTTCCCCTTGTGCATCTGGCTAACGTGGGTCCTGGGGAATTGAGCCTGGAACCGGGGTCCTTAGGCTTCACAGGCAAGCACTTAACTGCTAAGCCACCTCTCCAGCCCTGTTTTCTTTTCTTTTGAGACAGGGTTTTATGTAGCCCCGACTGGCCTCAAACTTGCTACTGAGCATGACCTTCAACTTCTAGACCCCTGCCTCTATCTCCAGAGTGCTGGGATGACAGGTAGGTGCAACCATTCATGGTTTATAAGGGACTGGGGATAGAACCCAGGGCTTTCCAAATGCTAAGCAAGCACACTACCAACTGAGCCACATCTCCAGCCAGCCCTGAGGCCTTGAATTTCCATCCTCCCTCAAGCCTGGCAAGTGGCTGGGATTACAATAGACCTGCACCACTAGGCTCAGGTTGCACTGAATGCATTTTCAATTTGCAGTATTTTTTTTCCATTTACAATAGGTGTACTGGGACATAACTTTAGGAGCCGTTGAAGATTTTCAATCACAGTGTTGCAGCCTACCCACAGCCTCCCTGCCCATGTCACAGTCAATGAGTTCATACACTAGACCAGAAATTCCAACACGGAGTATTTCCCAAGCCAGCTGAGAATGGGGGCATATATCTGTTATCCCAACACTTCAGGATGATGAGTTTGAGGTCAACCTGGGCTACAGAGTAAGACACTGTCTCAAAACACAAACTAGCTAGGTGTGGTGGCCCATGCCTTTAAGACCAACACTTGGGAGGCAGAGGTAGGAGGATCGCTGAGAGTTTGAGGCCAGCCTGAAACTACATAGTGAATTCCAGGTCAGCCTGGGCTAGAGTGAGGCCCTACCTTGAAAAACCAAAAACCGAAACAAGGACAAAACAATCCCTCCACCCCCCCAAAAAAAAACCTAACTGAAAACCTTCAAAATATCAAAATATCTAGTCAGGTTCAGGATCTGTTTTGGACTTTTCAGTCACTGGAGCTTGGGGGTGCAGCTCAGCTGGCACAGTGCAAGCTTCTCATGCCTGAGGCCCTGGGTTTCATCCTCAGCAACCAAAACAACGAATGAAACCAAATTCTGTCATCTTTACATACCGCTCAGGAGTGCAGAGATGGCTTAGCAATTAAGGCGCTTGCCTACGAAGTCCAAGGACCCAGATTTGACTCCCCAGAACCCACATAAGCCAGATGCACACGGTAGTGGATGCATCTGGAGTTTGTTTGCAGTGGTTAAAGGCCCTGGCATGTCCATCCTCCCCCACACTCAAATAAATAAATAAAATTAAAAAATACAAACTACCCAGAACTCTGAGCAGAAATAACACAATTCTCAGAACTACACCGACATTTTATCTCACATTTTCCAAGTGAGAGTATAATAGTCACCAGGCATCTCCAAGCCACCCCTAATATTTTATTCCAGAATTTTCAGCTCCTGCCTGACAGTGTGATCAGAATCCTCAGGTTATAAGCAACTGGTGATTCTCCCAGAACCCTCAAAACCAGATTAACCATATCCCAGAAATCTGGATATATATACATGTCTATATATATGTACTGGTTTTTCAAAGTAGGGTCTTACTTTAGCCCAGGCTGACTTAGGGCTCACTCTGAAGGCTCAGGCTGGCCTTAAACTCCTGGGTTATCCTCCTAACTCAGCTTCCTTAATGTTGGGATTAAAGGTGTGTGCCACCATTTCTGACTTTTCTTTAAAAAATTTTTTGTGAGGCAACCACAACAGACTGCTTTTTTTATGCGAGAGCTAGACAGACACAAAATTGGTCCACCAGGGCCTCCAGCCAGTACATTCGAACTCCAGCCACGTGCGCCCCCTTGTGTGCATGTGCAACCTCGCACACTTGCGTCATTGTACATCTGGCTTATGTGGGACCCAGAGAGTTGATCATTGATCATAAGTCCTTTGGCTTTGCAGGCAAATGCCTTAACCACTAAGCCATCTTTCTAGCCCTAATTTTTTTTAAATAAATTTTATTTATTTGAGAGAAAGGGCAGAGACAGAAACAGAAAGAGAGAGAGAGAGAGAGAAAGAGAACGCGCCACTGCAGACAAACTCCAGATACATGTGTGGTCTGGCTTATGTGGTTTCTGGGAAATCAAACCTAGGTTCTTTGGCTTTAACTTCTAAGCCATCCCTCTAGTTATTTATTTTTATTTATTTATTTTTTGTTTTTTTGAGGTAGGGTCTTACTCTAGCCCAGGCTGGCCTGGAATTCATTATGGAGTCTCAGGGTGGCCTTGAACTCATGGCGATCCTCCTACCTCTGCCTTCCGAGTGCTGGGATTAAAGGTGTGCACCACCACACCTGGCTTTCTAGTTATTTTTTTAAAACTTATTTATTTATTTGGTCTTTCAAGGTAGCCCAGGCTGACCTGGAACTCATCATGTAGTCTCAGGGTGCCCTTGAACTCACAGTGACCCTCCTACCTCTGCCTCCCACATGCTGGGATTAACAGCATGTGCCACCACACCTGGCTTATTTTCTCTCTCTCTCTCTCTCTCTCTTTTTTTTTTTTTAATTTTTGAGATAGGGTCTCACTGGCTATGTAGCCAAGGATGACTCTGAACTTCTGATCCTCCTGATTCCACATCCCAAGTGCTGGGGCCGCAGGCATGAAGCACCATGCCTGGTCTATGCAGGGGTAGGGATTGGACCAAGGGGTTTTTGCATAATTGACATGCACTCTACTGACTGAACAACATCCCCAGGCCACACCCTAATACCACAGGCCAGCCCGGAGGGAAATGATAGAAGACTGAGCCCTGGAACTGTGAGATCTGTCTCATGTGAACACAGGCCAGGGTGGTGGACTGACCCAGCGTGGGCCTTAGCCACAGAATCTGCTCTCTTTTGTGACCACACTTGTATTCTATGCTGCGTTCCACTACACTTTCAAAAACCCGTTGGTTCATAAGCCTTCACCACTGCAAGACTTATAAAGTTCCCTTCTCTGTAGCCTACCTCTGGGGCTGTTGGGAAGCCAGAGAAAACCCTCACAGGTCAGTCCTCATCTTCCACCAGCCAAGCTCAGGAGAGTCAGCCCTTGTAATGACCCCTCCTCTAAGGAAGGGGCTCCAGGGAGTTTAACAGTGATTGACCCTAGAGTCTCCGCCATGGCCTGCCCAGACCCCCCGCCCCGCACCTGTAGGGCCGGGCTCAGGGACAGCCGCTTCAAGACCTTCTTCTTGTGCTCGTTTAGGAGGCCGTCAATCTTCCGCATGGGAGGGAGGTACAGCTCGTCTGCAAGAGACGCGGTGTCAGCGCTGCAGCCACCAGGCACTGGGGCACAAGGCGGTCACAATCCCCGCCTCCCTCAGACCCAGGAGCCGGGCCTAGCTTTCTTCCTTGGGCCTCTAGCTCTTCTCCACAAGTTTCCATCCCTCCTTCAAGGACCCCCATCCTCATCCCTGGGCCCATTTTTCCTCTCCATATCCTGCCCTCCCTCTTAGGATCTTACTCTTCCCCTAGGAACCTCTTTCTCTCTTCCTCTGGTCCATTCCTCTTCCTCAGGCCCAGCCCTCTATCCTAGGCCTATCCCTTTTACCCAGAACCCCTTTTCCTCTGAGTTCATCTATTCCCCTAAGGGTTCCCTCTTCCCTGGAAATCCATCCTTCTTCCTCCTCCCTCTGACCGCCCCCCCCAACCCCATCCCTCCTCTCAGCCAGGCTCACCATGTGTGTCTTCCAGGGCCTGGATCATGTCAGGGTCCAGCGCTGTGCTCACCAACATCTCCACATAGCTCCGATACATCTCTCGCATGGCCCGCGTCTTCAGCAGACGCCCAGGAATTGCCCGCTCTGGGGGAAAATGGAGTACAGACACATGTGGCAGACACTATGTTCGATCCCTGCTGCCAGGGAGGTCAAGCCTGCTGGGAGGACATGGGCAAGGCCCTGTTAGAGGAGTAGCAATACAGGTCACAGGCCTGCAGTGAGTTCTGAGGAGTGCTCAAAAGCTTGTCAAGGTCACTGGAGTGATCAGAAAGAACATTCAGGGCCCATGAACTTTGTGGCCACTTCAAGTGTGTTCACTGAAGCCAAGAAACAACCAAGACGGTTTCCAAAACAGCGAGTCAAGACAGAAATCAGGGCTGGAGAGATTGTTTAGTGGTTAAGGTGCTTGCCTGCAAAGCAAAGGGACCCCGGTTCGAATCCCCAGGACCCACATAAGCCAGATGCACAAGGTGGCACATGCATCTGGAGTTCAGTTCCAGTGGCTAGAGACTCTGGCACGCCCATTCTCTTTCTCTCAAATAAGTAAATAAAAATGTAAAAGAAAAAAAGAAAAAGAAAAGGAAATCCCAGCACTTGAGAGGCAGAGGTAGGAGGATCGCCATGAGTTTGAGGCCACCCTGAGACTAATTCCAGGTCAGCTTGGGCTAGAGTGAGACCCTGCCTCAAAAAAAAATTAAAAAAAAAAAAACCAAAAACAACAACAACAACAACAAAGACAAGAGATCAGCTGGGTCTAGGACTCAGTTGGCAGAGGGCCTATATGGCATACAAGGCCCTGGGTCCAGTTCTTTAGCAAGTATAAACCAGGTATAGTGGCTCACACCTGTCACTCCAGCACTAGGGAGGCTCTCAGGCAGGAGGATTCCAAGCCAGCTTGGGCTATATGAAACTTTCCAGAAAAAAAAGAAAAGTTAGGGAGGGAGGGAGAGAAGGAAGCAGGGAGGGAAGGAAGGAAGGAACGAAGAAAAGAAAGGGAAAAAAAAACAGCAGGAGAGATGGCCTAGTTAAGACAAATGCCTAAGGACCTAGGTTTCACTTCCCAGAACCCACGTAAGTCATATACACAAGGTGACACATGCGCCCTGGTGTGCCAATTTTTCCTCTCTCATAAAAAAGAACAAATTAACATTAAAAAAAAAAAAAAGGTAAGAAGGAAGAAAGGAAAGAGACAGAATAAGGGACCAAACCTGGGCCATCAAGGTTTATAAGCAAGTGTCTTTAACCAGTGAGCCATCACTCCAGCCCAAACAACAGAATAAGAAAGAAAGACCAACGGGCATAATGACACACGCCTTTAATCCCAGAACTTGGGAGGCGGAGGTAGGAGGATCATGAGTTCCAGGCCACCCTGAGACTACATAATGAATTCCTGGTCAGCCTGAGCTAGAGTGAGACCCTACCTCCCATGACACAGGTTAGATTTCCCATTACCCATGTAAGCCAGATACACAGGGTGGCACAAGCATCTGGAGTTCTTTTGCAGTGGCTAGAGGCCCTGATGTGCCTCTTTCTTTTTCCAATAAAAAAAAATAAAAAAAAAATGTAGCGCCAGGCGTGGTGGCACACGCCTTTAATCCCAGCACTTGGGAGGCAGAGGTAGGAGGATCACCGTGAGTTCAAGGCCACCCTGAGATTACATAGTAAATTCCAGGTCAGCCTGAGCTAGAGAGATGGCTTAGCAGTTAAGGCACTTGCCTGTGAAGCCCAAGTACCCAGGTTCAATTCCCCAGTAGCCACATATGCCAAATGCACAAGGCACACATGTGTCAGGAGTTTGCTTGCAGAGGCTGGAGGTCCTGACATGCACAATCTCTCTATCTGCCTCTTTCTCTTTCAAATAAAAAAAATAATCATAATAAAAAAGATTTTTAAAATATCACACACTGAAGCCAGACGTGGTGGCACCTGCCTTTAATCCCAGCAGAGGTAGGAGAACTGGCAAGAGTTTGAGGTTACCCTGAGGCTGCATAGTGAATTCCAGGTCAGCTTGGGCTACAGTGAGACCCTATGTCAAAAAACAAACAAACAAAAGAAATCACACACCAAAGGGCTCAGTAGTTAAAGACACTTGCCTGTCAAGCCCAATGACCTGGATCCAATTTCCCAGTACCCACATAAATCCATATGCATATGCATGTATCTAGAGTTCATTTGCAGTGGCTAGAGGCTCTGGTGTGCCCATCCTATTTGTCTGTCTGTCTTCTACCTGCTTGCAAATATGGATGGTGATCCCACTGCCTCGGCATCTCACAGGCTGCGATTCGGAAGAGCATTAATGCGTCCAGTGTAAGCTAACACACTAACTCTGGGGACAAGGCATTACACTCAGAAGACATGTAGGCCCCATGTAGTGCTAAATCCAGGCAAGCATTATTTTAAGTGCTTTAGCTCTAATTTGCCCATTTTACCAGAGAGGTCACGAAGAAACAAGAGGCCATGCTTCTCCCTCAAGGTCACCCAGTCACTGAAAATACCATTTCTGGAATACCCATCAATGAACAGGGCAAGGGTGCATTTGATGCTGATGGATGGGCTGAAGAGATGGCTTAGCAGTTAAAATGCTTGCCTGCAAAGCCTAATGACCTGGGTTCAATTCCCCAGTACCCATGAAAAGCCAGATGCACAAAGTGGCACATGCATATGGAGTTCACTTGCGGTGGTTAGAGGCCCTGGTGCATCCATTCTCTCTTTCTCTGCTTGCAAATTAAAAAAAAAAAAAATTTTTTTTTTGAGGCAAGTCATACAGACTTCCTTTTTTAATGCACGAGAGTGAGAAAGAGAACTGGTGCGCCACGGCTTCCAGACGTTGCAATCAAATTGCAGACTTGTGCACCACCTTGTGAGCATGTATGACCCTGTGCACTTGTGTCACTGTTTGTCTGGCTTATGTGGGACCTGGAGAGTTGAACATGGGTCCTTTGGCTTTGCAGACAAGTGCCTTAACCGCTAAGCCATCTCTCTAGCCCAAACACCTCATATATTTTTTTAAAAAATTACCAGGCTGGAGAAATGGCCTAGCGGTTAAGGCACTTGCCTACAAAGCTTAAGGACCCAGGTTTTTTATTTTTATTTTTATTTTATTTTATTTTTTTGGTTTTTCGAGGTAGGGTCTCACTCCAGCCCAGGCTGACCTGGAATTCACTATGGAGTCTCAGGGTGGCCTCGAACTCACGGCGATCCTCCTACCTCTGCCTCCCGAGTGCTGGGATTAAAGACGTGCGCCACCACGCCCGGCTAAGGACCCAGGTTTGATTCACCAGAAGCCATGTAAGCCAGATGCACAAGGTGGCACATGTGTCGAGTTTGTTTGCAGTAGATGGAGGCCCTAGCACACCGATTTTCTGACTTAAAAAAAAAATAGTTTTTCTATTTATTTATTGGATACAGAGGCAGATAGAGAGAATGGGCATATGCCAGGGCCTCTAGCCATTGCAAACAAACTCCAGATGCATGCACCACCTTGCATATCTGATTTACATGGGTATTGGGGAGTCAAACCTGGGTCCTTAAGCTTCCCAGGCAAACCATCTCAACCATCTCTCTAGTCCCTGTCTCTTTCTCTCAAATGAGTAAATAAAAATAAATATTTGCTTAAAAAAAAAAACCTGAGGTGTTTGACTTCTGCACCAGAAAAACTGAATTATTAAAAGGCATGTGTCAGCAGTCCAAGTTATATGAGTTTCTGTTTCCGTCCCTCCTCCCCAGTACTAGGGATTGAAACCCGGAGCTCTATTCCCAGCTCTCTGTTTTTCGAGGTAGGGTGTTGCTCTATCCCAGGCTGACCTGGAACTTACTATGTAGTCTCAGGGTGACTTCAAACTCACAAGGACTGTCCTTATTTCAGCCTCCTGAGTGCTGGGACTAAAGGCATGCACCACTACTCCTGGCAACTTGGTTTCTTTTCCTTTTTGTTTTAATGTTTTATATATATATATAAATTATTAATATATATATTAATTTTTGAGTATTTTTCATTTATTTATTTATTTGATAGAGAGAAAAAAATGGGTGCACCAGGGCCTCCAGCCACTGCGAATGAATTCCAGACATGTGCGTCCCCTTGTGCATCTGGCTAACATAGGTCCTGGGGAATTGAACCTGGGTCCTTTGGCTTTGCAGGCAAATGCCTTAACCGCTAAGTCCTCCCTCCAGCCCTAATATTTTATTTTTATTTATTTATTTGACAGAGAAAGAGGGAGAGGGAGAGTGGGAGAGAGAGAGAATGAATGAATGAATGAATGGGCATGCCAGGGACTCCAGCCACTGCAAACGAACTCTAGACGCATGCGCCCCTGTATGCATCCGGCTAACGTGGGTCCTGGGGAACTGAACCTGGGTTCTTTGGTTTTGCATGCAAACACCTTAACTGCTAAGCCATCCCTCCAGCCACTTTTTTTTTTTTTTTTTTTTTTTTGAGGTAGGGTCTTGCTTTAGCCCAGGCTGACCTGGAATTCACTATGTAGTCTCAGGTTGGCCTCAAGCTCACAGTGATCGTCCTACCTCTGCCTCTTGAGTGCTGGGATTAAAGGCGTGCGCCACCACACCAGGCTTGGCCTTAAACTTTTGGTCTTCATGCCTCAGACTCCCAGTAGCTGGAATGACAGGCTTGAGCCACCAAGACCTGCTTGTACATGGTTAATTCAATTACCAATCCCTTAGGAATGCAGTGAAACTGAGGAGATGTGTCAAACTGCAGTGCACAACCCATCACATAATGATATAAATTGCTGGCTTCTGTTATCAGCCTCTCATTGTCTGTCTTGCTGAGGCTACCTGGAGTCCCCAGCATGATACCCTCCCCTTCCTGAAGGCACATGTCCCTTCCCCAAGTGACCCCACCAGCCTGCAAATGCAGAGCCTCACCATCCTCACTGGGAGCTCCAGGGGAGGACTCTGAGTCTGAGGAGGTACCAGCAGGGCCTCCACCTGTTGAAGCATTGCCTACAGCCTCCTTCAGCCACTTCTTCCTCTTCTTTGGAGGGGGCTCGGCCTTCACTTTCGTGGGCCTGGCTTTGGGCACCCGGGAGGTGGCAGGCTGTCCCGTAGTCAGGTTCCTCTCAGGCCGCATCTGCCGCCCACTGGTGGCTCGATCGCCCCGCAAGGGCCGCTCACTGGCTCGAGTCACCCTCTCCTTCTCCTTTTCCTTCTCCTTCTCCGCTGGCCGAGGTGGGGATGGCTTCTCGGGGGCAGGGGGTTCGGGCACAGCAGGCTCTGGGGTCTGCTCTGGGGGCTTCTCCAATGTTACTTTCTCAGGAGTCTCAGGCTTGGGAGGTGGAACAGGGGTCTTGGGAGGAGGCGCAGAGCTACTTCCCGCAGAGGTAGGGCCTTTGGCCTGCCCAGAGCGCCTGGAATAGGACAGAAAGGCCATCAACAGCAGCTCACAGACCCACCTTCCTGTCCCCAGGACCCTGGGAACTAGCTGAACATTCTTCACAAAGAAATTGCTTCCCTCACAATTTGCTTTTTCTGTTTTTGTTTGTTTTTGAGGTAGGGTCTTGCTCAAAGGCCAGACTGACCTGGAATTCACCATGTAGTCCCAGGCTGGCCTTGAACTCACAGAGCTCCTTCTACCTCTGCCTCCCAAGTGCTGGGATTATAGGCGTGCGCCATCATGCACAGCAGCCTCACAGTTTCTGCACGGATCTGTGTTCTCGCTGACCACTGGCCATTCTTTCTGGGTCTCTGTCCCCTTTTTTGGATCTCTCTCTCTCTCTGTCCTCCGCTCTGAGTCTCTACTCTCTCTCTCTTTCTCTCTCTGATCTCTATTCCCATCTCTCTGGATTTCTGACCACTCTCTCTAGGTCCCTGTCCCCTCCTGGTCCCCTGGCTCTAGTTCCCTCGTAAAAGACCCATCTCTCCTTCTCCCTCTTTTTGTCTTTTGAGGTAGGGTCTCACTCTAGCTCAGGCTGACCTGGAATTTACTATATAGTCTCAGGGTGGCCTCAAACTCACCATAATCCTCCTACCTCTGCCTCCCAAGTGCTGGGATTAAAGGCATGTGCCACCACATCTGGCTAAGACCCATCTCTTTTATATAGGACCAGCCTCCCTGCCCTGTGTCCCATCACTGCAGGTACCTGACTGGCACTGGGGGCCGGTGCCAAGGTTTCCGGGCGCACACCCTCACATAATCCTTCTTGTTGACATTCTCCAGGAACTTTACATACAGGCGCTGGTACCGGTTTTTTGCATCCCCAAAATACCCCAAATACTGTGGAGTAAAGAAGACTGTACTTGAAAAAAATCCCCCCTACAGCCAGGAAGGTTCCCACCCTACCCTGCCCTGGGCCACCTGGACTGAGGTCCCCTTCCAGAAGCACCTTATACTAGGGAGGGTCAGGGTCATGCAAGTAGGGGACCCTGATACACAGTACTCTCCTCCAAAGCCCACAACCCTCCCCACTGTGTGGGCTTACATTACTGGTGGCACAAAACTGCCTCTGGCCATCCTTGATCTCTGGAGTGAATTTCTGCAGAAGGGCCTTCTGGACTCGCCAGATGGGTGGGGGCTCACGACCAGTCTGCAACGCCAGCTGAGGAGGAAGAGAGCCGGAGACCAACGGGGTCAGTCCCATCCTGGCCCTGCTGGCCTCCTGTCCCCTTACATAGATAAGGCAAAGCTAAGCTGCCTGGGTATGGTGCTACAAATCTCAGCACTCAGGAGTTGGGTCAGAAGGGTTGAGCGTTCAGAGCCAACTTGGCCACCACAGCAAGACTGTCTTCATAAACCAAAAGCAAAAACAAAATAGGAAATGCAGTTCCTACAAGCCAGCCAGCCAGCACTGTGCTGAATCTTTTGGCCTCAAGATACCTTCAATCCTGGAGTGCAGGTTGAACCCGGCCGTGTCCTCCATTACCAAGCTGAAATATTTTCAGACCTGGGGATGCAACCCAGGGCCTTATGCATACTAAGCAGATGTTCTATCAGAGCCATTAGCCAGTCCCTCACTGTGAATTCTAGACAGGTACTTTACTGCTAAACCATGCCCTCCAGCTCGCTTTTTACTTAAAAAAAAAAAAAAAAAACAAGTATTATTTGAGCCAGGCGTGGTGACGCACACCTTTAATCCAAGCACTTGGGAGGATGAGGTAGGAGGACTGGCCTGAGTTGGAGACCACCCTGAGACTACATACTGAATTCCAGGTCAGCCTGGACTAGAGTGAGGTCTTCAACCTCTAAAAACAAAAACAAAAACAAAACAAAACAAACAAACAAAAATATATGCGTATATATATAACTTGCATTTGCATGTACATGTATGAGAAAGCCAGGACCTCTTGCCCCTGTAATGAACATCAGATGCTTGCACCACTTTTTGCATCTGGTTTACATGAATTGCTTGAGTATTGAACCTAGACCGGCAGACTTTGCAAGCAAGTGCCTTTTAAGGCCATCTTCCCAGGCCCCTCTTTTTTTTTGAAATTTATTTTTATTAATTTATTAGAGAGACAGACACATATGAGAGAGAGAGAGAAAGAGGGAGGGAGAAAATGAGCGCCCCAGGGCCTCTAGCCACCATAACAAACTCCAGACACATGCGCCATGTTCATCTGGTTTTGTGGGACCTGGAGAACTGAACCTGGTACCTTGGGCTTTGCAAGCATGAGCCTTAACTGCTAAGTCATCTCTCCAGCCTGCAGGGGCCCTCTTTTTACTCTTTGAGCCAGGGTCTTGCTAATTTGCCCAGGATGACCTCAAACTCACTTAGCCATAGGCTAAGGCTGGCCTTGAAATACTGATCCTTCTGCCTCTGCATCCCAAGTGCTGGGATAAAAAGTTGTGTGCCACCATGCCCAGGTTGGCCTTGAACTTTCAATCCTTCTGAGTCAGTCACCTGAAAAGCTGGGATGACAACATTGTGCCAGCAGGCCCAATCTCCAGCTGATACTCCTGAGTAGCAGACTTGTTCTCAGGCCACAGGGTTTCCTTTTTATTTGACTTAAGCAATAAAAAGGCCTGGGCACACACCCACCATTTGTGAGTTGCTAAATGTTGCTAGACACTGGTCACAGTGATGAACACTAATGAGCTGAATTCTCCCCAGGTTCATATGCTGACATCTTATAACTTGTGCCGAAAGGATGAGGCCGGTGGGTAGTCACTAGGTTAAGAGGTTTCAAATGACAGGCTTGTCCCCTTCTATATGGGGATATAGCCTACCAGGGAGTAGCCATTACCATGTACAGAACTTGCTGGTATCTTAATCTTAATCTTGGACTATGGGTCTCCAGAGCTGACAGCAACACATATCTGTTGTTCACAGGCTACCAATCTCTGGCATTTTGGTACAAAAACTGAAGGGTTGATGATCCCCACAAGGCCTGTTTCATGGGGGCCTTTATCACACAGGTAACAAGACAGACAAGTAAAGAAACAAAACGGGATGGAGAGGTGGTTCTGAGGTTAAGGCGCTTGCCTGCAAACCTTAACAACCCAGATTCAATTTCCTAGTACCCACATAAAGCCAGATGCACAAGGTGGTGCATGCGTCTGGAGTTGGTTTACAGTGGCTGGAGACCTGGAGTGCCCATTCTCTGAGTTTGTCTCTCTTCTTTCTATCTATCTCTCTGCTTGGAAATAAATAAATAAAAATAGCTAAAAATAAAATAAAAAGCAAGCAAGCAAGAAAGAAAAAAGCTGGGCACAGTAGCACATGCCTTTAGTCCCAGCATGCAGGAAGCAGAGGTAGGAGGATCACCATGAGTTCAAGGCCAGCCTGGCATTACAGAGTGAGTTCCAAGTCAGCCTGGGCTAGAATGAGACCCTTCCTTGAAAAAACAAAAACAAGGGGCTGGAGAGATGGCTTAGCGGTTAAGGCACTTGGCTGTGAAGCCTAAGGACCCAGGTTAGATTCTCCAGGTCCCACATAAGCCAGATGCACACAGTGGCACATGCATGTGGAGTTCATTTGCAGTGGCTAGAGGCCCTGGTGTGCCCATTCTCTCTCCTTCTGATAAATACATAAAAATAATAATAACAATAAAAAAAAAAGTAGAATGAAAAACCAAAAACAAGGGGATATGATGGAGTGAAGTTTCAAAGGGGAAAGTGGGGGGAGGGAGGGAATTACCATGGGAAATGTTTACAATCATGGCAGTTGTCAATAAAAAATTAATTAATTTAATAAAAAAAAAAGAAAAACCAAAACCAAACAACAACAAAAGTTAACATCATCAGGAATGGGTGGACGAGCAATGGAACAGGACAGGACACCTCACTTCTGCATTGGCCACGGCAAGCGAGCACTGCAGGACAGCACATGGGAAACCTTACGGACACATACACACACCATGCCTCACCACACACACGTGCGCGTCCAAACACGCATCCGGACACGAATACACACACACACTAACATCCAGAAATTCCTGTGCTGTGTCTTTTCCTGTGCATGTTCTGAAGCAACCTCTCAGCTTCTGCACCTAACTACAGTTTTACCACCCAAGTGTAAATTCCAAGACAACGTTGTTTTTAATTTTTTTTTTTTTTTTAAGGTCTCACTCTAAGCCGAGGCTGACCTGGAATTTACTATGCAGTCTCAGGCTGGCCACAAGTTCACAGCGATCCTCCTACCTCTGCCTCCAGAGTGCTGGGATTAAAGGCCTGCACCACCATGGCTGGCTGGATTTTTAAAAAATATTTCTTTTGGGCTGGAGAGATGGCTTAGTGGTTAAGTGCTTGCCTGTGAAGCCTAAGGACCCCGGTTCAAGGCTTGATTCCCCAGGACCCATGTAAGCCAGGTGCATAATGTGGCACATGCATCTGGAGTTCGTTTGCCCATTCTCTCTCTCTCTCCCCCTCCCTCCCTCTTTCTCTGCCTGTTGCTCTCAAATAAATAAAAATAAAAATAAATTTAAAAAACATTTCTTTTAATTTATTTATTAGAGACAGAGAGATGGAGAGAAAGAAAGAGTGAGAATGGGCGTGCCAGGGTCTCTAGCCACTGCAAATGAACCCCAGACACATGTTCCACCATGTGCATCTGGCTTACATGGGACCTGGAGACCTTAGGTTTCCCAGGCAAGCGTCTTAACCACTAAGCTGCTGAGCCATCTCTCCAAACCTGCTTCCCCAAACAGGGCTGGAATGAACGGCATGCACTACCATGGCCAATTTTTTTTTGGGGGGGGGGAGGGGTTTCGAGGTAGGGTCTCACTCTGGTCCAGGCTGACCTGGAATTAACTATGTAGTCTCAGGATGGCCTCGAACTCTCAGTAATTCTCCTACCTCTGCCTCCCAAGTGCTGGGATTAAAGGCGTGTGCCACCATGCCTGGCCTCCAATCTTTTTTTCAGGTATTACTTTTATTGGACACATCTAAGATTCACTTTTACATTATTATAAACATTTTACAAGTAAAATTGTTTTCATTAAAAAGAAAACATTTCCTGGATTTATCATTGTATAGAGGAAACAAAGGCCATATAATATATATCCAGTACTGAGGATCAAACTCAGGGTCTTGTGCATGCTAGGCAAGAGCTCTACCACTGAGTTACTCTCGCAGCTTTCAGTAACCAATTGTTTTTATTAAGATTCTGTTTGTTTAGCCGGTTTGGTTGTTTTTTTTTCGAGGTAGGGTCTCACTCTGGCCCAGGCTGACCTGGAATTCACTATGTAGTCTCAGAGTGGCCTCAATCTCACAGCAATCCTCCTACCTCTCCCTCCCAAGTGCTGGGATTTAAGGTGTGCGCCACCACACCCACCCTATTTATTAAGATTTTTTTTTTTTAGGGCTGGAGAGATGGCTTAGCGGTTAAGCACTTGCCTGTCAAGCCTAAGGACCCTGGTTCGAGGCTTGATTCCCCAGGACCCATGTTAGCCAGATGCACAAGGGGCACATGGGTCTGGAGGTCCTTTGCAGTGGCTAGAGGCCCTGGCGTGCCCATTCTCTATCTATCTATCAGCCTCTTTCTCTCTGTGTCTGTTGCTCTCAAATAAATAAATAACAAAAAAATTTTTAAAGATTTTTTTATGAACAATTTTCTTTTAAATTTTTTAAATTATTTATTAATTGAGAGCGACAGAGAAAGAGGCAGAGAGAGAGAAACAGGCAGAGAGAGAGAAAGAGAGAGAGAGAGAATGGGTGCGCCAGGGCCTCCAGCCACTGCAAACGAACTCCAGATGCCAGATGTGTGCACCCCCTTGTGCATCTGGCTAACGTGGGTCCTGGGGAATGGAGCCTCGAACCGGGGTCCTTAGGCTTCACAGGCAAGTGCTTAACCGCTAAGCCATCTCTCCAGCCCCTTATTAAGATTTTTTTTAAAAAAACTTTTATTTTTGTTTTATTGAGGGGGGGCAGATGAGGATAGAAAGAATGGATACACCAGGGCCACTGTAAATGAACTCCAGACACATGTGCCACATTGTGCATCTGGCTTACGTGGGTACTGGGGAATTGAACCTGGGTCCTTTGGCTTCCCAGGCAAGCTCCTTAATGGCTAAGCCATCTCTTCAGCCCTGTTTTCAAAGTTTTAATAAAAAAGAAGAAAAACTGCAAAAAAAAAAAAAAAAAAATCCAGATTCAAGTGTTCAAAAGGATTCAGGTGGTAACTATAATCCACTAGTCACTGGGCCAGAAGCTTTACACTCAGAAGTAGCAAGTTCTGGAATCTATTAGGGATGTCTGCCATGGGTGCCAGCTCCAACATGGAGGCTTGTATGGTAAATAATGGCTATCTCTTCTTGGCTGTGGATAATCTGCTTCCCCATCCAGAGAGGGCCTTAGCTGAAGTCACACACAGGGGTGAGACAGAATGAGTCAGGCTCCCTGACCAGTCTTTTCTTCCAAGTTACCACATCCTTCCCAGGGTTCAGGTCAGAGGCTCACAGATGGTGAATCCATTTCAGACCACATCCTGCCCAGCTCCAAAACCCTTCCAGCGTTCCAAATGTGGACTTTTGCCACCATGCCTGGCAACTTATTTTTTATTTTTATAGAACATTTGTTTATGAGAGAGAGAGAGACAGACGGGGGGGGGGGGAGGGGAGGAAGGAAGGAAGGAAGAAAGGAAGGAAGGGAGGAAGGGAAGGAGGAAGAAAAGGTGCACCACGGCCTTTAGCCACTGAAAACAAACTCCAGATGCATGCACCACTGTGTATCTGGCTTACATGGGCACTGTGGAATCAAACCTGGGTCCTTAGACTTTGCAGACAAGTGCCTTAACCACTAAGCCGTCTCCCCAGTCCTTTAATTTTAATTTAATTTATTTTGGTTTTTCTAGGTAAGGTTTCACTTTAGCCCAGGCTGACTTGGAATACACTATGTAGTCTCAGGGTGGCCTCAAATTCACAGCAATCCTCCTATCTCTGCCTCCCATGTGCTGGGACTAGAGGTGTGTGCCACAGGGTTGGAGAGATGGCTTAGCGGTTAAGGCATTTGCCTGCTGAAGCCAAAGGACCCAGGTTCAATTTCCCAGGACCCACATCAGCCACATGCACAAAGTGGCACATGTGTATGGACTTCATTCACAGTGACTGAAGGCCCTGACATGCCCATTTTTCTCCCTCTCTGCCTCTTTCTCTATCTAATAAAATTAATAAAAAATATTTTTAAAGATGCAAAAGAGCAGGGCATGGTGGCACACACCTTTAATGCACCTTAACTGCTAAGCCCTCTCTCCAGCTCCAGTTTTTAGGTGTTTTTTTTTTTTTTTTTTTTTTTTTTGGTATTCTGTTTTTTGACACAAAATTTCACTCTGTAACTCACTCTGGCCTCAAGCAGTTGACAATCACCCTGCCTGAGACTCCCTAGTTGCTAGGATTACACCCATGACCCACCAAATTTAGCTAGGCAAGAGAATCAAGGAGTTCAAGGGCAGAATGAGAAATACAGCAAAAAGAACATATACTGGGCTGAAGAGATGGCTTAGTGGTTAATGCACTTGTCTGCAAAGCCTAAGGACTCAGGTCTGACTCCCCAGAACCCACGTAACCTACAGGAACATGATGGCACATGTGTCTGGTGTCTGTATGTAGTGGCTAGAGACCCTGGCGTGCCCATTCTCTCTCTCTCTCTCTTTCTCATGCCCATTCTCTAATAAATAATTTAAAAAAAAGACCATGTATCACAACAAATGACAAAGAGAGCTTCAAGGTTCTACCTGCAGGAAGGTCAACCACAGAATGGAGGCCATAGCTTATGAGCGGGGCGTAGTGGCGCACGCCTTTAATCCCAGCACTTGGGAGGCAGAGGTGGGAGGATCGCCATGAGTTCGAGGCCACCCTGAGACTACATAGCGAATTCTACATCACCCTGGGTAGAGCGAGACCCTACCTCAAAAAAACAAAACAAAAACAAAAACAAGAATGAAGGCTATGAACACAGGAATCTTTAATCCTCCCTAATGACTTCCATGTCCCTGCTAGCCTCCAGTCCTAGCAGCATGGAGCCTGTCTTCAAGGGCATCCACCCATTCAGCTTCAGCACACCAAGTCCTCTATGACTTGGCTTTGTCCATTTTCCAAGCTTCAGCAACCCTGAAGGTCTAGCCACTCAGCCTAGCATTCCCACACACCACAAACCTGCCACACCTTTCCTCATCACAGGGCCTGTTTGCCATCTCCACCTCCTGTTTCATCTTCACATCCTCAAGAAACGGGAGTTATCACTCTTTTCATTTTTACTGAAGGGAGTGTTCAGAGGTAGGGTCTTCACTGTTGCCCTGGCTGACCTGGAACTCACTCTAGTCCCATGCTGGCCTTGAACTAACTGCAGTCCAACTACTTCTGACTCCAGAGTGCTGGGATTAAAAGCCTGAACCACTAACGAGAGCTATCACCCTCTTTACAGAAGAGGACAATGAAGCAGACAGTGACGGGCCCAGTACTGTCCAAGTGGAAGCCGTTCCCTCTCATAGCTCTGGAAATGCATGAGGTCCAACCAACATCTCAAGAAGCGTAAAATGTAAAAGGCAGTTCGAAAGCTTAATACACAAAAAACGAATGTAAAACATCTAGCGATTTTTGCCTAAACAGTATTTCACACAATCAAACTATCATTAATCATTTTTCTGCATTGATTACATGTGACAATATTTGACATTTGGGTTAAATAAAATACATTCCCAAAGCTAATTTCTCCTGTCTTGACTTTTTTACACATATAGGAGTAAGTTTGTTTGTTTGTTTTGTTTGTTTGTTTTTTGAGGTAGGGTCTCACTCTAGCCCAGGCTGACCTGGAATTCACTATGTAGTCGCAGGGTGGCCTTGAACTCATGGTGATCCTCCTACCTCTGCCTTTGGAGTGCTGGGATTAAAGGTGAGCACCACCACGCCCGGCTCGGAATAAGAAAGTTTTAAATCAACAGCTGGGCATGGTGGTACATGCCTTTTATCACAGCACTGGGGAGGCTGAGGTAGGAGAATTACAGTGAGTTCAAGGCGACCCTGAGCTATAGTGAGACCCTACCTTGAAAATCCAGATGCCCCGCCCAAAAATAACCCAGGAAGTCTTAAATCAGGCACACAGACTAGAGGCAAGGGTTATTAGTATTACTTCCGCCTAGAATCCACAGTGAGGGCTGGGGCGTGGCTCAGAGGTAGAGCTCCTGTCTAGAATCCACAGTGAGGGCTGGGGGCGTGGCTCAGAGGTAGAGCTCCTGTCTAGAATCCACAGTGAGGGCTGGAGGTGTGGCTCAGAGGTAGAGCTCCTGTCTAGAATCCACAGTGAAGGCTGGGGGCGTGGCTCAGAGGTAGAGCTCCTGTCTAGAATCCACAGTGAGGGCTGGGGGCGTGGCTCAGAGGTAGAGCTCCTGTCTAGAATCCACAGTGAGGGGCTGGGGGCATGGCTCAGAGGTAGAGCTCCTGTCTAGAATCCACAGTGCAGGGTTAAGGGTAGGACTCAGGCAGAATACTTGCCTAGGACGTTGGAGACCCTGTATTGGATCCCCAGCCTGACATACATACAAAAATAATCACAGCCAGGCTGGTGGCGCACACCTTTGATCCCAGCAGTCAGGAAGCAGAGGTAGGAGGATTGCCATGAGTCTGAAGGCACCCTGAGAATACATTGTGAATTCCAGGTCAGCATGGGCTAGGGGGAGACTCTACCTTGAAAAACAAAACAAAACAAATCACATAAATAGGTAATAGGTAATAAATTTTTCTTTATCCCTCCCTCCAATTTTTTTTTTTTTTTTTGAGGTAGGGTCTCACTCTGGTCCAGGCTGACCTGGAATTAACTATGTAATCTCAGGGTGGCCTCGAACTCATGGCGATCCTCCTACTTCTGCCTCCTGAGTACTGGAATTAAAGGAGTGTTCCATTACGCTCGACTCCGATGATTTTTTAAAAATATTTATTTATTTCAAAATTTTTTATTAACATCTTCCATGATTATAAAAACTATCCCATGGTAATGCCCTCTCTCCCCCTAAAACTACTTATTTATTTGAGAGAGAGAAAGGCAGATGACACACAGAATGCGCCACTGCAAAGGAACTCCAGATGCAAGTGCCACCTTGTGCAACTGGCTTTACATGGGTATTGCGGAATCAAACCTGGGTCTTTTGGCTTTGCTGGCAAGTGCCTTAACTAAGCCAGCTATCTAGCCCCGTTGATATTTTTGATACAGGTTCTCTTGAGCCTAGGCTGGCCTTGAACTCCTGATTTCTCATGCCTCCAACTTCTAAGTACTGGAATTACATACAGTAACCATGCCTGGCTTAGGTGACATTTTTTGTTGTTGTTGTTTGTTTTGTTTTCTCAAGGCAATGTCTCTCTCTAGGCCAGGCTGACCTGGTATTCACTATGTAGTCTCAGGATGGCTTTGAACTATGGTAACCGTAGTACTACCACTACCTGTGCCACCACACCTGGTTTCTTCTGTTTATTTTATTTTATTTTATTTTTTGCTTTCTTCTGTTTTTAAAAAAATATTTTTTTAGCCGGGCGTGGTGGCGCACGCCTTTAATCCCAGACCTCGGGAGGCAGAGGTAGGAGGATCGCAGTGAGTTCAAGGCTACCCTGAGAGTACACAGTGAATTCCAGGAGAGCCTGAGCTAAAGTGAAACCCTACCTCGAAGAAAAAAAAAAAAAGAAAAACAAAAACAAAAAACAACAAAAAAAACCTTTTTTATTTTTATTTATTTATTTGAGAGAGAGGAGAGAGAATGAGCATATCTGGGCCTCTAGCTGCTGCAAAAGAACTATAGACACATGTGCTGCCTTTTGCATCTGGCTTACAAAGGTCCTGGAGAATTGAACCTGGGTCCTTTGGCTTTGTAGGCAACGGCCTTAACCTCTAAGCCATCTCTCCAGCCCATCTTTCTCTCTCTCTCTCTCTCTCTTTATTTTTATTTTTTTTTTTGTTCATTTCTATTTATTTATTTATTTGAGAGTGACAGAGAGAGAAAGAGGCAGATAGAGAATGGGTGCGCCAGGGCCTTCAGCCACTGCAAACGAACTCCAGACATATGCGCCCCCTTGTACATCTGGCTAACGTGGGTCCTGGGGAGTTGAGCCTCCAACCGGGGTCCTTAGGCTTCACAGGCAAGCGTTTAACCGCTAAGCCATCTGTCCAGCCCCTCTCTCTCTTTTTAAAATATTTTTATTTATTTATTCACAAGCAGAAAGAGAGAGAATGGGCATGACAGGGCCTCTAGCTGCTGCAATTGAATTCTAGATGCATGTCCTGCTTTGTACACCTGGCTTTACGTGGGCACCGGGGAACTAAACCTGGGTCCTTAGGTTTTGCAGCCCCTGGCTTCTTTTTCAAAATATTTATTATAAATCAGTAAATAATTTATTTAAGATAGACAGATAGAATGAGTGCCCCAGGGCCTCCACCTACCGAGAAGGAACTCCAGGCACATCTGGGTCCTTAGTCTTCACAGAAAAGCACCTTAACTGTGAAGCCGTATCTCCAGCCTATGGCTTCTTTTTAAAAAAACTATTTTAGCCAGGCGTGATGGCGCACGCCTTTAATTCCAGCTCTCGGGTGACAGAGGTAGGTGCGTTGCTGTGAATTTGAGGCCACCCTGAGACTACATAGTGAATTCCAGGTTAGCCTGGGCTAGAGAGCAAGACCCTGCCTCAAACAACCAAAAAAAAAAAAAAAAAATCATTTATTTGTGAGAGAAAGAGTGGCCATGCCAGGGGGCCTCTTGCCGCTGCAAACAAACTCCAGACGCATGTGCCACTTTATGCATCTGGCTTTACATCAGCAGCAGGAAACTGAACACAGGTGGTAAGGCTGTGCAGCAAGCACCTTTAGCAGCTGAGCCACCTCTGCAACCCCATGCACATGGCTTTTCCTGGATACTGAGGAAAATGAACCTAGGTGGCAGGCTTTGCAAAAAGTACTTTTAACGGCTCAGCCATCTCTCTAGCCTCTCTTTTCTTCCTTTCTTCTAGTTCTTCTTCTTTTTTGGGGGGGAGGTGTTTTGTTTTGTTTTGTTTTGGAGGAGGTAGGGTTTCACTCTAGCCTAGGCTGACCTGGAACTCACTATGTAGTCTCAGGGTGGCCTCAAACTCACGGCGATCCTCCTACCTCTGGCTTCCCGAGTGCTGGGATTAAATGGCTTTCTTCCCGTCTTTCTGAGATAGTCTTGTCATGTATTAAGCCCAGGCTCTCCCCTGCCATTTATGATCCCCCTGCCTCAACCTACTTAATGTTGAAATTAAAGGCCTGTGTCACAATACCGGTTTAGTTATTTTGTTCTGTTTTGTTTTGAGACAGAGTCTCACATAGCCTAGGTTGCTCTGGAACTCACTTTGTAACTGAAGATGACCATGAACTAACTGATCCTTCTGCCTCCACCACCCAAGTGCTGGGTTTATAGGCATCCATGCTTTGTTGAGACAGTTTTGCTATACTGCCCAGGCAGGTGTTTAACTCATAGGCTCAAGGATCCTCTCATGGCCTCCTGAGCCGCTAGGACTACAAGCATGAACCAATAGTCTTAGCTCTATAATGTACAGGATTATAAAAGCAATAACCCCCAGACCCAGCATAACAGTAAGGAAGGAATGGGTTGCAGACACTAATGGTGACACAGCTTGAACCATCTGGTGCTAGTAAAAACTAGCTCAGGCTGGAGAGAAGACTTAGCATTTAGGCACTTGCCTGCAAAGCCACAGAACCCAGGTTCAATTCCCCAGGACCCACATAAGCCATATGCACAAGAAGGCGCATGTGTGTAGAGGTCATTTGCAGTGGCTGAAGGCCCTGATGCACCCATCCTCTCTCTCTCTCTCTCCAATAAATAAATAAAAATAAAAATACGAATAAAAAAATCTTAAAAATAAAAAACTAGTTCAAGAGGGCTGAAGAGATCACTTACCAGTTACGGAACTTGCTTACAAAGCCTAAGAACAGGAGTTAATTTCCCCAGTGCCCATGTAAAGCCAGATACACAACATGATGCATGTGTCTGGAGTTCATGTGCAGTGGCTAGAGGTCCTGGCACTCCTATTCTCTATCTCCCTCTCTATTCTCTGTGTCTCTCAAGTAACTCAAATATATATATACTAGTCCAAGAAAGTGGCTCCTGACATGTTCTGCATGGGATGTCAACCCCAGTCTGGGGCAGAAGAGATGTAGTCGAGCCCAGTAAACTCCAGGGCTGGGATGTGACTGTTCAGCCACCCCTATCTTGCCTCCAGAGAAAGCACCTGACATCCACAAGTGACACCAGCTCAAGGCTCTGTACACCTTCATCCTCAGCACTTGAGTTGCATTTTATTTTTTTAATAATTTATTTATTTATAAGAGGAAAGAGAGAATTAGGCAGATAGGTAGAGACAGGGCATGCCAGGGGCTCTAGACACTACAAATGAAGTCCATATACATGTGCCACTTTGTGCATCTGGCTGTATGTGGGTAACAGGAAATCGAGCCTGGGTCCTTTGGCTTTGCTGCCAAGTGCCTTAACTGCTAAGCCATCTCTCCAGCCCTGTATTTTACTTTTTATTATTTTATTTATTTACTTTGGATTTTTTATTTTTTTCAAGGTAGGGTCTCACTCTAGCCCAGACTGACCTGGAATTCACTATTAGTCTCAGAGTGGTCTCAAATTCATGACATTTGTCCTACCTCTGCCTCCTAATAGCTGGGATTAAAGGTGTGTACCACCATGATGGATTATTTTCTATTTTTATTTTATTTTATTTTTAACTTTTAATTTTTTATTTATTTGACAGAGAGAAAGAAGCAGAGATAATGGGCACGGCAGGGCCTCCAGCCACTGCAAACGAACTCCAGATGCATACACCCCCTTGTGCACCTGGCTTATGTGCATTTTGAAGAATCGAACCAATGTCCTTGGCTTTGCAGGCAATTGCCTTTACAGCTAAGCCATCTCTCCAGCCCCTTATTTTAAAAATGAATGTTATTGCTGGGCATGGTGGTACACACCTTTAATCTCAGCACTTGGGAGTCAGAAGTAGGAGGATTGCTGTGTGTTCAAGGCTAGCCTGGAGGTACATAGTGAATTCCAGGTCAGTCTGGGCTAGAGCAAAACTCTACCTCGAAAAAACAAACAAACTTTATTTATATATTTGAGAGGAAGAGAGACAGCAACAGAAAGAGCATGCCAGGACCTTTTGCCACTTCAAATGAATTCCAGATGCATGTGCAACATTGTGCATTTGGTTTTGTGTGGGTTCTAGGAATTCAAACCCAGGCTACCAAGCTTTGCAAGCAAGAGACTTTAATTGCTGAGCTATCTCACTCTCCAGCTCCTTGAGTTGTATTTTTAAGTGTCTGAGTCCCTTCCCTGCCCCGTGCCAGCTGGGAAGAGGTGTCAGATGGCCCTGGCTCATGTCCCAGTACAGCACTGGCCAAAGGAAATATCATTTCCCTAAGTCCTTGGACTTTCCCATCTGTAAAATGGAGATGAAGGAGGCACTACACAGAGGCGGGTTCACCTGGCTCATGGCCACATCAACTCTGACCAGAAAATACATGGAAGGAGAAATCTTATGAGTTTGAGTTTGGGCCACAGAGTGAGTTCCAGGACAGCCTGGGCTACCTGAGACCCTCTATCAAACCCCATGCCTAAAAAAGCAAAAGTACAGTAAGTTCACCTTATACAAGACATGTAGCCAGACATGGTGGCACATGCCTTTAATCCCAGCACTTGGGGAGGCAGAGGTAGGAGGATTGCCATGAGTTCAAGGCCACCCTGAGACTACACAGTGAATTACAGGTCAGCCTGGGCTAGAGGAAGACCCCAACTTGGAAAAAAAAAGAAAAAAGAAAAGACAAGACATGTAAGACAAAAGCATAAAAACATTTTATAGTGTTAGCTGGGCATGGTGGTCACACACCTTTAATCTTAGCACTCAGGAGGCAGAACTAGGAGCTGAAGGCCACCCTGAGACTACACAGTAAGTCAGCCTGGGCTAGAGGGTGAAACCCTACCTCAGAAAGACAACCCAAAACCAGGTGTGGTGGTGCACGCCTTTAATCACAGCACCTGGGAGACAGAGGTAGGAATGTTGTGAGCTAGAGACCACCCTGAGACTACATAGTGAATTCCAGGTTAGCCTGGGCTACACTCTGTCAAAAAAAAAAAAAAAAAAAAGCCAGGCATGGTGGCACATGCTTTTAATCCAGCACTTGGGAGGGACAGACAGGAGGATTGCTGTGAGTTCAAGGTCACCCTGAGCCTATTCCAAGTCAGCCTGTGCTAGAAGGAGACCCTACCTTGAAAAACCAAAAAAAAAAACCAAAATAAAAAAAAAAAGAACCCCCCCCCGCCCCAAAATAGCAAACCAAGCCGTGTGTGGTGTATGCCTTTAATCCCAGCACTCAGGAGGCAGAGGAGGATTGCCCTGAGTTTGAGGTCACCCTGAGACTACATAGTGAATTCCAGGTCAGCCTGAGCTAGAGCGAGACCCTCCCTCGGAAAACAAAAACAAAAACAACAACAACAAAAAAAAGCAAACCAAAAAATTTATAGTCTTTATCACTAACTCATCACACAATCTCTCCATCTGGATTGCAGAGGAAACAACACTCCAGATTTAAGGCATGATGAGATCTCATGACCCTGTGATGGGCAGGCAGAATGGATTCAATCATGATGCCACAATCAGGATGACAGGGCCTGTTGATCTGTTGAGCCAGGACTTTGCTTCAGGCCCTGTGCTAAGCACAATGGGAACATCTAAAGTCCCCAGCCCTGTCCAGCTTCCAAAATTCTAGTTAGGTATTGTACCAGTGAGAATGTAGTATATTGCCATTCCTTAACTCTGGATTCTAGACAGGAGACCTACCACTTAGCCATGCCTCCAGGCCCTCACTATGGATCTAGGTAGGTGTTGTACCAATCTACATAACCAGCCCTCTTTTTAATTTTTATTTGAAATAGGGTGTTAAAAGTAGTCCAGACAGGCATGGTACACACCTTTAATCCCAGCACTCTAGAGGCAGCTGTAGGAGGATTGATGAGAGTTCCAGGCCAGCCTGAGACTACAGAGTAAATTCCAGGTCAGCCTGGGAAAGTGTGAGACCCTTCCTCAAAAAAAAAAAAAAAAAAAAAAAAAAAAAGGTAGTTTAGCCTGGCCTCAATATCAAGTGTTCTGACACAGCTGGGCATACAGGGAACATCCCCTAAGGATTAGTTGCTTCATCTGCAGTTATATGCACTTCTTAGGTCAGAATCTGATGTTATAACATAAGTGACAGTGTATTCTCTTTTGGCATGTTCCACTGTTAGCAAGTCCCCAAGTTCACTACCATTCCTCTGGCCCTAATAGCACAGTATCTGTGAACAGAATCCTCTTATCATATTCATAACACATACACAAGTACCATCCAGAGGCTCCATCACAGCCATCTGGCCCAAATGGTCACCTCCACCATGGAAATGAGAAAGCCCCAGGAAGCCCATCAACACCACGCCCCTGCTCACTGACCCTAGCACAGGCCTGTTACCTAGCAGGTAGTCAATGAGCACTGGTGTGGTCCGCTCCGTCAGGCCCCATTTGAAGACAAAGCTGAAACTCACCTTGAGGGAGGGGATGTCCTCTGCGCGGATTACAAACTCGTCCCGCTCTCGGAAGATGCCCTCACCACCACTCTCGCCAGCCTCCTCATCAGTTTCACCGCAAACTGCTGCTGTTTCCTGCTTCTTGGCCAGGTGTAGAGGCCGGGCATCTGGGGGCTCAGGATCCTCAGGGGATGGGGCAGCAGGCTCCTCAGGAGGGGCAGCTGGTGGGACTTCTGGCTGTGGGGCTGGTGGTGGTGAGGGCAGAGCTGGTGCCGGTGGTAGCTGAGGTGGAGGTGGCGAGCTGGCCACAGGAGTCACCAGTGGGGGAGGTGATGGCAGGGCTGGTGGAGGAGGAGGAGGCGGCGGCGGTGGGGGTGGGGGTGGTGGAGGCTGAGGTGTTGGGGCAGGAGGTGGGGTGGGTGGGGGCTTCTCCTCCAGCAACGGGGGCTCTGGGGATCAGAGAGAAAACAGTCAGGTCTGCATGCTACTCATGGAGGCTAGGTTTGAACTCCTGATTCTCTTGCTCCCATCTTCCAAGTGCTAGAATTGGTCATGTGCCATGCCTGGCTGTCTTGTCCTTAAATGTCCCTGTGCCAACAGCCTTTTTACGCTCAACTTGTACTCTGCCACATCAGTCTTCCTCAGGGATCCTTTTTTGCAGCTCCAGTAACTATGTGCCGTCCCTAAACCCCTTCTCAGAGCCTTCTGGAATGCCTCTCCGTGCCTGCAAAGCCATACTTGGCTTTTAACTCTAAGTCCTATCATCTGTGTCTCTGCAGCTGTGTTTCTTCCCAGGGTCTTGACCTCCAGCCAAACCCTTCCCTGGCCTCTCCACAGCCTTCTCCCTAGTCTCAGACTATTATTGCATTCCCTGTTGACCTACCTTGTTTTAATGTGGTTTGGGGGATAGAATCTAGGTGGCTGCATATGCTAGGCAGGTATTCGACTGCTCAGCCACACCCCATGGCCCTCACTGTGGACTCTAGGCAAACGCTCTACATCTGAGACACATTCCCAGGGCCCCTTTTTACTTTTTAAAATTATTTATTGATTTATTTGCAAGGAGAAAGAAAGAAGAATGTGTGTGCCAGAGCCTCCAGCTGCTGCAAACAAACTCCAGCCACCCTGTGCATTTTGCTTACGTGGGTGCTGGAGAATCAAACCTGGGTCCTCAAACTTTGCAGGAAAGTGCTTTAACTACTAAGCCATCTCTCTAATCTGAGTTTTTTGTTTTGTTTTGTTTTTCCGGGGTAGGGTCTCACTCTAGCTCAGAACGACCTGGAATTCACTCTATAGTCTCAGGGTGGCCTCGAACTCATGGCGATCCTCCTACCTCTGCCTCCCAAGTGCTGGGATTAAAGGCGTGCACCACCACACCTGGCTACCATTTATTTATTTTATTTCTAAGCAGAGAGAGAGAAAGCAGACAGAGAATGGGTGTGTCAGGACATCCACCCGCTGTGAACCTCCTCCTCCAGATGCACGTGCCACTTTGTGCATTTGGCTTTATGCGGGTACTAGGGAATCCAACCTCAGTTTTTAGGTTTTGCAGGCAAGCACCTTAACCGTTAAGCCATCTCTCCAGCTCCCTTTTAAACTTTTTGAAAATTATTTATTTGAGAGAGGGAAAGAGGCAGACAGAAAGAGAGAGAGAGAGAGAATAGGCCTCCAGTCACTGTAAATGAACTCCAGACACGTGCAGCGTGCGTCCCTTGTGCATCTGGCTTACATGGGTCCTGGGGAATCGGCTTTGCAGGCAAAGGCCTTAACTGCTAAGCCATCTCTCCAGCCCCCTTTTAAACTTTTTGAGCAGGGTTTTCCTAGTTTGCCAAAGCTGCTGGTTGTTTGTTTTGTTTTTCCAGGTAGGATCTCCCTCTAGCCCAGGCTGACCTGGAATTCACTATGTAGTCTCAGGGTGGCCTCGAACTCACAGCGATCCTCCTACCTCTACCTCCCAAGTGCTGGGATAAAGGCGTGTGCCACCACGCACAGCTAAAGCTGTCCTTGAACTCAGTTTATCCAGGATATCCTTGGATCTTTGATCCTCCTGCCTCAGCATCCCAAGTAACTGGGATGTCAGACCTGTGGAACCTCTCTTGGCTCCCATTAAATTCTGTCTAAACACCATTTCAAGACAGCAGTAACTTTGGGTTGGGGAGATGGCTCAGTGGTTTCAAGTGCTTGCCTACAAAGATTGCTGGCCCACTTTCAATTTCCCAGTACCCACAAAAAGACAGATACAAAATGTGATGCATGTATCTGACGTTCATTTTCAACAGCAAGAGACCCTGGAATGACCATTCACACATGTCCATGTAAATAAATAAATATATTTAAAAATTAGAAATAAAAAGTCAGAGAAGAGGCTAGGCAAGGTGGCACACACCTTTCACCCAGCACTCTGAGAAGAATCGTCATGTGTTCTAGGCCACCCTGAGACTACATAGTGAAATCCAGGTCAGCCTGGGCTAGAGTGAGACCCTACTTCAAAACACACACAAAAACAAAAAAGACAAAAGCCAGGCTGCACAGATGGCTTAGCAATTAAGGCACTTGCCTGCAAAGCCAAAGGACCCAGGTTCAATTCCCCAGGACCCATATAAGCCAGTTTGTTGGTAACAGCTGGAGGCCCAGGGTGTGCCCATTCTTTCTCTTTCAAATAAATAAAAGACAGAAGCCTTCTTGCAGAACCTGCCATACCACCAACCTACATCACGCCAGTAGAGGTCCTGTCACCTTCCCTGAGTATCACTCTTCCCCAAACACCCTTGGCCCTCAGTACCACATCTCATTCACCCAGTGCTAGGGAGTCAACCAAGGGCAGTGTGCACGCTAGCCAAAATGCTCTACTACTGAGCCATTGGCCCTCATTGGTGACTCCCTCCTCAAGGAGTTCAAACACCTTCTTCTGTCCTCCATCACCTTTCACTTATAATCTGCTCTGTCCCCACCATCCTCTAGGCCCAGCATTGGGTTTTGGTGAGCTCTTGAGTCACTCTGGGTATTATTACAAAAATATGCAACAAGGGCTGGAGAGATGTTAAGGCGTTTGCCTGTGAAGCCAAAGGACCCAGGTTTGATTCCCCAGTACCTAAGTAAGCCACATGCACAAGGGGGCGCATGCATCTGGAGTTCATTTGCAGTGGCTGGAGGCCCTGGTGTGCCCATTCTCTGTCTGTCTCCTCTCTCTCCGCTTGCAAATAAAATAAATCTTTTTAAAAAAATGCAACAAGCGTGGTGGCGCACACCTTTAATCCCAGCACTTAGGAAGGTAGAGGTAGGAGGATCTCTGTGAGTTCAAGTCCCACCCTGGGACTACATAGTGAATTGCAGGTCAGCCTGAGCTAGAGGGAGACCTTACCTCAGGAAAACAAGCAAACAAAAAAACTCATTTCTCAAATGTACTTTTTGATCTTCATCACAAAATTACCTTTGCAAGTGTGCTTGTGTACAAAATCTACATGACAGAAAAACGGTTTACTCTGCAACCTGCGGTCTGTGACCTTAACAGCTGCTCCATACCCAGATCACTGATCCACACCTCCTGCAGCTCAATGGAGGGATTCCTGGCACCTCCAAGCCACGCCCCCAGCCCCTCACTGTAGATCCCTCCAATCTCACCTGGTGTGCCACTGCTGTTGGAACTGGGCAGGCTTGGGAGAGGGGGCGGACCTGGGACTGTAGGTTCAGTGTCCAAAGGTGGACCTTCTGGGGTGGAAGTGTCCTTAGGCCCTGCGAGAGGCGGATCGTCCAGGGCAGAGATAGCCGAGGAGATGCTCTCTTGTAGATCCCGGTTCTTGGCTACAGAGTCTTCCTCATCAGAGGAGAAAGACGGCAGTGTCTCAAGGTTCCGCTTCAGCTCCTCATCCAGCCGTTTGCAGGGCGATGGGCAGCCCAGGCCCAGACCCTCACTCTCTGCAGCCTCCAGTGCACCTCCCAGGCCAAAAGGGCCAGCAGGCGGGGCATGTGGCACAGTGGGTGCTGTGGGTGGTGTGGGTTGCAGGCCTCTGGCAGGCATAGAGGTTGGCACACTCTTGGGTGGGCTGAGTGGGGGTGTCAGGCCTGCTGGGTAGAGTGGTGGGTGGCGTTTGCCTGACTTGAGGAAGTCCAGGAAGGAGGCCATGAAGCCTGACTTCATCTCTGGCTGCTTCTCCTCCACCTCCTTGATCTTGGCCTCAATTTTCTCCCGAGTTAGGCTGGAGTCTAGGTTGTTGTGGTCAGCGCCAGGAATGGCATCACCAGATGGGACTCCCAGACCCTCGCCAGCCTTGGGCACAGACAGCTTGATCTAGATTAAGGGGGCAGCAGGAGGTCAGGGCCCCAGCAGCTCAGACCCCAGCCTTCCTCCCTCAGCCTCAAAGGCCCACATATTAGCCTCCTCTCAGACCCGGGGGGGGGGGGGGTCCAGAACCTACCCCTTCTCCATCAGACCATGGGGTCCAGTCCCCAGTTTTTTTCCCTCAGACCAGCCCAGCTTCACCTCACTTAAGACTCACATCCAGATTTCCACTCATCTGAGTCCTAGAACTCAATCCTACAGACCATTCTTAGAAGGCAGGTAAGGCCCTAAGTTCTTCCCTCAAAAGATTCACTGATCTCTCTGCTGTCTTACACTCTTCCCATAAAACTCAGCCAACACAAGACTCCAGTGTCCATCGTTCTGTGTGTAACACCTGAGAACCTGGTCTAAATGCCCTGCCCCCTTTTGAACTCCACATTACAATTCTCAGATTTTCTGAAGACCCTGAAGTTCCATCCCTCAGTGTCCTCTCCTTGCAGTTTCAGTAATCCACACAGTCCCAATACCCAGAGCTTGGACATCCCAGCCCAACCCTTCCAAGATTCAGGCCACCTCACCTTCAGTGGCTTCAGGGGCTCCAACCGAGTGCCTCCCATTTCCTCTGCCTTCCTGCCTCTGCCTCTGCCCCGGCCCCGCGGCTTCTTGGCCCCTTCAGCAGTCATAGAGGCTGAAGCTGGCCCTGCAGTGGTAGGACCCTCCAGTGGGCGGATCCGAGGCCTTCCTCGTGGCCGGGGAGGACCATCTCGCTTTGCCTTAGTGGGCTTACGACCGCGACGTCGGGGGCCATCAGGACCCGGGTTGGGTGGGCAGAAGTCTATGTCACCAAGTGGTGAGAGGGCTGGCCGGGAGCGACAGCTGGACACTAAGTCAGGCAGGCGCCGTGGGTTGAGGCGGATGTCTGCGGGCACATCAGCTTTATCCTCATCTGCCTCGAACTCGTATTCCTGGGCGTACAGCTTCTTGGGAGTCTGGAAGGGAGGATCTCGGCGCCGCAGCAGGTGGAAGGACGATGTTTTCAGCAGCTTCTTTGGCTTGGTTGAGCAGAAGATGGGTGAGGTCAGGCCACCTTTAGGCTCAGAGGCAGGTGGTGGTGGCGGAGGTGGCGGAGGAGGGGGTGCTGCCTGGTGTGGCCCACTCTGAATCAGGCCCAATGGCTCGGCATTAACCGTGGAGGGGAGCTCAGGAGGTTTGTTGGGGTCCAGGCCCAAGCCTGGAGTCTCCGGTCCAGCTCCTGATGCCCGAGCGGGACAATAGGGCCCATAGGGATCATAGGCAGGTGGACCTGGCGGTGGCCCAGCACCTGTCTTGGGGTCACCTTCATCCTCAGTTGGCCCAGTTTTGCCATAGTCATCTGCTGCCCCTCCACCAAACATCTCCTCCATGGTGGGGAAGAAGCTGCGCTCCTCATCCTGCAGCAAGGAGTCAGGGAAGCAGATGGATGTGAGGGGCACAAACCGTGGCGCCTTAGTGCCTTGTGGGCTGGGGCTTCGATAGGCACTCGCTGGATCTTTTCCCTCTGAGTTAGCAGGGCCCACGCCAGTGTCCCCAGGTCCTGGTGGCAGTGGCTCTAGAGCTCCAAGCAATTCCTGCATGGCCCCAGGAGGTTCTAGGCTCTCCTCAGGTCGTAGGCGGGGACTTGGGGCAGCAGGCTCCAGGCCGTGACTTCGAAGATGGGCCTCAAGCTGTAGTGGCATTGGTGGGGGTGGGGGTGGAGGAGGAGGTGGCTGGGGTGCCCCATCCCTGGTGGCTGTCTCAAGGAGGTGAACGCCAACTTTGGAGGCGCTGGGAGAGGGACTGGGGGCATGGCTGAGGACGGAGGGGAGCAGTTGGGGGGGAGGTGGAGGCAGCACCAGCGGGAGGTCAGGGCCTCCAGCCTCCATTAGGAGGCTGTGGGGTGTAGGTTGGGTGGACTGGGCTGTGGGAGGAGGTGGTGGTGGACTCTTCTGCAAGAAAGCACCCAACTCCTTGGCGCCAGCTCCATAGTGGACAACTGAGGTGGCCAGGCCCTCAGGGGTCTCACCACCCCTCTCTGGCCCTTTCTTCTTTTCCTTCAGCCTCCCCAGGCCCAGCTCCAGAGCAGCCGTGGCACCCTCATCCAGGCTGGAGCTGGTTCGGATGACACTCTGCAGGTGGTACCTCTGGGGGTCTTCCTTGGCCAACTCATAGGGTGCGCCGGGTGGGCCCCCAGCCCCACCACTCCCTCCAAGTCCCTTGGAGGCATCAGTTGCCCCATCCTCGCCCACCAAGCCATCTGCCCCTGAGGTCCGAGGTGGGCTAGGTGCCTGCAGCAGATGTTGTATCAGGAACTCCTCATCCTCGGTGCGCTCGGCTGGTGTTCCACCGGGGCCAGCCAGCAGCTCAGAGCCATCTCCCTTTCCCTTGTAGCCACCTGCTCCAGCTGCATAGCTGCTGGCTCCAGGGGGTGCCAGGAATGGGGCAGACGCTAAAACTGAGCTTAAGTACTTGCCAGGGGCTCCTGGGGAGCCGACACCAGGTGGACGCCCAGTGGCTGGTGGAGACTGGAGTGGCCGGATGATGTGGGATGGACTGGCTTCCCCACCACCTCCCAGGGAGCTGGGTCCCCAGCCACCTCCATGGCCTGAGAGTGCTGGGGAATGGCCAGTACTATAACTGAGTGAGGGGCTGGCTGTGGGAAGCCCTTGTGAATGGGCAGATGGCCCTGGGTATGGCTCACCTTGTACCCCATATAACTGCCCCTGGAGCTGGTCTGGTGAGTAACTCTGACATGTAGCCAGGCCAGGTGGTGGTGGACCACTGGGGGGCTGAGGGGGACCCCCAGAGTAACTGGGGCCTTTGCTTAAGTCCTGTGCTTGACCCCCTCCAAATCCTTGGCCATAAGCTTGGGGTCCCAGAAGCCCTTGGGGCTGACCAGGAGAATAGGCCTGGCTACCAGCTGCCCCAGCCCCAGAGGCTTTCCCGGGCGCATATGCTCCTGCTGGCCCACCCAGGCTCTGACACTTGGGGGTGGCTGTGGAGCGGGAGGGTGGGGGCCTGGTAGCACCCCCTGCAGCTGGTCCATAACCACCCTTGCCCGTCTTGTAACCAGGTGACTGGATGATGGGTCTATACCCACCACCACCAGCCCCAGCCCCACCTCCACCAGGGGTCTCAGGACCCGTTGCCCGGCCAGTTGTACCAGCAGTGGCACCACTGGGCCCAGCCTTGCTAGGTTCACCAGCACCTGGAGAGGGCTCCCCACCACCCAGGGGGCTGCAGGCCAAGTTGGCCCGGTGGCCCATGGAGGGGTAGCTGCCTCCACAGCTCAGATAATGCTGAAGGGTATGGGCTGGTGGTGGGGGTGGTGGGGGCTGGGCACTGGCTGGCCGCTGGTAGTGTTTGATGACAGTATCCTGCCGGGGCAGAGCTCGCTCAGGTGGGGGACCAGGGGCAGCACCCGAGAAATTGTAGAGCTGAGGGGAAGATGGTTCAGCCGCAGCGGCTGCAGCAGCAGAAGAAGAAGCCAACAGATTGAACTGAGTTGGGAGGTGGCGGGGAGGTGGGGGTGGATCTGGGGGTCCAGGACGATAAGGGGGGGTCTGAGCAGGGCCAAGGCCAGCAGGCCCCAGGACACCACCACCTGCCAGGCGCTCAAAACCCAAGGAGGAGGGCACTGTGGGTGCCTGGGAAGGCTTTAAATGGAGTACATCATGGGGGGATAGGAGCCCATTAGCAGGAGGACTGAATGGGGGATCCTGGAGGCTGAGGGAGGAGGGCACCGGAAAGGGGCGGCTGCCGAAGGAAGCCGGGTGCTGGTAGGCAGACAGGGCAGAGGAGGATGGGAAGGTGCTGGAAGCCGGAAGGGCGCCAGAGATGAAGAGCTCCGTGGGGCCTGGTGTATGCATAGCTGGAGATGATGGAGAAGACTAGGTCAGAGCAGACCACAAGCCAACCCCTCCCTAGTCCTCCAGGGTCTGTGTAAGGCTTACCTGTTTGCCAGGAAGGACTGCGAAATTGGGAAAGGAGAGAGGAAGCGGAGGGGCCGGGCTGGGGGCCCCGGGATTCCAGGGCCGAGATGAGGTTCATGACGGAGGCGTCGGGCCCTGCGGAGCCCGCGTGATGGAGACCAGTATCGAAAAGTCCAGAAAGGCCTAGCAAGGATAAGGAATAGAGTCAAATATGTGGAGGATATGCGCAGGATTGGGAGAGTCGGGGAAGGCACTAAACAAAGTAGAGTGGGGAAAGGGTTGGATGGGAAAGACAGGCTAGCCTAGCATTCGGGAGGCTGTGGCAAGGAGAGCAAAGGTTCAAGGACAGCCTGAAAAAGTTAGCACAATCTCAAATTTTAAAAAGGGCTGGAGAGATGGCTTGGCAGTTAAGGCATTTGCCTGGAAAGTCAAAGGATCCCAGCTCGATTCTCCCGGACCCACGCTCTCTCAAGTAAATAAAATATATATTAATAAAAAAGAAAGAAAGAAAGGGCTTAGGAGTTTACGTTCAGTGGTAGAGCGCTTGCCTAGCATGTGTGAGGCTCTGTGTTCCATTTCCAGCACCACGGAAGGACCCAGAAAAAGTCAAAGGCAAAAGGACCACGGGAAAGACATCCAGATATTAAAAAAAAACTTTAAAACGCAAAGCAGCCAGGACGATCAGCCAGCCAAACACGAGGAAAGGACTGGGGTGGGCTACAGAGGGGCAGAAAAGACTGGAAGAGAAGGTGGGATTTGGGGACTGATGGGTCACGGCCAATCAGAGGGAAGGGGGCGGAGCCAAAGATGGGGCGGACGAATCCAACGTGAAATTAAGTAGGAACCAGCCGCCTCAAGGCAACCAATCAGAGTAGAGGTAACAAGAGGAGGGCCACGACCAATTAGGAGGGGCGGAACTTCCAACAACCAATCAGCTGCCTTGGGGGGCGGACCAGGCCCAGCCAGGCGGGATGGGGGCCATACCTGCCGGGTGGTGGTTGGTGGCATAGCTTTGCAGTGGGTGGGGGGCCGCGTAGGCCTGGCGATGCAAGATGTCGGTTTCTGGGTGCGAGGTCCGGGAGCTGCCATAGACCAAGCTGTGGGCAAAGGAGAGATGTCAGAATGGCCTCCCAAGCTACCATCTGAGAGGGAAGCCAAAACATACCTAGGGGTCTTGGGAGAAACCTTCCACCTGACTGCAGGTATTCCCAAGGAATCTAGGGCTCAAAAGGGAGCACATGAAAAAGCTACCCCACTCTAGAGCCCCGGGGACTCTCACGTCTGCAAACATAAGTATGCATAGCCAGAGAGAAGGCAGGAAGTCAAAGGACTCGTCTATAGATGAAAATGTGAAAGGCGTGGTCCTCTCCAGTCCTAACCCCAAGATGCAGACCGTGGGGCAAACGCCCTCGGGGGGAGGGGCACAAAACACCCCCCAAGCCAAAGCAGTACAGATCAGAGCTAAGGGAAGGTTCCAACGAGGCAGGAGACGGCTTCTAAACCCAAATGGCAAGGGGAGGAGGGAGGAAGGGGATAGAACCCGGGGAAAGTCCCAGATACAAGTGTGAACATGAGTACTGTCCATCCCCAGGGGCTGAGGTTCAAGTGCATGGGCCCGGGCAAAGTCAGGTGCGTGTACAAAAGGGGTTCAATTCAACCATTGGGAAAAAAAAAGGTGCAGATGGAGGGATCGCACTTGAAAATTTAGGATAAGCTGGTGTTTGGAGGGAGAGGGGCTGGGGGCGGGCAGAAGAGTAAGAGCACGACCCTGATAACGCAGTAAGTGGCAGGCCCACGGGTGGACACGCGTACATAAACACACACGACAGCGAAACATCCGATTCCCCCCATGCAAGGGCCCCAAATATGTGGTCCAGACTCTGGAGGTCAAGCAAACACTACAATCATCCACCAGAATTCTCTTCTTTTGGGTGGGGGAGGAAAAGGGGGCGTGTCCCAGATGTGGACCCCCCTTAGAACCCTAGTTTAAGAAGGGGGCGGGGCCCCTGCCCACTCTACGCGCGGAATTTCTTCAGTGGGGGAGGGCCCGAGTGGCCCAAGCCTCGCGCAGTCCCGAAACAATAGGACCTGGGAAGGGGTGCGCGCCCCCCACACACACAATCTGCGCTCTAATTCTCGAATCCTTCCCACCTTTGCAATAGCAGAGCCAGGGGCGCCAGAGGGGAGGGGTCAGCAAGCCGGGGAAACGAAGGAATTATGGGGGGCAGCACACCAGGCCTTGCTTCATCAAAATCCTTCCTACCTTTCCAAAATAACCTTTCCATTCCCAAATTGGTTTTGCACCCTGTTTTCGTTTCTCTCTCTGCAAGCCAGAGCTGGCTTTGGCGGAATTTGCAATTTGCAAACTGGGGCGGCGTCGGCGTCGCTGCAACGAACCCTGGCAGGCCGCTCCCTTGCAAGCCGGAGGGGAGTTTGCACGGCATGCGTCGCCCGGCGGGCCGGGACCCGGGCCTGGTTGGGTTCCCCCACCTCTTAGCCCCTTTAGCTCTAGGCCACCCTCAGCTCCTTACCTAGCTTTCGCTGACCTCTCGTAACTCCATCCCGCCCCGGCGCCGAGCGGGTCCCCGAAGCCGGCGCTGGGGTAGTTCCTGTCCATGAATTGGCCGCGGTGGAAATTGGGGGGAGGGGGAGGGAGGGAGGGGGAAAGGAGGGGGCGCGCGCGCGCTCTCCTCTGCCGCCGCTCCCTCCGCGGCTTTTTCCCCCCCTTCCTTTTCTGTCTTTTTTTTTTTTTCTTTGCAGCCACCAAAGGCCCAGGAAGGCCCCGGGCGGGGGAAGGGGAAGGGAGGGGGCAGGGACAGTGGGGCCGGGCAGAGGAGGGGGTGCAGCCGCTGAGCCAAGAGGGGGAAGGGGGGTTCCCCCTAGAGAAGGGAAAGGAGGGAGGAGGAGGGACCCCGCTGTCTCGGCCTTGGCCCCGGCTTGCAGGAGAGAAAGGGGGGCGCGCGCTCGGGAGGGGGCGTCCCGGGCGGCCCCGGGGTGGGTGCCGGCGCTGGGTGCTCGCTCTCGGGCCGCCGCCGCCGCCGCCTCCTCCTCCTCTGCGCTCACGGTGCAGCCATCTTTGCACAAGGCGGCTGGGGGAGGGGGAGGGAAGGGGGGCGGGCGGCGGGGTGTCTGGCTGCGCTCCGCTTCCTCCCACAATCCCGTGCAAATGCAAAAAAAAAAAAAAAAAAAAAACAGAGAGGGAGAGGCTGAGCGCTAGCAAAGCCTGGGCGCAGCGTATGCACAGAAAACCAGCTCCGCCGCGCACAGATGCGCACGGGAACGGGGTTCACTTGGTTATGTTTTTATTTTTCTCGCATTATTTCAGTTTTGATTTATTTGGTTGCCTCTTTTTCCAAAGGGTTTTTAGGTAAAAGCAACAAGCTCAACTCTGGTTCCTAGTGCAGCACAAGCCTGTTCCCCCCAAGCACGCTTGCAAATATGACCATCTTCATCCCGAGTTTCGAAGCGCCTCTGTGCGCCCACGGGGAAGGCATGGACACGCGTGTGCACGGGCGCGTGTGTACCCCGCGGAGGGCGAGTGTCATCTGTCCACAAACGCAAGAGAACGCACACATTGGGCCCGAGTTTGCAAGTGCGTATGCCCAACGAGGCAGGTCACTCTGAAGAGCGTGGGGGCCCGTGAGGAGCAAGGGACTTAGACTTCGCAACACGATGGCCGAGAACAAGCGTGTGTCCCTACGCGGCGGAAACACGTGTGCCATGGCAGGCCTCGGGTCGGATGACCCTGACTCCCCACTCCATAGCTCAGCTCCCGGAGTTTAAAGAGGCCTAGGGGCTTCCGGTGCATCCAGTGTGAATCGGGGGCACGGTTCGGGGAAGCCGGGCTCCCTAGCAGCTCTTCAGTGAGGCCTCCGGAGGCTACGAGGGGAGGGGCACAGTGGGGAGTCAAAGATCCGGCTGTTTTTCCCCCTCCAAGACCACTCCGACCCGCCCTTGGCGCCCCAGCCAATCCCGAACCCTCTGGGCAGAAGCCCCACCCTCCTACAACGCTCCACTCCAGCAAGCCGGGGCCACGCCCCTACTGATAATTGTATGGGCCCCGCCCCCGCCCTCCAAGCCCCGCCTGAGACCACGCCCCCTCCGAATGTCCCTCCTCCTATGCTCCCCCGCCCCACGGAAGCCCCGCCTCGTACCTGGAGTAAGGGGGTGGAGGGGCATCGTGTACTCCAGAGGCTGCGAGTGCCTGCTCGTAGGTGGGGAGTCCTGGAGGTAGGGGCGGAGGCAGGGGCGTCGGAGGACTCAGTGGACTGAGGAGCCCGGTCCTTGGGACAGAAAAAGCTTAGTTAGCAATGTAAACCTACAGGACAGGGGAGAGAGACAGGATGAGTGTGGCAGGCCACAGAAGTGGAAGGGAAATGACCTACAGGGCAGGAGGTCACCTTTAGGTTAGCCCTGGAAGGACAGGTAGAGGCACATGGACAGGTAGGCACCGAGGTGGACAATTCAGCTTGAGGGCTGGCTCAAAGGTTAAGTGCACTTCCTGCTCAAGTATGAGGGCCTGAGACCTTCAGAATCTCCACATCCCAAGTAAACAGTGGGTCCCACAGGGGAGCAGAGATCGGGAAATCATGGCAACCCCACTAGCTTTGGAATCAGTAAAGAAACCCCAGCTCAAAACAAGGCCAGGCAGATGGAGCTGCATACCCCACCTTCTGCTCCAGCCACCTTAGGCAAGCACCCCCATGCCCGCAGGCAAGTGTATGGGAGTGCCACATGGGCACATAACACATGCATACACCATACCACACACAAGCAAAAAATAAAAATAAATGGGGGCTGGAGAGATGGCTATACTTGCTTGCTTGCAAAGCCTTGCTGATTCAATTTCCACATGAAACCGGATGCAAAAAGCAGCACATGCATCTGGCATTTGTGGCAAGAGACCTTGGTGTGCAAGACACACAAATAAATACAACTAAAAAAAAAGAAAGAAAAACTGATAGCCCCAATGTGGGCTCTCTAACAAACACATGGGTGAAAGAGACACAAGTGGAGAAACATGAACTAGCAGACAGACAACTGGATAGGCAGACAAAACTCGGCAGGTCAATATAAACAGAAACATTAACACACACATTTGATTTCAAATTTGCCCAGACTCACTTTTTTAGAAAAGATTTTTATGGGCTGGAGAGATGGTTTAGCAGTTAAGGTACTTGCCTGCAAAGCCAAAGGACCCAGGCTCAAGTCCCCAGAACCCACATAAGCCAGATGCACAAGGTAGGCCCATGCATCTGGAGTTTGTTTGCAGTGGCTGGAGGCCCTGATGTGCCCATTCACTTTCTGCCTCTTTCTCTCTCTTTCCCTTCCTCTCTTTCTCAAATCTCAAATAAATAAGGGCTGGAGAGATGGCTTAGTGGTTAAGCGCTTGCCTGTGAAGCCTAAGGACCTGGGTTCCAGGCTCAATTCCCCAGGACCCACATAATCCAGATGCACAAAGGGGTGCATGCATCTCGAGTTCGTTCGCAGTGGTTGGAGGCCATGGGGCGCCCATTCTTTCTCTCTCTATCTGCTTCTTTCTCTCTCATGCAGCATGGTGGCGCACACCTTTAAACCCAGCATTCGGGAGGCAGAGGTAGGAGGATCACCATGAGTTCCAGGCCACCCTGAAACTCCATAGTGAATTCCAGCTCGGATCAGCCTGGGCTAGAGTGAGACCCAACTGGAAAAACAAACAACAAAAAAAAAGATTTTTATTTTTTTTTTTATTTTTTATTTTTTGGTTTTCCGAGATAGGGTCTCACTCTAGCTCAGACTGACCTGGAATTCACTATGGAGTCTCAGGGTGGCCTCGAACTCACTGTGATCCTCCTACCTCTGCCTCCCGAGTGCTGGGATTAAAGGCGTGCGCCACCACGCCCTGGCTTATTTATTATTTGCAAGCAGAGACAGAGAGAGAGATAGAAAGAAGAGAAACACAGTGAGTGAGAGAGAGAGACAATGGGCACACCAGAACCTCCAGCCTGTTCAAATGAACTCCAGATGTATGCACCACTGTGCATCTAGCTTTATGTAGGTACTGGGGAATCAAACCTGGGTCCTTAGGCTTTGCAGGCAAGCACCTTAACCCCTGCGTAATCTCTCCAGTTTCCCCCCCACTTTTTGAGACAGAATCTAATGTATTCTAGGCTGGCCTTGAGCAGAGGATTTTCAGGTTTGATGTTCGGAATAGAGGATTAGGAGAGAAAATTTCTTTGGCCCAAGGTTCTACTTAATGCCAAGGGACCCGAGATATCCAAAGCAAATGTGAAGGAAGCTTCAGTATGCCAGGGAGGACTATCAGGATCCAAAGCAAAAGAAAGAGTGGAGCCTCAGAACCCTGAGTAAGAGGTGGAAGATTTTGAAGTCTTTTAGGCAGGGGAAGGGGAGAACTGCACTGCAGAGCAAAGAGGTTCCGCTCCTGTGACTCAAACCTATGTAATGGGGGGGCATTCCTTTTCTGGGTCTGGATTTTATAGCCACTTTTTAGGGTTCCCTGGTATGCCTGCAGAAACCCCCTCAAGGAAGCGAGGTTTAGATGCCTACATATCCACTCTGGGTTACAGGCAGGGGCTGGGAGGAGGTCTCATTCCTCATCCAGCCCCAGGGGCAGAGAGGCTTAGTCACTTTCCTGCTCAGTAAATGGGGATTATTCTGGTCCTGGACATACATCTACTAGAAGAGGGTGGGGGGTAGGAGAGGCAGCTTTCTTGAAATCTAAGGATGACTTGAACTTTTGATCCTCCTGCCTCTAACTCCCAAGTCCTACGATTACAGATGTATGCTACCTTGCCTTGCGATGTGAATTGAACTCAGGGCTTTGTGCATGCTAGTCAAGCACGTTGCCAATTAAACTAAATTCCCAACCCTTCCCCCTCTTTTTTTTAATTTTAATTTTGATTTATTTATTTGCAAGCAGAGAGACATAGAGAGAGGAGAGATAGCAAGAGGGGAAATAGGCGCACCAGGGCCCCCAGCCTCTGGAAACGAATTCCACTATGCATCTGGCTTTACATGGGAACTGAGGAATTGAATTCATCTTACTGGGCTTTGTAGACAAGCACCTTGGCCACTGAGCCATCTCTTCAGCCGCCCTCCCACCACCACATTGTTTAAGACAAGAGTCTCACTCTTACTCTGTAGCCTATTCTGGCCTCCAACTCCCAGCAACAATCTTCCTGCCTTATCCTCATCAGTGCTGTGATTACAAGCCAGAACCAACAAGCACAACTTCCAAATCCACTTTTAGCAGTATTTGGGCACTGGGGAATTGAACTGGGGACCAGCTGGCCTTGTAAGAAAGAACCTTTAGCCTTTAATCCCAGCACTTCAGAGGCAGAGGTATGAGAATCACTGTGAGTTTGAGGCCGCCTGGGACTACAGAATAAGTTCCAGGTCATCCTGGGATACAGTGAGACTCTACCTAGAAAAACAAAACAAGGTGGCTGGAGAGATGGCTTAGCATATAAGGCGCTTGCGTGCAAAGCCTAAGGACCCAGGTTCTATTCCCTAGTACCTGTATAAGCCAAATGCACAAGGTGTAGCATGCATCTGGAGTTCGTTTGCAGTGGCTTGAGGCCCTGGTGTGCCCATTTCTTCTCTTTCTCTCAAATATATATATATTTTCTTAAAGCACCTTTAACCACTTAGCCATCTCCCCAGCCCCCCTCCCCTTTTTGAGACAGCTTCCCATAGTACAGGCTGGCTTAGAACTCCATATGAAGAGCCAACTATGACCCGGAACTGATGATCATCCTCCCCATCTCCCCAGTGCTGGAATTACAGATGTGCTATGCAGTGCTAGGGATTGGGTTTAAACCCAGGGGCTAAATGTGTGCAAGGTAAGTGCTAAACCAGCTGAATCATCCCCTGCACACCATATACATGCTCTTTTTTTTTTTCTTAGAAATTGCTATTTTAAAAATATTTTCTTTCTTAGCTGGGCGTGGTGGCATACACCTTTAATCCCAGCACTCGGGAGGCAGAGGTAGGAGGATGGCTGTGAGTTCGAGGCCACCCTGAGAATACAGAGTGAATTCCAGGTCAGCCTAGGCTAGAGTGAGACACTACCTCAAAAAAACAAACAAAAAAAAAATTTCTTTCTTTCTTTCAGAGAGGGAGGCAGATAGAGAGACAGAATTCCAGGGCCTCTACCACTGCAAACGAACTCCAGACACATGTGGCACCTTGTGCATCTGGCTTACGTGGGTGCTGGGGAATCAAACCAGAGGTCATTAGGCTTTGCAGGCAAGCACCTTCACTGCTGTGCAATCTCTCCAGCCCTTTAACTTTTTTTGTTGTAGTTTTTTTTTTTTTTTTTCCCAAGGTAGAGTCTTTAGCCAAGGCTGACCTGGAATTCACTAATTCACTATGTAATCTCAGGGTAGCCTTGAACTCATGGCAATCCTCCTACCTCAGCCTCTCAAGTGTTGGGATTAAAGGCAGGTGCCACCATGCCCAGATCACTTTTTTTTTTTTTTAGTAATTTTTTAAAATTTATTTTCAAGCAGACAGAGATAGAAGAGAGATAGACAAAAAGAATGGGTGTGCCAGGGCTTCTAGCTGCTGCAAATGAACTCCAGGTGCATGTACCTTTTTGTGCATCTGGCTTTACATGGGTACTAGAGAATCAAACTCCGGTCATTAGGCTTTACAGACAAGCACTTTAACAGCTAAGCCATCTCTCCAGCCCCTCCTTAGCCAGGCATGGTGGAGCCCACTTTTAATCCCAGCACTTCGGAGGTTGAGGATTAAGAGGATTGCCATGAGTTTGAGGCCACCCTGAGACTACATAGTGAATTCCAGGTCAGCTGGGCTAGAGTGAGACCCTACCTCAAAACAAACAAGCAAGCAAGTTTTTGTTTGGTTTTACTTATTTATTATCGATAGGGAGAGAGAGAGAGTATGGGCACACCAGGGCCTCTTGGTACTGCAAACAAACTCCAGATGTATGCACCACTTTGTGCACCTAGTTTTACATGGGTACTGGGGAATTGAACCCCAACCAGCAGGCTTCGGAAGCAAGTGCCTTTACCTTCTGAGTTATCTCTCCAGCTCTCTTTTAACTTTTCTTTTTTGAGATAAGGACTCCTCTAAGTTGTGCAGGCTGACCTTGAATTTGCTCCATAGTCCAGACAGGGCTTGAACTTGCCATCCTCCTGGCCTCAGTCTCCAAAAACACCACACCCAGATTTCAACCCCACTAATTCCAAGGCACCCTGTGAGACCCTGCTGGTGAGAAAGACACACCTAGACAAATTCACAGCTCCTATGAACACACACAGTGCCCTGTCACCATGGAAACAGCTATGCCATAGACAGCTGTGGACCCTGGGCTTCCCAGAACAGTCTCACTAGTGTAGGAATATCTCCAGTGACTGTCTCACAGAAATCTGGTATCCCAAAGACAGGCAAGCATGAACTCCAGAGTACTACTCCTGTGTACTGGATAGACAAACACCCATCACAACCAGACATGAGCTGAGATCACAGACTCGTTTTCCACACGCCTCTCTACATGTTCCGTCTTGGCCTTTTGTACCAAAACTTATGTTTATTTGGTTTTTTTTCGAGATAGGGTCTCACTGTATCCCAGGCTGGCCTGGAACTCACAGAGATCCTCCTATCTCTATCTCCCAAGTGCTGGGATTAAAGATATGAGCCACTATGCCCGGCTTCCTGGCTTTTTTTTTTCTTTTTAAATTTGTAGGCAAAGAGAGACAGAGACAGACAGAATGGGCTCTCCAGGGCCTCTAGCTGCTGCAAAGGAACTCCAGATGCATGCACCACTTTGTGCATCTGGCTTTATGTGGGTACCTGGGAATTGAATTCAGGTTCTTAAGCTTTGCAGGTAAGCACATTTACCAATGAGCCATTTCTCCAGCCCCTTCCCAACTTTTTATTTATTTACTTATTTATTTATTTGAGACAGAGAGAGGCAGAGTGAGTGAGAATAGGCACACCAGAGATGCATGTGCCACCATGTGCATCTGGCTTACGTGGGACCTGGAGAATCAAACTTGTGTCCTTAGGCTTTGCAGGCATGTGCCTTAACTGCTAAGCCATCTCTCCAGCCTTTTTTTTTTTTCTTGGTTTTTCGAGGTAGGGTCTCACTCTAGTCCAGGCTGACCTGGAATTCACTATGTAGTCTCAGGGTGGCCTTGAATTCACAGAGATCCTCCTACCTCTACCTCCAAAGTGTTAAGATTAAAGGCATGCGCCACCATGCCTGGCTTTTCTTTATTTATGAGAGAGAGAGAAAGAGAAACAGACGGGGGGGGGGAGAAAGAGGTGGAGAGAGAGAGAGAATGGGCATACCAAGGCCTCTAGCCACTGCAAAGGAATTCCAGATGCTTGAGCTACCATGTGCATGTAGCTTACATGGGTTCTGGGGAATAGAACCTAGGTCCTTAGGCTTCACAGGCAATGCCTTAACCATTACACCATCTCTGCAGCCCTCTTTCCAAGGTTTTGAAAATTTGTATTTATTTATTTATTTATTTTTGAGGTAGGGTCTTGCTCTAGCCCAAGCTGACCTGGAATTCACTATGTAGTCTCAGGGTAGCCTAGAACTCAGAGATCCTCCTACTTTTGCCTCCCAAGCACTGGGTAAAGGCATGGGCCACCATACCTGGCTTCCTTCCCAGGTTTGTTTTGTTTTTTAATATCTTGTTTATTTATTATTTATTTGAGAGAGAGAGAGAGAAGCAGACACAGAGAGAGAGAGAGACAGACACAGAGGCAGAGAGAGAATGGGCCTTCAGCCATTGCAAACTAACTCCAGATGCATGTGCCACCTTGTGCATCTGGCTTAAGTGGGTCCTGGGGAATCAAACCTAGGTCCTTTGGCTTTACAGGCAAGCACCACTAAGCCATTTCTCCAATCCCCCAGCTTTTTGTTGTTGTTGTTTTTCAAGGGTTTGTTTTTCAAGGTAGGGTCTCACTCTAGCCCAGGCTGACCTGGAATTCACTATGGAGCCTCAAGGTGGCCTCAAACTCATGGCAATCCTCCCACCTCTGCCTCCTGTGTGCTGAGATTAAAGGTGTGAGCCACATGCCCTGATCCCCCACCTCCAGCTGTTTTTTTGAAAAAGCTATTTATTTATTGGAGAGACAGAGAATGAGTGTGTATCAGGGCCTCTTCCCACTGCAAATGAACTCCAGGTGCATGTGTTCAGCATTTTGTGGATCTTGCTTTACATGGGTACTAGAGAATCAAACCCAGGCTGTCAGGCTTTGCAAGCAAGCACCTTTAACTGCTGAGCCATCTCCTCAGCCGCCGATGCTGTTTTATTTTTTTTAATTCATGATGAGAGAGACACACACAGGGAGAGAAACAGAGACAGAGACAGAGAGAGAGAGAGAGAGAGAGAGAGAGAGAGAGCGCACCAGGCGTGGTAGTGCACGCCTTTAATCCTAGCAGTTGGGAGGCAGAGGTAGGAGGATCGCCATGAGTTTGAGGCCACCCTGAGGGTCCATAGTGAATTCCAGGTCAACTTGAGCTAGAGTGAGACCCTACCTCAAAAGAGAAAGAGAGAGAGAGAGAGGCTGCATCAGTGCAAAGGAACTACAGGTGTATATGCCACTTTGTGCATCTGGCTTTATGTGGTTGGCTGGGGAAATGAACTCAGACCATTGGGCTTTGCAAACAAGTGCCTTTAATTGCTGAGCCATCTCCCCAGCCCCTTGTCCCAATTGTTAATCCATCTCCACAGGTCAAAGCTTCCTTCTTCCCTTGCTATCCTCCTTCATCCCCCCCCCTCCCTCATCCCCTCCTCTTCTTACTCTTGCAGACAGGGCTCCTGGCTTCGGACGTGGCGCCGTCTGTAGTGAAGATACCAAAAGGCTCCTAGGCCAGCCAACACGATGAGCAGGATACCAGAGGTCAGTCCTACTGCCAGACCTGCTACATCCACACGTCCACGCCCTGTGGATAGAGGGTGCCATAGATCTGGGAGCCTGCCACCTCCTCCAACATCCAAATTACTTCCCCCTCCCCAAGGCACGGGTATGAGCAGGGAAACAAGGCAAAGCTGGGGAAATTTCTGTTCCTGTGGCCTTAGGCAATGTACCCCACTCTTTTCTCTGGGACTCAGTTTCCTGCTCTGCAAAGTGGGAATATGATCCCTATCATCAAGTTGTGAAATCTGAACTGAATGTGATGGTGTGTCTGCCATCTCAGCTACTCAAGAGGCTGAGGCTGGATGACTGCACATTGAAGATCTGTCTAAATACAGAGTGAGCTCAAGGCCAGCCCAGGCAATTTGAAACCCTGTTATGACATAAAAGGTAACAAGTAGGATGGGGATGTTGCTCAGTAGTAGAATGTTGGCTAATATACCTGAAGCTTTAGGTTCAATCCCCAGTACAAAAAGAAAATAAAAACGAACTTAATTCATTACAAAAATACTAAAATACACGCCTTTAATCTTAGCACTTGGGAGGCAGAGGTAGGAGGATTGCTGTGAGTTCAAGACCAGCCTGAGACTACAGAGTGAATTCCAAGTCAGCTTGGGTTAGAAGGAGACTCTACCTCAAAAAAATAAAAAATAAAGCCAGGCGTGGTGGCACACTTTAATCCCAGCACTTGGGAGGCAGAGGAAGGGGGATCAACATGAGTTCAAGGCTACCCTGAGACTACATAGTGAATTAAAGGTCAGCCTGGACTAGAGTGAGACTCTACCTCAAAAAACCAAAAAAAATAAAAAATAAAAAATAAATAAATAAATACATAAATAAGAATAAAAAAATAGCTGACAGAAAGCTAGAAGAAGCCATTCTGCATGCAGTTCAATGGGAAAAAGAGAAATCACCAGTGAAGATACTCAACAGTGGACACTGCAAGCCTTATATTTGGCCAGCCAGGCCAAATGAGCCAACGAGTGCAATAGTGGCACGTCTGTTATGGGGGAAACCAACTGCCCTCTAATTTGGACTGGAGGCCTGCTCCATGGGAGGGAATACATCCCTGATACTGAAAACTTAAAACAGGGGTAGTCATGAGCCCTAGGGGTGTAATGTCTGCTGTTGTCTGGCTAAATGTATTATATACTATGCTTATCAAACTGCCCAGTAAGCACTTCTCTTAATATTCATACCCTTATATTAATGCTACTCTCACTTTTGGTAGAGAATCTTCTCTTTTCAGATGGCAGTGACCTTGGGATGACTCAGAAGGTATCATGGTGACGGAAAGAAATGACCGCAGTGCTCAGTACTGCAATACCTCTATCACACCTTCCAAGGCTCAGGGTCTAATGTGGAGGAGGTGGCAGAAAGAATGTAAGAGCCAAAGGAAGGCAGGACTCCATACAACATGCTCCCCCCAGACACAAAATGGCCTGGATATCCATGGCCTCACAGTGCCTGATACTACCTGCATAAGACCATCATAAGAGGAGGAAAAGATCAAGACATCAAAAGTAAAAGACAGACTGATTGAGATGGGGAGGGGGTATGATGGAGAGTGGCGTTTCAAAGGGGAAAGTGGGGGGAGGGAGGGTATCACCATGGGGTATTTTTTATAATCATGGAAGTTGTTAATAATAAAAAAATTTAAAAAAAGAATAAAAAATAAAAAAATACTGGGCTGGAGAGATGGCTTATTGGTTAAGGCACTTGTCTGTAAAGCCAAAGGACCCAGGACCAATTCCCCAGGGTCCACAGAAGCCAGATTCAAAGGTGGTGGATGCATCTGGAGTTCCTTTTTATGGTTGGAGGCCCTAGTTTTTTAATATTTATATATACTTTTTTTTCAAGGTAGGGTCTCATCTAGCCCAGGCTGACCAGGAACTCACTCCGTAGTCCCAAACTGTCCTTGAGCTTACAGCAATCCTCCTACTCCTGCCTCCTGAGTTGTAGGACTAAAGGCGTGTGCCACCACACCCAGCTACTTTTTCATTTTATTTTATTTTTTGGTTTTTTGAGGTAGGGTTTCACTCTAGTCCAGGCTAACCTGAAATTCACTATGTAGTCTCAGAGTGGCCTCGAACTCACGGAGATCCTCCTATTTTTGGATTAAAGACATATACCACCACACCACCACGCCTGGCTTCACACCCAGTTGTGTGATTTTATATATATCACCCAGCTGATCCTCCTTCAGAGGCCTCCCTAGTGCTGGGATTAAAGGCACATGACACCATGGCCAACTTCCCTGGCACTTTTTTTTTTTTTTTTTTTAATTTGGTGACAGGTTGCTCAGGCTGGCCTTGAAACTCATGATCCTCCTGCCTCACACTTTGACACCACCAGACTTGGTTTTCTCCTGCACTCGCCCTCTACCAAACATTGCTGCCTTTTATTTTCCCTGTGGAAAGCCTGCGCTGAGAAGGCAGGTCTCCAGAATCTGACAGGTTTCAGGTAGATCCAAGGATACTGTAGGCTTTGCAAGGCCTGTAGTGAAGGAGTTATCTCCCCTAGCAACCAGTTCCAGTGTGAGGACTTCAGTCTAGACCTAGGGCCTGTTGCTAAGGTACATCCACCCCTAGCAACCAGGCCAGGAGGGGGTGGGGTAGCTGGTACCCAGAGGGGAGTCCTCCAGCTGGGCAGGAGGCCTTGGGTCCTCTAGCTAGGTGCGGTTGCTAGGGAGAAGGCCTGCTTAGCAACCAGGCTGCTGCTGGCATAAGGCTGTGGGGGAGGGGAAGTCAGCCAGGTAATGCTTCTGCTTTCCTCTGTCTGGCCTGGCCAGGACCCGTTGCTAAGGAGCAGCGCTCCCCCACTCCCCCTTAACAACAAGGCTGAAGCTAAGATGGGGCCTCAGACCTTAGAGGAGGGGTTGGGGGTGGACAAACTGGACAGGTGAGGATGGCCAAGTTTCCTGCCCTGGATCTGTTGCTAGGGAAGAAATTCTCCCTCCCCAACAACCAAGATGCTTGGAAGGGGCTGGGCTTAGGTGGGCTTGCTCCATGGCTATAACCCTTCCATTCTTACATCCATCCATCCATCTGCATGTTCCCTTCTTGGAGACTTGGGCACTCCTCTAAATGTAAATCTGTGGTGGATTTCTCAGGCAGGGGTCATAGTGTCAGGAAAGGTGTTTAGGGCTGGGGAGATGGCTTAGCAGTTAAGGCGCTTGCCTGCAAAGCCAAAGGACCCAGGTTCAATTCCCCAGGACCCACGTAAGCCAGATGCACAAGGTGGCACATGCATCTGGAGTTTGTTTGCAGTGGCTGGATGCTCTGGTGTGCCCATCTCTCTCCTCCTCTCTCTCCCTCTCTCTGCCTCTTTCTTACTCTCAAATAAATAAAAATAAAAATATTAAAAAAAAATAAGAGTGCTGGAGCGATGGCTTAGCGGATAAGGCATTTGCCTGCAAAGACAAAGGACCCAGGTTCAATTCCCCAGGGCCCACGTAAGCCAGATGCACAAGGGAGCACATGCGTCTGGAGTTCATTTGCAGTGGCTGGAGGCCCCGGCGTGCCCGTTCTCTCTCTCTCCCTCTTTCTCTGTCAAATAAAACAATAAAAATAAAATATTTTCAAAAATAAAAAATAAAGGGGGGAAGATGGAGGGTATTACCATGAGATTTTTTTATAATCATGGAAGTGGTTAATAAAAATTTGAAAAAACAAAAACAAAACACCACCAGAGCTGGGCATAGTGGCTCACAACTATCCTACAGAGTTAGTTCCAGGTCAGCCCAGGCTAAAATGAGACCCTGCCATGCCCATTCTTTCTCTCAAATAAATAAAATATTAAAAAATAAAAAATAAGGAAGGTGTTGAAAAGCAGGGTGTGGTAGCACACACCTTTAGCACTCTTAGGAGGCAGAGGTAGAAGGATCATTGTGAACTGGAGGCAATCCTGAGACTACATAATGATTTCCAGGTCAGCCTCAGCTAGAGTGAGACCCTTGAAAAACCAAAAAAACAAAGGTCTTTAACGGTCATCAACCGCAGGGAGCATGGGACTGGTAGGGCATGTAGCACTTTGGCCTCCAGTGGAAGAGCTGCTTTCCCAGCAGAGAGCTTGAGGGATGAGCCCCACTTACCACCCTTGCCGTTGTAGATGTAGCTTTCCCAGAACCGCTCCTGGAAGGGTTGGAGAGCAAGATAAGTGGGGAGACAACTCAATCAGGAGAGTAGCAGCCCCCCATAACCACTCCACGCTGATAACTGAGACCCCAGGGAAGAGAGAGTTTAAGACCAGGACCCCCACCCACCCCAGGCCAAGAGGAGGCAGAGGCCCTAAGACCCATGTCCTGTGACCCTCACCGTCATTGTGTTATCCTCAAAGTACTCCCGGGCCTCCTCCCAGGAGCACCTCTCCTCCCGACACTCCCGTTCCAGGTTCCCGGGGGTCAGTAGCTCCAGGTCCCAGTGGTTGGCCCTAGGAGTCCGCCTTCGGCTTCCCAGGAAGCTCTGGGCCTCCGAGGCGCCCAAGAATACCTCAGGGACTAAGTACATCAGTATCAAAAACCCAAAGAACCTTAGGACCACAGACAAAGGGGGGTGGAGAACTATGAAACTATGAGATCTTGAGGAGGAGGGCTGGGTCCTGGATCTCTGGGTCTGAGAAAGGAGATCTAGGCCTGGATCCCTGAGTCTAGGAGAGGAGGCTAACAGAGGGGTCCGGTTCTGTGGATCTGAGGAAGGAGGCTGAGGTTTGGACCACTGGATCTGCGGGAGGTGGGTTGGGGAAGGAGGACTGGGTTCAGGCTCCTTTCTCTAAGGGAGGAGGAGACTGGAGGCAAGTGTACTGTGTCAGAAGGCAGATTTCTGGATGGGTATTCTTTATTTTTTTGGTTTTTCCAAGGTAGTGTCTAGCTCTAGCACAGGCTGACCTGGAACTCATTATGTAGTCTCAGAATAGCCTCGAATTCATCATGACAATCCTCCTACCTCTGCCTTCTGAGTGCTGGGATTAGAAGCATGCACCACCATGCCCAGCAGGATGGGTATTCTTTCCCAAACACTCACCTTGGTCTTGCTCCCCATTGGGCGAGGTATCCATACAGGTGGTCAATCCCACACAGAGCAGCAGCAGGGAAGGATGACCCCTCATGTTTTGTGTACTCTGAGATGATAAATGCCAAGTTACAAGGCAAAGTCTCCCTGCTGGACTCTGTGGTCAGGAGCGAAAACAGCAGCAGCCACTTGCCCTGTGTTCTATGCCAGATACTGTGGGTCTTTATCACTTCATTTTAATTTTCACAGTAGTCTGTTGTTATTATTCAGTCATTTTATAGATGAGAAAACTGAGTCACAGAGCAGTAAAATAAATTGCCTATTGTCACAGGTTTGAAAATATCAGAGTAGAATTTCAGAGAGGGTACCTCTCCAACAATGAGGAGGGGAGCTTATTTCTTCCTCCATTCCTGTTGTGTCTGCAGCACCCAGCACAGGTTACCACACAGTAGGTTTTCACAAACAGGTCCTTCTTCAATCCTGATCTCTTCCTACCAGGCAAATTCCAAGTGCACCTCCCTCAGCCCATTGCTTCATCCACTCTCACAGATCAAAGATTACAGGCCAAACAAGGTCCTATTTCTGGGTTGGAGGGCATGAGGAGGGAGGAAACCTTGAATTCCTGGGCCTGGTGGTAGTGGTGGGAAATGTACCAAACTTCTAGATGTCAAAAAGATAGAGGGAGTCAGGACACCAAAGTCCCCAATACCTCCGGGAACAATCACTTACCTGTCCCTGGGAGCACTCTCTCTCTCTCTTTCTTCTTTAATGAAGACCCTACCCCTCCCCCTGTGCCAGCTGCTGCCAGCTGTGAGAGAAGGTAGGGGAAGAGGGGAGGGGAGGGGAGGGGGAGGAGGGGTGTTCCACTCTGGGAAATCAGGCCCGATTCTGGCTTCAAGCAGAGGGGCGTGGCTTGTGATTACCTGCTTTGGGCGGGACTCAGGTAAGGGACAAAGTATTTAAAGGGACCTTAGGATGGAAGGGCCTCAAGGCCAGAGCCCCAAAGAGAAGCAGGCTTTCCAGAAGGTGCCAGGCTGCATTTGAACCTCCTCCTCCTCTTTCCTCCCTCCTTCCACAGCCCAGGACTAACTCCCTTCTGGGAACTTGCTTGGCCAAGTCAAGTAAATAAATCGTAGGGTCTCTAGAGATCTACAAACTGGTGGGAATGTTACTTTTGGTCCCTAGAATAGCTAGGCAGTGCGGTAGTAAATCTTGTTTCTTAAAAGTGACTTAAACAGATTGGACTAGCTATTTATGGTTCTATCTATAAGATAGGAAGGGTTCTCCTTGATCGTCTAAGATGCAATGCAAAAAATAGACAATATATTTGGAAAAGTGGGCATTCTAGTTTCTAGGGGACGTAGTCAATCTTTAAACTCAGATTTGGAAAACCTCAACGCCTGGCACTCCAACAGGAACTCTTCCGTCCTGAGAAGTGTCTAGTACAAACTATGCGTTCCACTATAGTTACACCAGTTTCACTAACCGGAACCTTTGAGTTGCCCCTCACGTTTCCGGAAGGAGGAAGAGAAGAAGAAAGGACTTACCAAGCGGGGCGAGGCACCTCCAAGACTAGGGGCAGCAGCATTTCCGGTTCTTACTGTTCTACGGAAGTGGGAGGAGCGGAGAAAGAAAACAAGCGCTCTTTTCCGGTGTCGGTACACAGTTGAAGGAACGACGAGGGCAGGAGCAGTTTGTGAGGTGAGTTGCGCATGGTGGGGCAGTCGTATTGTTCACGTCCCTTCCCGCGGCCTGGAGCTCTCGAGTTCTGTGGAAGACAGGACAAAATTTCGGATTCCTGACTCCCGGCCAATCATTGATCGAGTACTCCGGCCGCCGGGTTTGAAGCTGAACTACATCTCCCAGCATCCCTTGGAGTAGGTACCCCATGGAGTAGTTCTTAGAGAATGTGGTTCCGCTGTGGAGCGTGATGGGCCAGAAGTGTAGGGGAAAGAAGGGTCTATGGACTCCTGGGTTAGTGGGAGGAGAGACAGGATTCCTTTCCTCGCCAAAGTGTCTCAGACTGTGATGAGGACGGCGGGTTGTAGTGAGCTGTGCCTGCCTTCGCTTTCTCTGCAACCCTGTAGGGTTTTGATGTAATGATTCCGTTGTGGAGCTTGGGGTCAGCCCTCGTCATCCTGGTGATGTTGCGTTCATTGTGAATTTAGATGCTGAAGGGTCCTAGAGCAGATTGATGCTTGGTTTTTCTTTTTTCTTTTCCAAGTAGGGTCTCACTCTAGCCCAGGCTGACCTCAAACTCATGGCAATCCTCCTACTTTTGCCTCCCAAGTGCTGGGATTAAAGGCGTGCACCACCACGCCTGTCTCAATGATTGATTTTTTTGTTTTGTTTTGTTTTGTTTTTTCGAGGTAGGGTCTCACTCTAGCCCAGGCTGACCTGGAATTCACAATGTAGTATCAGGGTGACCTCGAACTCTCTGTGATCCTCTGCCTCCTGAGTGCCGGGATTAAAGACGTGCGCCACGACACCTGGCTTTAATGATTTATTTTTTAAATTTTTAATTAATTAATTAATTTATTTAGTTTTGGTTTTTCGAGGTAGGGTTTCACTCTAGCCCAGGCTGACCTGGAATTCACTATGTACTCTTAGGTTGGCCTCAAACTCATGGCAATCCTACCCCTGCCTCCCAAGTGCTGGGATTAAAGATATGCGCCACCATGCCCGGCTTTATTTTATTTTTTGAGGTAGGGTCTCATTCTAGCCCAGGCTGACCTCGAATTCACTATGTATCCTCAGGGTGGCCTCAAACTTACAGTGATCCTCCTACCTCTGTCTCCTAAGTGCTGGGATTAAAGACATGCACCATCACACCAGGTTTTTAAGGTTCTCATAGTTTTTATCAATCCAATACTGCAAACATCGCTGTAGTCCAAAATCTCTTAATTGTTAGCTGTAGAACCAAAAGACACATAATGGCATAGAATAAACATTCACACTGCAAAAGATGACAGTGGGCATAGCAAAGAAATACTCAAACAGTACAAGATTTAAAACAAACAGGGTGAGCAAAAAAGGAAAAGAGGGCTGGAGAGAAGGCTTAGCTGTTAAGGTGCTTGCCTGCAAAGCCAAAAGATCCAGGTTCAATTCCCCAGTAACCACGTAAGCCAGATGCACAAGGTGGCATATGTGCCTAGAGTTGGTTTGCCGTGGCTGGAGGCCTTGGCGTGCCCATTCTCTCTCTCTCCCTCTCTCTGCCTTTCTCTCTGTGTCTGTCGCTCTCAAATAAATAAATAAAAACTGAACAAAAATATTTTTAAAAAAAGGAAAAGGGAAAAAAAAAAAAACGGCAAACATCAAACTCTTTAGCTCCAAGTCCCGTAACTAGCCAGTGACAAGTCTCCTAGTCCGATAATTCTGAACAGTGACAAGTCTCTGGAGTTCCAATTCTGCCCCTCCAGCTAAGCTACTTACAGTTCTGGAAAACTTCATCCAGTGCTGGCAGCCATCCCATAGTCCTGGCATTTCTATTTGGTCTTCATTGCAACCCACAGTTCAGTCTAACGACTCCATTGGGCTTCTGTGCAGATAATCCATTTGGTTTTCATTGCAACCCACAGTTCAGCCTATCAACTCCATTGGGCTTCTATGCAGATAATCCAACGAGCTGGCTTCACATTGCTCATGGCCATTTCCAAAAAACAATGCAGTGTTGCAAATTCAATGACCCTCTCTATCTTGCATTTGTTATATTACCTAGTACCAGGTGGGCTACCAATCTGTTAGTCCAGGATGGAATAAAGAAGACTTTGAAGAACAGGACATGCTTTCAGGATTCAGGCCCCTTCAAAAGAGTCTGCATGCTTCCTGTTGTCCCAATGCAGGTCAACTGGCCCAATCTCAATAGTTAATCTCTCAAACAATTGCAGCTGAATGGGCAGCAGTGTAACCCAAAGATTTCACTTCTTTCTGTGCCTTGTCCCTCTGCTCACACTAGTCCATTTCTACACAATGCAGTCGTGCATAAGTTCTCAGGATGTGGGCATAACAGCAAGCCTCTCACACAACTGCTTTTAGCCCATTCCAGGCAAAGCTCTTTCTTCCCCTTATAAGACAAACCTCACAGTCCTTAGTTCTTACTGCATTCAGGCCTTTCAACTCTGACCAGAATTGTCCATTAAGCTGTACTTATAGCACTGCAGGGCATCTCTTAGGCCAAGATTTCAAATCCTTCCACATTCCTCCCTCATATCTGCCGGGCTCCGCCGGCGGGGGCAGGTAGTGCCGAGGGAAGGACCAGGCCCGCTGGTTCCTCCCGAGGGGCTGAGGAGGAGATGAGCGTCCGACGACTCAGACCTCTCCTGGCCACCGGAGAAAAACCACACTGAGTCGGGAGTCTTGTCGAAGCAGGAACTCGATTTATTGCTATGAACAGTTGCCTATATAATGTTGGGAAGAAGGCGGGGATTTTAGGACGGTGGGCAAAGGTAAGGGCCAATAGTAAACTGACTATTGAGATGATAATCCTAAATCCCATGCGGAAGTAGCAGGCAAGAAGCCGTTAGGCGTCTTGCTGAGTCACATCTGGCCAGAGGCAGATCACCAAACTTTAGCTAGGCTCAGGAAGTTCCACTAGGCCTCACACCTGGGCCTTTCAGAGCCCAACATCTCCCCCTTTTGTTTTTGTAAGAGCATTAGTCACCATGGCCCCTGTCTTAGGTTGTCCCCCTCTGGGGGTCTTAACCGTCATTGGGTACCAGGTGTTTAGCTCAGAGCATTCATCATGGCCCCTGTCTTAGGTTGTCCCCCTCTGGGGATCTTACCCGTCACTGGGTACCATGTGTTTTGCTCACTGAGAACCCACTCCATGGCCTGTCTTAGGTTGTCCCCCTATGGGGATCTTACCCGTCATTGGTCACATGGAGGGCAGAGGAGGTGGCAGTGGGTCATCTGCGAAACTTAATTCCTGAGTTGCCAGCCTGTGATATTTTGACCTGATGAGGTTTTATTGCCTCTAGCCATTGATGAATAAATTGTGTAATCTTATTAATTACACAAGGCCCGACAGTGAGGATAAGGAGAAGGAGAAGGAGGGGGAGGGGCCCAAGTAGAGGGAGAAGGTAGGGTAAGAAGTCATATAAGCCCGTCCACAGCGGGTTGTCCTGGAGGTCCCGTTGCCTCCTCTCCAAGTCTTCCTGGAGCCTCTTAATCTTGTCCTGGACGATTCCTGATTTATTGGCGTAAAAGCAGCATTTTTCCTGTAAAAACAAACATACGCCTCCTTTTTCGGCCGTTAGTAGGTTTAGTCCTCTCCTGTTTTGTGGGACTACCTCAGCCAGGGAATCTAGCTGTTGTTGAAGATAGGTCTCCCTCTGATACAGGGAGGGCCTCATTTCCAGGGATGATATTTACATCTGGGATTAAGGTGGCTGGGGCACAAAGGCCCGTCCAATTGGTGGGCAGAAAGTCATAGGCCATCCCGCCTCCACAAACATAAACCATTCCAGAAGGTGGGCAGCGTTGAGCACTGGGCTCAGTTGTGTTAAAAGTACAGAAGGAAGGATGAATGTATCCCACATCTATACTGGAATTATTAGGGGAAGGCGGGGCCCAAATGCAAGTTCCAGGGGAAACATTGGGAAAAGCTGGACGGGGATGGGGAAGGTGGCTGAGTAATGTTTTAAGGTCGTACAGGCAACTGTACTGCAAGCAGCCAGAGAGGCCCAGATGGGAGGCAAAGCCAGCAATCCTCCACAAGGGAGGGAATTGTTTAGTTTATTAGGGTGAAGGACCATTTTAGGAACAGTCCTCAGGGGTGGGACACTCCCTAGAGAAGTGATTGTCAGTGTCCTCTTGTTGGGACAAATATTTTAGGTCTCTCGCTGGTACCCAAATGGGTCTTTTTTCATCTTGAGGGAAGACACATCCAAACCCTCTCCCTGCTGTGAGGAGTGGATCAGGCCCTCTCCAGGCCCCAGTCAATGGGTCCCTCCATCTTACCCAGATAGAACTGTAGGTAATGGATGAGGACCAATGTTTTTGAAAAGGGGAGAGTTGTTTATCTTCTTTAGAAAAGTTTAAAATATTTAGGGTAAATAATGCCTTTTTTAGTTGGTCGTGTGGGGGTAAGGATTCCCCCTTTTGTTTTTGTAATTGAGACTTGAGAGTCTGATTATATCTTTCAACGATAGCTTGGCCCCGGGGGTTGTATGGGATGCCTGTAGAATGTGAGATTTTCCAGTTCTGGAGAAAATCTACAAAGGCCTTGCTTACGAAGCAGGGGCCATTATCTGTTTTAATTTGATCAGGCAGCCCAAGAGTGGCAAAACATTGAAGCATATGACTAATGGCATGTTTAGATTTTTCCCCGGCATGTGCCGATGCCCAGCAGGCGCGGGAAAAGGTATCAACTGAAAGAAAAATATACTTAAGTTTTCCAAATGGAGAATAGTGTGTGACATCAATTTGCCACAGATGATTAGGGCGGAGCCCTCTAGGATTGCTTCCTGTAGTTTGAAGGGGGGGTACTTGGAGGAAAGGCTGACAGGACTTACAAGTCCGGACAATTTTTTTAAGGTCCTTGACTGGTACCTGTGGAAACCTGTGCTTGAGACCTCTCCAGTTGACATGGGTCAATAAGTGGAAGCGTGTAGCTTCTGTAATAGTATTACACTGAGGCATAGAAGCCATTTTATCAGCCAAATTGTTTCCTCGAGAAAGAAATCCAGGTAAGTTTTGATGACCCCTGAGATGTTGAAGAAAAATGGGGTTAATTCTTTGTTTGAGTAGGGAACGAGCTTGAATCATCAGAGGAGATATAGGGTTGGAGTCCAGTCTAATATGGGCCTCAACCAGGTTGGGTAATAAATTAACAACATAAAGGCTGTCAGAAAATAAGTTAAATGGCTCTTGAATAGTGTCCAAAGCTAGAACAACAGCAAATAGTTCTTTGAATTGTGCTGACCCCTCAACCTCATGAGAGACTGACTTTATGGGCATAGGCTCTTTTTCCTGTTTTAAGGGAGGGTAAACGACTAGGGAAGCCCCCAGGTGCCCTCCATCAGTAAACACGGTAAGAAAGTCAGGGTTAGGTTGAGACAGAAAAAGCCTGGGGGGCTTCCATTCTAATCTGGAGAAAGAACTCATCCATTTGTGGGGGCCATAATGGCAATCAATTTTACCTAGAAACCCCTCGAGAGCCGTAGCAACTCTATTATTATTTCTCTGAAGCCAGGTGAAATCTGTTATCTTAAAGGGGGTGACAATAAGGTGAGGTTCTGTGCCAAACAACCGGACAGAGGTGTCTCTGCCCTTGATAATGCAATCAGCAACCTGGTTGGTTATAGAATAAACTCTGGGGACCCCACCAATTGAGAGGTGGACCCATTGGATGGGTTCACCTTCCTGGGCCAACAGTGCGGTGCATAATGTTTCCCCAGAGAAAATGTAGAGGGAAATGGGCAAATCAGGATTGAACCTCTTTAGGGTCACAGTATTTATAGCCTGTTGTACCTTATGAAAAATTTGTTGATGACAAGGGGACAAAATTACCTGAGAGGAGAAGTTAAGGTCCTTTAGGAGGTCAAATAAAGGGGACAGCTCTTCAGTAGTTATGGGTATCCAAGGCCTCATCCAATTAATTTCTCCCAAAAGCTTCTGGAGTTGAGGCAAGGTGTAAGAATCCTGAATATAAAGTTGTGGTTTAACAGGTGAAACTGTATCTAGGGTAAGGATCGAGCCCAAGATCTTAAAGGGAGGCACAGTTTGAACTTTTTCCGGAGCTACTTTAAAGCCGTGAGTATGCAGGATAGTTAGACATTGGTGGGTAAGGTCCTGGAGTGTGGAGGAATCTAGGCACCCAAGAATAATATCATCCATGTAAATATAAAGCAGGGTATCAGGGAGATTGATAAGAGAAGAGAAAATGGATGACAGGTAATATTGACAAATGGGTGGGCTATTTGCCATGCCCTGAGGTAAGACAGTCCATTCAAATCTCCTATCTGGGCCACAAAAATTAACAGCAGGTACAGAGAATGCAAATTTTTCCATGTCTCCTGGATGGAGAGGGATAGAGAAGAAGCAATCTTTAATGTCAATGATAGTAATATGGTATATATTGGGAATAGCTGGGATCCATGGGAGTCCCCTCTGGGGAGTTCCGAAGGGGATCATGCGTTCATTGATCTTTCTTAAATCATGTAAAAATCTCCAGGACCCATTAGGCTTTTTTATGACAAAGACAGGAGAGTTCCAGGGACTAGTGGAGGGACGAATATGTCCGGCCTCCAACTGTTGATCAATAAGTATGTGGAGTTGGTGTAACTTAGAAGAAGGGAGAGGCCACTGCTCAACCCATACAGGATCCCCCGGTCTCCACTGGATTTTAAATGGGGGGGGGGGGCTGGGCAGTGGCCCTTAGAATTGGGGGTGTTTATTGGAGTACTTTTGTCTGAGTTGCTCAAAGTAAGGGTCATCTCTATAATTGGGATGATATTCCCTCCCTTCCTCAGACTGTTGTTGATATTCTTTTTTATCTAACAAATCATTATAAAAGGCCTTATGGTCAGTAGTGATGAAAGCCTCAGCATCTCCAAGGATGTCTTGCCCCAGTAAGTTAGCAGTGAGCCCAGTCACCACGAGAGGGCGGACTTTTCCCCTGTCCCCACCTGGGTCAGTCCAAGGGAGCCACGTGGCAGTCTCCCAGGAGGTGGGTTGCCCGCCAATTCCCAGTAGGGGAGGGCCGGGCACAAGCTGCCAGGAGGGGGGCACTTCCTCCTTTCTCAGGACCGTTCGGTCCGCTCCAGTGTCGATGAGAAGTTTGAATTTTTTATTGCCAATATTCAAAATAATTTTGGGTCTAAGGCCGGAGACCAGGGGGACGGTCCAATAGGCTTTGATGGTCTCTTTCCCCTTATTTAACGGGGCTGGGGGAAGCCCCTGGAGGAGTTTAAAGGCTTTCCCTGTATGTTAAACTTCCATTTACATTCCTTAGCCCAATGAAACCCTTTATTGCATTTAGGGCAAAGGGTGTGAGGGGCGTTGGTCGTCCCCCCAGAGCGCGGAGGAGGCTTTGTCCTGTTGGGGCACTCTTTTTTAAAGTGGCCCTCGTCCCCGCATCCAAAACATGTCAAGTTTTTAGAATTTAACTGTAATGCACAGATCGTATTGGCCAAATCTCTCTGTTTATTTTCCTGAAGGGCGGCAGCCATGGCCCTAGCCTGATGGGAGATAGTGCCAACGTCCTTGGTGGCTACAATCCATCTACTCATGGAGTTGTCCTTGAGACCCGCACAGGCGAGGCGGTGATCGGCCGTCATCCCATCCCAGACCAACATTTTAGTAAACTGATCCCGTAATGCCCCTGGGGGAAATTTTCTTTGGAGACTTTTTTCCACCCTATCTATAAATGTAGCCAAATCCTCAGATGGTTTTTGAGTAATACTCATAAGGGGAGTTTCAGAGGGTCCCTCATCAAGCTTTTTCCATGCCGCCAAGCCCAGTGCCCTGACCTGGTCCCTATACGGGTCAGGTATAGCCGCCTGTTGAGTGCCTGTAGCATATTGATCAGAGATACCAGAGAGCATCCCAAAAGTTATCGGCACAGGGGGCTGTTGATTTTGGTTTCGTTCTGCCTGTGCATGGCATTCATCTCTAAAAAAGGCACACCACTTAATGTATAGGGGACCTGACAAGACAGCCCTGACTAGATTTTTCCAATCTTGGGTTGTACAAGGTTGATGGGCAAGTCCCTGTAATAGGGTCTCAGCCCAAGGAGAGTTGGGTCCATCCTCCAAGACCGCCTTTTTAAGCTCCTTAAGGTCCTGAGCTTCCCACGGATACCAGGCAGCAGGGTGATTGCCCCCAGGATTTAGATTGACGGGAAATAAAAAAGTAGCTTTATTTTCTGACGGCTTGGCTGTCGAATATGGAGGGGCTGAGGGGGTCTCGGCGGCCGAATATGAAGGAGGGGCCGAGGGGGTCCAGAAAGGGTTAGTTGATGGAGGAGGTGGAGGAGGTCCCCCGGAAGGCCAGGGAGCACTCTCAAAGGGATCGAGTGAGGAGCATAAAGATGCATCCTTTTGGGTTTTTTTTAAAGCTGTATCTCCAGGAGGAGTAGCTGGATTAGGCTGTATATTATCTTTTTCTTCTGTCTTTTGTTTATGTTTGGTTGGCCTTGGAGGGAAGCAGGCCTTGAGGGCTGAGATCATAGGGAGGACCCCTGAGGGGGGTATTTGATCCTTCTCCACATGTGCCCGACAAACAAGGGCCTCTACCCTATCCCACGTGTCCCAACCAAAGAGATTTCCTTCTGGCAGCCATGGCGCCAGTTTGAGAAGGCAATCCCAGGTCTGTTGAGCCTGATTATCAGTCAAATTAAGCCCTCTACTCTTTAGGAGTGCCCTGAGAGATTCTAAGGCAGGATTGGATTTACAGTTAGACTGTCCCTCATTATAAAGTTGAGAGAAAAATGTCCATAAAATTAGGGCAATAGCAACCCACATACACATGAGTACAATACAACCACAAGGATCCAAAAGATAGGTAAACATGCTGTACAAAAGCCGCAGATGTAGCTTGTCTGCAAACTAAAAGTGAAAGGAAAGAGAAAGAGAACAAAGAGATGTTGATCAACAAGTACAGGTTATAGAAGCAAAGTTTAGCACATTAAATATAAAGACTACTTATGGGGGTACGCTCACCCGCATATGTACACCGATTGACCTCCTCAACGAATGTCTCTCAGGGGGCACTAGTCTGCCGGACTCTGAGAGCCGCACGTTAGGCGCCAGATGCCGGGCTCCGCCGGCGGGGGCAGGTAGTGCCGAGGGAAGGACCAGGCCCGCTGGTTCCTCCTGAGGGGCTGAGGAGGAGATGAGCGTCCGACGACTCAGACCTCTCCTGGCCACCGGAGAAAAACCACACTGAGTCGGGAGTCTTGTCGAAGCAGGAACTCGATTTATTGCTATGAACAGTTGCCTATATAATGTTGGGAAGAAGGCGGGGATTTTAGGACGGTGGGCAAAGGTAAGGGCCAATAGTAAACTGACTATTGAGATGATAATCCTAAATCCCATGCGGAAGTAGCAGGCAAGAAGCCGTTAGGCGTCTTGCTGAGTCACATCTGGCCAGAGGCAGATCACCAAACTTTAGCTAGGCTCAGGAAGTTCCACTAGGCCTCACACCTGGGCCTTTCAGAGCCCAACACATATCAATTCCATTTGACCAAAGCCACACAGCTAGGTTTCTAGCAGCAATGATACCAATTCTCAGCACCAATTTCACTGTTGCAGTCAACTTCACATTGCTGGCAGAAAACACCCAACCCAGAGCAGCTTGTGGGAGGAAAGGGCTTATTTTGGTTTACAGATTCAAGGGGAAGCTCTATGATGACAAGGGAAAATGACATTATGAGCAGGTGGACAGCAGCAGCATTAGAGTGTTCATTCATTTTTCTTTTTTCTTTTTTTTTTTTTTTTTTTTCTTTTTTGAGGTTGGGTCTCTAGCCGTCTGACCTGGAATTCACTATATAGTCTCAGGGTGGCCTTGAACTCTTAGAAATCCTCCTACCTCTGCCTCCCCAGTGCTGGGATTAAAGGCATGTGCCACCACACCTGGCATGATTAACTTCTGTTGGTGTGTTTCCAAGGTAAGGTCTCACTCTAGCCCAGGCTGACCTGGAACTCAGGATGATCCTCCTACTTCAGCTTCCAGAATTCTGGGATTAAAGGCATATATGACCACAGCCTGCTTCATGATGTTATTTTTTTTCCAATGAGTTTTATTGGAATATAATTCATGCAGTATGTACTTTGCCCTCTTAAAGCATACAATTCAGTGGTTTGGAGGCTATCCGCATGGTTGTTTAACCATTACTACTATCAGCTTTTTTTTTTAATTTAATTTTTATTTTTTTGGTTTTTCAAGGTAGGGTCTCATTCTAGTTCAGGCTGACCTGGAATTCACTATGTAGTCTCAGGGTGGCCTCAAACTCACGTCGATCCTCCTACCTCTGCCTCCTGAGTGCTGGGATTAAAGGCGTGAGCCACCACGCCCGGTTTTGTTTTATTTTTAAATAATATTTTATTTTTATTTATTTATGAGAGAGAACAGAGAGAGAGAGAGAGGGAGGGAGGGAGAATGAGTGTGCCAGGGCCTGCAGCCACTGCATACAAACCAGACACAGGCACCACCTTGTGTATCTGGTTTATGTGGGACCTGGGGAATTGAACCTGGGTCCTTTGGCTTTGCAGGCAAGCACCTTAACTTCTAAGCCATGTCTCCAGCCCACCATTATCCATTTTAGAACATGGTCCCTGGTTGTGGTACTCAGGCCTGTGATTGTAGCAAATGGGAGGTAGAGACAGGAGGATCAAAAATTCACCATTACCTTCATCTACATAGTGAGTCTGAGGCCAGTCTGAACTACATGAAACCCTGTCTGAAAACAAAAGAAAGAAACCTGGTACAGTGACAGTTCTTCCTACTTCCTCTGTCCTTCCCACCCCCAAGTCTAGGCAGCCGCTAAGTCACTTTGTATGTATGAATTTGCCTAACCTGTAAGCCAGTTCTCGAATCACACAGTGACAGTTCTTTTGCAGCCTTCTGAGGAGTGGTGAGAGGGATCTTTCCAGTGTCACTACATTGCTTACACTCCCAACAGCACTTCCTTAGGTTCCCGCTTTTCCACATCCTCACTGTTCTTATTATATGCTGTTTGGTTGTATGTGGTCCTAATAGGGGGTTTGCATGGTGTCTCGTGGTTTTTATTGTTCCCCCACTCCTGTGGTACTGTGGATGGAACCCAGAGCGTTATACATGCCACCTAAGCAATCTACATCCCCAGTATTGTTTTTTTTTAAACATTTTCTTTTCTTTTAATATTTATTTTTAGTTTTATTTATTTGAGAGCGACAGACAGAGAAAGAGGCAGAGAGAGAGAAAGAATGGGCGCGCCCGGGCCTCCAGCCACTGTAAACGAACTTCAGACGTGTGTGCCCCCTTGTGCATCTGGCTCATGTGGGTCCTGGGGAAGCGAGCCTCAAACTGGGGTCCTTAGGCTTCACAGGCAAGCGCTTAACCACTAAGCCATCTCTCCAGCCCAAACATTTTCTTTATTTGCAAGCAGAGAGAGTGCATGTGAGTGTGAATTGGTGCACCAGGGCCTTTAGCCACTACAAACGAACTCCAGATAAATGCGCCACTTTGTGCATCTGGCTTTCCTGGGAAATTGGACCTGGGTCATTAGGCTTTTGCAGGCAAATGTCTTAACCACTGAGCAATCTCTCCAGCCCCTTTTGTTTTTGAGAAAGGGTCTCTGTAACCCAGGCTGGAACTCCCTGTGTAGCCCAGGCTGTTGTCAAACTATTAACAGCCCTGCCTCAGCGTCCGTAGTGCAGAAATGGCAAGCATGAGTTACCATGGCTGGTAAATAGCTGAATGTGAAGTCTTGATTAATTTCAGTTCAGCTGTTTGGAAGGATTACATTGGATGAGAAGGTAGTGTTGCATAGCACCTGCTTATCCGCTCCCCTCAGGGACCATAAAATTTATAATGGGCCTTTAAGTGGTCTTGTAGACTCATTGTAAGAATTACAACCAGGGGCTGGAGAGATGGCTCAGTGGTTAAGGTGCTTGCCTGTGAAGCCTAAGGACCCAGGTTCAGTTCCCCAGTACCATCGCAACAGCCAGATAGATGCATAAGGTGGCACATGCATCTGGATTTCATTTGCAGTGGCTAGAGGCCCTGGCGCACCCATATCCTCTCTCCCTGCTTGCAAATAAATAAATAAAAATGTTCAAAAAAGAGCTGGAGAGAGTTGGGCATGGTGGCGCACGTCCTTAATCCCAGCACTTGGGAGGCAGATGTAGGAGGATCACCGTGAGTTCAAGGCCACCCTGAGACCACATAGTGAATCCCAGGTCAGCCTGGGCTAGAGTAAGACCCTACCTTGAAAAACCAAAAAAAAAAAAAAAAGAAAAAAAGAAAGAAAGAAAGAATTGGAGAGATGGCTTAGCGGTTAAGTTGCTTGCTTGCGAAGCCTAAGGACCCAGGTTTGATTCTCCAGGTCCCACGTAAGCCTGATGCACATGGTAGTGCATGCGTCTGGAGTTCATTTCCAGTGGCTAGAGGCCCTGGTGCACTCATTCTCACTCTTTTTCTGTCCTTCTCTCTGTCTCTTATAAATAAATAAAAATAAAGAAATCAGAAAAGTCTTAAGAGTTATTGAATTTAGAAAGGGAGGGAGGGCGGGCGGGCGAGCCGGGCATGGTGGCACACATCTTTAGTCTCAGCACTCGGGAGGCTGAGGTAGGAGGATCACTGTGAGTTCAAGGCCACCTTGAGACTATATAGTGAATTCCAGATCAGCCTGGGCTAGAGGGAGACCCTACGTCAAAAAACCAAAAACAGGGCTGGGGAAATGGCTTATTGGTTAAGGCATTTGCCTGCAAAGCCTAAGGACCCTGGTTTGATTCCCCAGGACCCATGTAAGCCAGATGCACAAGGGGGCAGATAACATCTGGAGTTCGTTTGCAGTGGCTGGAGGCCCTAGTGTGCAGTCTCTCTCTGCGCCTCTCTCTCTCTCTCTCAAATAAATAAATAAAATATTTTTTAACTAAAAAAACTTTAATAAAAAAAAACACCCTATGAGGCTTATTTTGTTTTTATTGTGACAGTCTCTCACTGTAGCCCAGGCAGGCTTCAAACTCACAATGGACTACCTATCTCAGTCTCAAGTGCTGGGATTAAAATAAAAGATATGGGCTACCACACTGGCTAGAAAGCTGTTTTGCTGCTTTCACCCTATGACTCTCCAGCCCCAGCAGCCTTTTGGTAATGACAGCCACCAGCAGTCGTTGCCTGGCCAGCTCTCCACCAAGGATTGCAAAACGGTGTTTTCCCCCTCTCTTGTTCAGCCTACACTGCTGTCTGCAATTTGGGTTTTATCTTGAGCCAAAATTCCAACATGATTAGTTTCCCAGTGTCTCTGAGCTTGTGTTATTTTGGTGTGTGTGTACTAAGCCTGTCCTCTACCACTAAGCTAGACTTCCAGCCCTGAGCCTCTTTTCCCATCTATGAAGAGTGGAGAACATGGGGAGGTGGAGGCAGGAAGATTTTGAGTCCAGGGTAAAATAAGATACAGATGAGAACCTGTCTCAAAATTTAAAAAACAGGCTGGCCATGGTGGTGCATGTCTCAATCCCAGCTCTCAGGGGGCAGAGGTAGAAGGATTGCAGTCAGTTTGAGGCCATCCTGAGACTACATAGTAAATTCCAGGTCAGCCTGGGCTAGAGTAAGGCCTACCTTGAAAAAACAGAAATAAATAAATTAATTAATTAAATTAAAAAATAAATAAAACAAGGGAGCCAGGCATGGTGGTGCATGCTTTAATCCCAGCACTTGGGGTGCAGAGGTAGGAGGATCACTGAGTTCAAGGCCACTCTGAGATTAATTCCAGGTCAGCCTGAGCCAGAGTGAAACCCTACCTCAACAAACCAAAAAATAAAATAAAAAATAAGACAAGGGGTTGGAGAGATGGCTCAGTGGTTAAAGGCACTTGCTTGCAAAACCTTTCAGCCCAGGATCAATTCACCAGTCACTCAAGTAAAGCTGGATGAGCATTCATTTGTAGGATAAAGAAACCCTGTTGAAGCATGGTAGAAGGCAGAGGTAGGATCACTGTGAGTTCCAGCCACCCTGATCTGAGACTACATAATGAATTCCAGGTCAGTCTGGGCTAGAGCGAGACCTTACCTCAAAGAAAGAGAGAGAGAGGGAGACCCTGTTGTGCCTATGTATACACAATGCAAAAAAAAAAAAAAAAATTTAGCCATGCATGGTGGTGCACACAGAGGTAGGAGGATCACTGTGAGTTTGAGGCCAGCCTGGAACTACAGAGTGAGTTCCAGGTCAACCTGGGCTAGTGTGAGACCACACATCGGAAAAAAAAAAAAAAAAATAGAGGGAGGCGTGCTTGGTGTGAATGAGGGCAGGCAGCAGGTGCTGGAGGCTTATTCAGATCGGGAAGTCAGGAGGTGCCTGGCACATGGAGGGCCAAGGGGTCAAATTGGAGATTCATTGCTGTCAATACTTTTTTTTTTTTTGCACTGTGCAGTATTACACCCAGGGCCTCATGCATTCTGGTCAGCACTCTACCCCTGAGCTACATCCCCAGTCCTTTTTTTTTTTTTTTAAATTTCAAGACAGGGAGCTGGAGAGATGGCTCAGTGGTTAAGGCACTTGCCTCCAAAGCTTAAGGACCCAGGTTCAATTCCCCAGTGCCCATGTAAAGCCAGACACACAAGGTGGCACATGCATCATGAGGTCGTTTGCAGTGGCTAGAGGTCCTGGCATGCCCATTTCACACACACCCCCTTCTCTCTTTATTGGGAACTCTTTATTGGCCTCTTTCTCTCCCTCTCTCAAATAAATAAAATTTTTAAAAGTTAAATTCCAAGACAGAATCTTGTTATGTTGCACAGTCTGGCCTTGAACTTGCTTTGTAACCCAGTTAGTCTTGTACTTGGCATTCTCTTGCCACAGCCTCTGGGGTAGCTGGGATGACAGCCTGGGTTACCAGCTCTGGTCATGGTCAGTTGTATAAGTAACCCAACCCTGCACACAGGTGAGCTGAGAGCTCTCTGTAGTGACACTAGGAAAGGGGTGCAAGGGGCCTTTCTAGAGTGAGAACTTCTGAATCTCTAGGTGGGAGTAGAGGTAGGAGGATTGACATGAGTTGGAGGCCATCCTTAGACTGCATAGTGAATTGCAGGTCAGCCTGGGTTAGAGTGAGACCCTACCTCGAAAACTAAAAGGTATCCAAGGGCTGGAGAGATGGCTCAGCAGATAAGGTGGCTTATCTTATTAAGGATGCAGGTTCAACTCCCAGTACCCACATAAACCCAGATGCACAAAGCGGCACATGCGTCTGGAGTTGATTTGCAGTGGCTAGAGGTCTCTCCTTGCAAATAAATAAAAATAAATAAATTTTTAAAAATAGGATGTGGTAGCCGGGGTGGTGGCACATGCCTTTAATCCCAGCACTCGGGAGGCAGAGGTAGGAGGATCGCTGTGAGTTCAAGGCCACCCTGAGACTACATAGTGAATTCCAGGTCAGCCTGGGCTAGAGTGAGACCCTACCTCGAAAAACCAAAACAAACAAACAAACAAACAAACAACAACAACAACAAAAAAAATAGGATGTGGTGGCATACGCCTTTGACCCCAGTATTCAGGAGGCAGAGGTAGGAGGATCACCATGAGTTGGAGGCTACCCTGAGACTACATAGTGAATTCTAGGTCAGCCTGAGCTAGAGTGAGACCCAACCTCGAAAAAGCAAAGAAAAAAAAATAAAGGAATCTAACTGTAAAGGTCTCTACATTCAGTTGGCTTATAAGTACAGAAAAACGCAGTCTTGAGCAGAAAAGACCAGTAGAGGGAGAAAGCATTGTAGAAAGGACTGTTTTTTCCGGTTTTGAATATAAAAGACAAGTTTTTAAAGCAGCCAGAAGGGGGCGATAGAGAAAATTGCTTTTTATCATCATGTGGCTTTCTGTATGTTCTCTGCAGCAAAAGATAGGGACCCTTTCCCGAATACCCGGATGCCACTTCACAGTGGCCTCATCTTGTCTTCACAGCCCTCCAGTCCTCAGAACTACCCCCTTCCAACTAATCCCTTATGAGACAGTGGTCTCACTGTCGTCCAGGCTGGCCTATAACTCCCAAATCTGCTGCCTGAGCCTCTGAATACTGTGATGGCATGTGTGCTCCATCACATCAGACTTGGAGGTTTGTTTAAGATGTATCATTTTGAAGTACTGGGGAATCAAACCCAGGCCTTCAGGCTTTGAAAGCAAGCACCTTTAGCCACTGAGTCATCTCTCCTGCCCCCTAAAATGTTTTTGAGCAGTGATGTTAAGGGTGTCAGGGCCGGGTATAGACGTGCATACCTTTAATCCTAGCACTCGGGAGGCAGAGGTAGGAGAATGGTTGTGAGTTTGTGAGTTTGAGGCCACCCTGAGACTACATAGTGAATTCCAGGTCAGCCTGAGCTAGAGTGAAACCCTACCTCCAAAAACCAAAAAAAAAAAAAAAAAAAAAGGCATCAGGGGCTAGAGAGGTGACTTAGTGGTTAGGCGCTTTGCCTGTAAGGCCTAAGGTTTGATTCCCCAGACCCATGTATACCAGATGCACAAGGTGGGGCATGTGTCTGGAGTTTGTTTGCAGTGGTTGGAGGCCCTGGCACACCCATGCTCTCTCTTCCCACTCTCTGCTTGCAAATAAGTAAAATGAATATATATATATATAATTTTTTTTGTTTTTGTTCAAGGTAGGTTCTCGCTGTGACCCAGGCTGACCTGGAGTTAACTATGTAGTCTCAAGGTGGCCTAGAACTCATGGCAATCCTCCTACCCTTCCCGAGTGCTGGGATTAAAGGCATGCACCACCATGCTGGGCTTAAATATATATATATTTTAAAGGGTGTCATGCATGGGGAGTGGAATGAAAATACAAATTTTTGGAGAAAAACAGAACATATAAAATTTGCTTCTGTTAAAGCACAGGGTTTAGTTTTGGTTTGGTATGGTTTGCATGTTTTCAAATGAGTGGTTAGAAAGTATAAAGTCATGGTATTTGGATTTCATCAATTACATTTTAAATATTTTTATTCTTATTTATTTATTTGACAGAGAAAGAGGGAAAGAGTGTGAGAAAATGGACGCAGCAGGGCCCCAGCCATTGCAAACGAACTCCAGACATGTGTGCCCCCTTGTGCATCTGGCTAACGTGGGTCATGGGGATTCAAACCTGGGTCCTTTGGCTTTGCAGGCAAAGACCTTAACCGCTAGGGCATCCCTCCAGCCCATCCATCAATTACATTTTTATTTTTTATTTTTATTTTTATTTTTTTAAAGTACTTCTTTTTTTAAGATTATTTTTATTTATTTATTAGAGATGGAGAGAGAGAGTGAGAATGGGTATGCCAGGACCTGTAGCCACTGCAAATGAACTCCAGAGGCATGCGCTACCATGTGCATCTGGCTGATGTGGGACCTGGAGAATAGGACCTGGGTCCTTAGGCTTCACAGGCATGTGCCTTATCAATTACATTTTTAGAAAGATAGTGGTGGGCAGGGTATGGTGTCACATGCCTTTAATCCCAGCACTTGGGAGGCAGAGGTAGGAGGATCGCCATGAGTTCGAGGCTACCCTGAGACTACCCAGTGAATTCCAGGTCAGCCTGTGCTAGAGGGAGACCCTACCTTGAAAAAAAAAAAATAGTGTTGGGCTGGAGAGATGGTTCAGAGGTTAGTTAAGGTGCTTGCCTGCAAAACCTAGACCCAAGTTCAATTCCCCAATACCCACATAAAGCCAGATATACAAAGTGGCCTATGCATCTGGAGTTCATTTAGTGGCTAGAGGCCCTTGCATGCCCATTCTGTCTCTCTCTGTCTCTCTCTACCTGCAAATAAATAAATACAAATAAAAGAAAAATAAGAGAGGTAGGAAGATCACTTTGAGGTTTGAGGCCACCCTGATACTACATAGTGAGTTCTAGGTCAGCCTGGGCTAGAGTGAGACCCTCCCTACCTTGAAAAAACAACAACAACAAAAAAAGTAAATAAATAAAAGAAGGCCCCCCACGCCTTTAATCCCAGTACTTGGGAGGAGGTAGAGGTAGGAGGATTTACATGATTGATTTCTAAGCCACCTAAGACTACATAGTGAATTTCAGTTACAGTGAGAATCTACACTGCAAATAAATAAAATACAGTGTTATTTTAAAATCAAGGTTTATGCTGGAAATTTAAAATCAAGATTTTAATTTAAAATCAAGATTATGCTGGAAATTCTAGCCTTTGCAGATAGGCATAGGAGAATTTTTAGATAGTGACTTTAAAAAAAATTTAGGGACTGATTGAGAAAGAGAGGGGATATGATGGAGAGTGGAGTTTCAAAGGGGGAAGTGGGGGGAGGGAATTATCATTTGATATTGTTTACAATTATGGAAGTTGTTAATAAAAAATATATATAGGGCTGAAGAGGTGGCTTAGTGGTTAAGGCATTTTTGCCTATGAAGCCAAAGCACTCAGGTTTGATTCCCCAGTACCCACATGAGCCAGATATACAAGGTGGCACATGCATCTGGAGTTCGTTACAGTGGCCAAAGGCCCTGATGCGCCCGTTTCCCTCAAAACAAATTTATAAAATTAAAAAAAATATTTATTTATTAGAGAAAGAAAGAGGCAGATAGAGGAGAGAGAGAATATGAATGGGCATGCCGGGTTCTCCAGCCACTGTAAGCAATCTCCAGATACATGCACCATGTTGTGGATCTGGTTTACATGGGTACTGGGGAATCAAACCTGGATTTTAAAAACTTTTTTTATATTTATTTATTTATCAGAGAAAGGAGGGGAGAGAGAGAATGGGTGTGCCAGAGTTTCCAGCCACTGTAAATGAACTCCAGATGCTTGCGCCCCCTTGTGCATCTGGCTAACGTGGGTCCTGGGGAATCGAACCTGGGTCCTTTAGCTTTACAGGCAAATGCCTTAACCGCTAAGCCATCTCTTTAGCCCCATACCTGGATCTTAAGGCTTCACAGGCAAGTGCCTTAACTGCTAAGCCATCTGTCCAGCCCTAGATGGTAACTTTTTAAAAAAAATTATTATTTTTTATTAACAACTTCCATGATTATAAACAATATCCCATGGTAATGCCCTCCCCCCAATTTCCCCTTTGAAACTCCATTCTCCATCATATCCCTTCCCCTTTTGAATCAGTCTCTCTTTTATTTTGATGTCATCATCTTTTTCTCCTCTTATGATGGTCTTGTGTAGGTAGTGTCAGGCACTGTGAGGCCATGGATATCCAGGCCATTTTGTGTCTGGAGGAGCATGTTGTAAGGAGTCCTACCCTTTCTGTGGCTCTTACATTCTTTCTGCCACCTCTTCCGCAATGGACCCTGAGCCTTGGAAGGTGTGATAGAGATATTTCAGTGCTGAGCACTCCTCTGTCACTTCTTCCCAGCATCATGATGCCTTCTGAGTCATCCCAAGGTCACTGCTATCTGAAAAGAGAAGATTCTCTACCAAAAGTGAGAGTAGCATTAATATAAGGGTATAAACATTAAGAGAAGTGCTTACTGGGCAGTTTGATGAGCATCGTATAAACATTTAGCCAGACATCAGCAGACGTTACACCCCTAGGGCTCATGACTATCCCTGTTTTACTTTTTCAGTATCAGGGATATATTCCCTCCCAGGTTAGCCTGGGCTAGAGTCAGACCCTAGCTTGAAAAACCAAACACACATATACACACACACACACATACGCGCGCGTACACAATGAATAAATAGCTAGTAAAGGTACCAGTCATTACTCTCAACACATACTTTGTTGAAGGCTGTGCTTTAGGTGACTTCAGGAAGGTCTTGACTGGGTGCTTCCTGGATAGACCTGCTGGTCACATGCCCCGGGTTTGTCTTCACCCCTTGTTTCCCACCTGAGGGGACTGCTCAGCTCTGTCCTTCCCTGTGTGAGTAGTGTAGGATCACCCTCCTCTGTCCCTACCTTCCCAGGATGACACGGCATGGTAAGAACTGCACGGCTGGAGCTGTCTACACCTACCACGAGAAGAAGAAGGACACAGGTACTGCCAGGCCTCACTGCGCTCTGCTTTTGCGCTGTGTAGCCTGTTGTCTCACCCCCTTGATGCCCTTGCCTACAGCGGTGGTCATAGGGGTTAACCACATGTTCTACTGCAGCCCTGCATCTCCCCTTACCTGCAGTGGTGGTCATAGGGGTTAACCACATGTTCTACTGCAGCCCTGCATCTCCCCTTACCTGCAGTGGTCGTCATAGGGGTTAACCACATGTTCTACTGCAGCCCTGCATCTCCCCTTACCTGCAGTGGTGGTCATAGGGGTTAACCACATGTTCCACTACAGTCCTGCATCCTGTACATTCCCCATATTAATTCTCATCCCCTCACCCATTCCTGGGTGCCACCTCTGTCCACAGGGAAAACTGAGATCAAAGGTGGTCTGGCCACCCAAGAGCAGAAGGGAGTCATCCATCAGCGCCCATACCAGCTGCTTTGTGACAGGGCCTCTCTACCTGTCACTGACCCCTGGGGATTCACTCTCCCTGGGAGTTAAGCAGCCTCTCCCCACAACACACAGATTTGCTGTGCTGGTCAGGCCTGAGTGTCTTTCTCAGTATCTCCAGCCCCCCATGTTCTCACTGCCCATCTCTCTCCCCAGCGGCCTCAGGCTATGGGACCCAGAACATTCGACTGAGTCGGGATGCTGTGAAAGACTTCGATTGCTGCTGCCTCTCTCTGCAGCCCTGCCATGATCCTGTGGTCACGTGAGCTGGGGCCAGGGTTTAGGGCCGGGGCAAGGGGGAAAGTACCTGTCATGATTCACCCTCATAGCCTTAAAGCCCCCAGATGAATGGTCCAGGCTAGTCATTTACTGCAGATGGAAATGAGGGCATTGGTGAAAGCCAGGAATGTGGCTCAGTGCTGAAGGTCTTGTGCTCCACCCCCAGCATCAAAGGGACATGAGGGCTTACACCTGTCATCCCAGCACTCGGGAGGTAGAGGCTAGAAGTTCAGGGTCGTCCAAGGTGCCATGTGGGGCCCTTGGGACATTGTGTTCCATAGTAACAGCTCTGCAATGTAGCTTGCTCCTGTCAGTGAGGCAGTGACTTCAGCCAGGTGATGGGTGTGCAGTGCTCAGTCCTGTGATGAGGTGTAGATGCATGTTTCATAGAAGTGGTGGTGACAGCTGACCCTGCGCTGGGTCCCCAGGCTACCTTGAGTTCAGCTGTTCACCTGGGCTCACAAAATGCAGAACCGCTGTCTCCCTGTGGCTGGGCCAGGCCCCATTTTTCTCCTCTCCTCTCTGCAGCCCAGACGGTTACCTGTATGAGCGTGAGGCAATCTTGGAGTACATTCTGCACCAGAAGAAGGAGATCGCCCGGCAGATGAAGGTGGACAGCAGGGGAAAGGGCACAGTTGGATAGGTGTCTTGACATTTATCCTATGAGCAGAGCTGCTCTCGGCCTCCCATCTCAGGTTTTTTTTTTTTTCAAGGTAGGGTTTCAGGCTGACCTGGAATTCACTATGTAGTCTCAGGATGGCCTCGAACTCACAGCGATCCTCCTACCTTTGTTTCCCGAGTGCTGGGATTAAAGGCGTGTGCCACCATGCCTGGCTTAGAGTAATTTATTTTATTTTTTCTCAATTTTTTAAAACATTTTCCATGATTATAAAAAATATCCCCTGGTAATACCCTCCCTCCCCCCCTCTCCCCTTTTGTAATTCCATTCTCCATCATATCCCCTCCCCATCTCAATCAGTCTCTCTCTTATTTTGATATCATGATCTTTCCCTCCTCTTATGATGGTCTTGTGTAGGTAGTGTCAGGCACTATGAGGTCATGGATATCCAGGCCATTTTATGTCTGGAGAGAGCACGTTGTAAGGAGTCCTGCCCTTCCTTTGGCTCTCACATTCTTTCTGCCACCTCTTCTGCATTAGACCCTGAGCCTTGGAAGGTGTGATTGAGATGTTACTCGGTACTCTAGTCACTTCTTTCCAGCCCCATGATACCTTCTGAGTCGTCCCAAGGTCACTGCCATCTGAAAAGAGAAGATTCTCTACCAAAAGTGAGAGTAGCATTAATATAAGGGTATGAACATTAAGAGAAGTGCTTACTGGGCAGTTTGATAAGCATAGTATGTACACTTATCCAGACATCAGCAGATGTTACACCCCTAGGGCTCATGACTACCCCTGTTTTAAGTTTTCAGTATCAGGGATGTATTCCCTCCCAGGGAGTGGACCTCCAGTCCAATTGGAGGGCGGTTGGTTTCCACCATGATAGACGTGACACTATTGCACCCGTTGGCTCATTTGGCCTGGCTGGCCAATTATAAGGCTTGCAGTGTCCACTGTTGAGTGTCTTCACTGGTGGTATCTCTTTCTCCCATTGAACTACATGTAGAATGGCTTAGCTTTCTGTCAGCTGGTCTACATGGAGGAGGTTATCAGCTCAGTTCCAGCAGGATTTCTCAGTGGCGTTGCAGCCCAAGTATGTGGAGTCTTCAGCAATAGGGTCTTACCATGTATTCCTGGTGGGAAACCAAGGTCCTCGGCAATGGCCTATAATGTTTTGGGGGCATCAGGGACCTCCCTGGCCAACAACTCACTGGAAGGTATCCCATCTCTGGCACTGAAAATTTTCTAGCAATGATCTATGGCTCCTGAGTGTTCCATAGAGTAATTTTTAAAAATATTTTATTTTTATTTATTTATTTGAGAAAGAGAGAGAAAGAGGCAGTGAGAGAGAATGGGCATGTCAGGGCCTCCAGCCACTGCAAACAAACTCCAGACGCATGTGCCACCTTGTGCATCTGGCCAACATGGGTCCTAGGGAGTTGAACCTTAGTCCTTTGGCTTTGCAGGCAAGTGCCTTAACTGCTAAGCCATTTCTCCAGCCCTCCTTTCTTTTTTTTTCAAGACTTCCAGAATTCTTTTATTTTTTATTTTATTTACTTTAGGGAGAGAGAGAGAAAGAGGCAGATAGAGAGAGAGAAAGAGAGAATGGGTGCGCCAGGTCCTCTAGCCACTGCAAACGAATTCCAGATGCGTGCACCACCTTGTGCATCTGGCTTATGTGGGTACTGGGGAATCAAACCTGGGTCCTGAGGCTTTGCAGGCAAGTGCCTTAACCACTAAGCTATCCCTCCAACCTTTTTTCCTTTTCTTGATGTAGGGTCTCACTCTAGCCCAGTAGCCCAGGCTGACCTGGAATTCACAATGTAATCTCAGGGTGGGCACAAACTCACAGCAATCCTCCTTCCTCTGCCTCCAGAGTGCTGGGATTAAAGGTGTGCGCCACTAGGCCTGGCCCTTATTTTTTTGGTCTCAGGGTGGCCTCACGGCGATCTTCCTACCTCTGCCTCCCAAGTGCTGGTGTTAAAGGCGTGTGCCACCACACCTGGCTTCAGTTTTTAGTTTTGCTCAGACCTCTCTACCACCCCAGTTAAGTCCTTCCATTCAGATCTCAGTCCAGTTAACCTCCTGCAGGTCTAGATCCTCTAGGGTCCAACCTGTGCCCTGCTTTAGGAACTTGTCACAGCTATAAGTTGACATGAGTATCCTCCACCAGACTTCACACCCCAGGGCCAAACCCCCACTACAGCTCTAGGCATGCATTGAGCCTCTATGTTATTATGTGCAAAATGGGCTAACATGGTAAAATCAGAAGGCGCTACATGGTGTTTGTGAGATAGATGTGTACATATAAGAATTTTCCAAAGTGAGTTCCAGGTCATCCTGGGCTAGAGTGAGACTTTGCATTCCCCCCCCCCCCAAAAAAAAAAGAATTTCAAGATTTACGGAGATGCTTAGTGGGTAAGGTACTTGCCTCATAAGTATGAGGGCCTGAGTTCAACCCCCAGAACACACATGAACGCAGGAATTGGGGCTGGAGAGGTGGCTCAGTGATTAAGGCACTTACTCCAGAAGCCTGATGACTAGAGTTTGGATCTCCAACACTCATGTAAAGCCAGATGTTAAAGCTTTAATCCCAACACACTTTCAGCAATGAGGGTTAAGTAAATAGAACCATGACGCTCGAGAGCCAGCTATTCTTGCCTTTCCAGTGGCAGATGACAAGAAAGACCCTGTTTATGGGCTGGAGAGATGGTTTAGCAGTTAAGGCACTTGCCGACGAAGCCTAAGGACCCAGGATTTATTCCCCAGTACCCACATAAGCCAGATGCACATGGTGCTGCATGTGTCTAGAATTCATTAGATGCACATGGTGGCACATGTGTCTGGAATTCATTTGCAGGGGTTAGAAGCCCTGGCATACCCATTCGCTCTCTCTCAAATAAGTAAGTATAAAATATTTTAAGCTGGGCATGGTGGCACACACCTTTAATCCCAGCACTTGGGAGGCAGAGGTAGGATCACCATGAGTTCAAGGCCACCCTGAGACTACATAATGAATTCCAGGTCAGCCTGGGATAAAGTGAGACCTTACCTCAAAACCAAAAAAAAAAAAAAAAAAAAAATATATATATATATATATATATATATATATATATATATATATATATACACACACACACACACACACACACACACCAAAAAAAAAAAAAAAAAAACTGGGCGTGGTGGCGCATGCCTTTAATCCCAGCACTTGGGAGGCAGAGGTAGGAGGATTGCCATGAATTCGAGGCCACCCTGAGACTCCATAGTGAATTCCAGATCAGCCTGGGCTAGAGTGAGACCCTACCTCGAAAAAAAAAAAACAAAAAACAAAAAAAGGGCTGGAGAGATAACCTAGTGGTTAAGACATTTGCCTGTGAAGCCTAAGGACCCAGGTTCAATTCCCCAGGACCCACATAAGCCAAATGCACATGGTGGCGCATGCATCTGGAGTTTGTCTGCAGTGGCTAGAGGCCCTGGCATGCCCATTCTCTCTCTCTCTCCCTCCCTCTTTCTATCTCTCTCAAATAAATACATAAATGAACAAAATATTAAAAAAAAATTTTAATGAAAGACCTGGCTTCAAAGTGAAAGGCAAAGATTGGTCCACACAAGAGGTTGTACTCTGACATCCATACATGTACCATGACATGAGCATACACACACACACACATATACAAGATTTTAAAACTCAGGTAAGCTGGTTGTGGTGGCTCACAGCTTTAATCCTTGCACTCAGGAAGTAGAGATAGAAGTATCACTGTGAATTCGAGGTCAGCCTGAGACTACATAATGAGTTACAGGTCAGCCTGAGCTAGAGGGAGACCCTACCTCAAAAAACAAAATAAAAAATAAAAAATAAAAAAAACAGATAAAATGACATGCTTGTAATCCTAGCACTGGGGGGTGGCGGTGGAGGCAGAGACAGGTGGTTTCCTGGGGCCTGATGCCCAGCCAGTAACTTAGTTGGCAAGCTTCAGGCCAGTGAAGAAACCCTTTACTGAGACTTACCACATGTCCACCTTGTGGTTCTGAATACTTTAAAACCTCATCTAATGTGGTGGCATACACCTTGGAAGGTTGAGAGGTAAGGATTGCTGAGTTTGAGATTAGCCTGGTACTACAGAGTGAATTCCAGGACAGCCTGAGCTAGAGTGAGACCCTACCTTGAAAGGCCAAACAAACAAAAAAAACCTCCCCTTTGAGCTAGTCATAGTGGTGCAATCCTGTAATCCCTGCACTCAGTAGTTGGAGCCTGGAGGATCAGTTTAAGGTCATCCTTTACACAGCAAGTTCATGGCCAGCCTGGACTACATAAGACTCTGTCTCTAAAAGCTTACCTTGGAGCCAGGGGTTGATGGTGTTGGCCTTTAATCCCAGCCTTGGGAGACAGAGGTAGGAGGATTGCCATGAGTCCACCCTAAGACTACATAGTTCCAGGTCAGCCTGGGCTGCAGTGAAACCTTACCTTGAAAAGCCAAAAAAAAAAAAAAAAAAAAAAAAAAAAGCTTACCTTGGGTAGTCCCTCCCACAAGAGGACACATGAGACCCACACTGGCTGGGTGGGAGGCCACCTAAGTGTTCCGCAGTTGGGGAAGGGACAGGGAAATACAGTTCACCTGGGGGTGGCACCCATCCCATGCTGCTCCAGGTGACCCCAAGCATCTGCCCTGCCTCCCCCAGGCCCATGAGAAGCAGCGGGGCGCCCAGCGTGAGGAGCGGAAGCAGCTGGAGCGAGCAGCAGCGCAGGACCAAGTGCGAGGCTTCTTGGAGAAAGAAGCAGCCATCGTGAGCCGACCCCTGAACCCCTTCACACCCAAGGCCACCTCAGGGCCTGACCCAGGTGACAGGGATGGGCCCGTGGTGGTCAGGGGTGGACCTGCAGCGGTCAGGGGTGCCTTAGTTTCCTCAGATGGACATCCAAGCTTCTCCTACAGAAGATGGGCAGCCTGGGCCCAGCGCAGACCCCTCAAGCAAGGACAAGGCCAAAGTGCTGCCCAGTTTCTGGATTCCATCACTGACGCCTGAGGCCAAGGCCACCAAGCTGAAGAAGCCTGTGAGCTCCCTCATTTTGCCTCCCCGCCCCAGGATTTCCCTGCCCCAGCTGTACACTGACTGACCCTCTGTCTCCATCCACAGTCACGCAATGTGACCTGCCCCATGTCCGGGAAGCCACTGCGCATGTCCGATCTGACACCTGTGCGCTTCACGTTGCTGGATGACTCTGTGGATCGTGTAGGGCTCATCACGCGCAGCGAGCGCTACGTGTGCGCTGTGACCCGTGACAGCCTGAGCAACGCCACCCCGTGTGCTGTGCTGAGGCCCTCGTGAGTCCTGGGGGGATGGGTGGGGGGCAGGACGCGTTCTTGGGCTAACCTCTGACCCTGCCTCCTCTGCAGCGGGTCCGTGGTCACCCTGGAGTGCGTGGAGAAGCTGATCCGAAAGGACATGGTGGACCCGGTGAATGGAGAAAAATTGACGGAGCGCGACATCATCGTGTTGCAGAGGGTGAGCTGCATGATGCCCAGCCTCCCTGTCCGGCCCTGCCCACAGCCGCATGCTGCACAGGCATCCCCACCCCGCCCAACGCCATGAGCCCACAGATTCCCACCACTCCTGTTTGTTTATTTTATTTATATTTGTTTTATTTATTTATTTATCATTTTATTTGAGGGAGGGAAAATGGGCACATCACGGCCTCTTGCAGCTACCATCTCCAGACACATGTGCTACTTTGTGCGTCTGGCTTTATGTGGGTACTGGCCTGCCTATGTTTTGTTTTTTTTTTTTCTTTTTTTTTTGGTTTTTCTAGGTAGGGTCTCACTGTAGCCCAGGCTGACCTGGAATTCACTATGTAGTCTCAGGGTAGCCTCGAACTCATGGTGATCCTCCTACCTCTGCCTCCCGAGTGCTGGGCTTAAAGACGTGTGCCACCACGCCTGGCTCTCTTTTCTTTTTTTAATATTTTATATTTATTTATTTGAGAGAGAGAGAGAACAGGCACTCCAGAGCCTCTAGCCACTGTAAATGAATTCCAGATGAATGTGCCAATTTGTACATCTGGTTTACACAGGTACTAGGGAATCGAACCTGGGTCTTTAAGCTTCACAGGCAGTCGTCTTAACTGCTAAGACATCTCTCCAGCCCCCACCACCCCCTTTTTTTTTTTGAGGTAGGGTCCCACTCTAGCCCAGGCTGACCTGGAATTCACTACGAAGTCTCAGGGTGGCCTTGAACTCACAGCGATCTTCCTACCTCTGCCTCCCAAGTGCTGGCATTAAAGACGTGCGCCACTGCGCCCGGCCCCACTCTTTTTTTTCTTTTTGTTTTTTTTTTTTTTGAGGCAGGGTCTCACTCTAGCCCAGGCTTGCCACAGTCATCCTCCTACCTCAGCCTCCCCAGTGCTGGGATTAAAGGTGTGGACCACTAAGCCTGGCATGTTTTTTTAGTTTGTGTGTGTATATTTGGACTACGTACATATGTCTTCCCTTTAGGTGACCCCTGCACTTGATTGAGGCCTGCAGTGGAACATTAGGCATTTTGCTCCATTGCTCTGCACACCCCACCCCCCCCCCCCTTGCCCCATGCCATCAGCATGCCATCTTTTTTGACTCTGGCGATTATCAGGTCTTTATTGCCCTGGGTACTGGAGTTATAGATGCATGTGGCCACACACACACACACACACACACACACCTTTTTTTTTTTAAAGTTTTCAAGGTAGTGTTTTACACTAGCCCAGGGTGACCTGGAATTCGCTATGTAGTCTCAGGGTAGTCTTGAACTCACGGTTAACTTCCTACCTCAGCCTCCCAAGTGCTGGGATTAAAGGCGTGCACCACCAGGCTTGGCCTCATCCAGCTGTTTATGTGGGTCCTGGAGTCCTCCCTTCTCTCAGACCTCCTGGGGGGCGGCACTCCTGTTGGGCAAGAAGTGCTCCTAACCACTGAGCCATCTCTCCAGTCCCATTCGTCTGCTTTCTGAGGCCCTGCCCCCTCATTTTCCCACACTCTTTCCTCTCAGGGCTCCGACCCTGGTCACAAACCATGCCCCCTCCGTCCTGGCTCTCAGTCAGGCTCCTTCACCCCAGGGTTTCCTTTCATCTACTTCTCCCTACTCAGCTCAGGATCCTCCACTGTCAGCTGGAGGGAGCTCCCCCTTCAGCCAGGGCCCCCCAACTTTCTCTCCTCACCCTCTGCAGGGCGGCACAGGCTTCGCGGGCTCTGGAGTTAAGCTGCAGGCGGAGATGTCGCGGCCGGTGATGCAGGCCTGACTGGCTGGTGACCTAATAAACCACTGTGAGTGAATGGACGTGTGCCACCTTCATTGTCAGTAGGAGTTCTGGAGACTCAGAGAAGGCAGGCAGCACAGGTCACTGACCCCCATACATTGGAGGGACTCATAGGAGAGCGGGCACCAGGTGTAGTGGGGCACATTTGTAATCCTAGCCCTGGGAGACTGAAACAGGAGGATTGCAAGTTCGTGGTTAGCCTGGACTACATTGGGACACTGTCTCAGAGGAAACTGGAGCCCAAGAACATTGAATTTCATCTCCTGTTATTAGCAATGGAACTGAGCACAAATGCACAATACACAAACATATTGAGAAGGTCAGAGTGAAAGAGCCTGAGCAGAAGGGACGCCATGTTGGTGTACTAAAAAGAGGAGAACTTCCTGTTACACATACACCTGGAGAAGAGATCCTCTGTGGGGTGGGGAGAGTCAGGATTTGCTGGGAGGGGTCGTGTCTCCTTTCACGCTTTGAGAGGCATTTTGTTTTGCTGTGGTTCTGGCGCCTTGCCCATGCTAAACAAGTGTTCTATTACTGTGTTGTGTCCTAGCTCAAAGCCTTTTTGTTTTGGTTTTTTGGCTTTTAAAAGTAGGGTCTTGGGCTGGAGAGATGGCTTAGCGGTTAAGTGCTTGCCTGTGAAGCCTAAGGACCCCGGTTTGAGGCTTGATTCTCCAGGTCCCACATTAGCCAGATGCACAAGGGGGCGCACACATCTGGAGTTCGTTTGCAGTGGCTGGAAGCCCTGGCGCACCCATTCTCTCTCTCTCTCTCTCTGCCTCTTTCTCTCTCTATCACTCTCAAATAAATAAATAAAAATGAACAAAAAAAAAAAAAAGTAGGGTCTTGGGCCTGGTGTGGTGGAGCACACCTTTAATCCCAGCACTCAAGAGGCAGAGGTAGGATGAATCCAGTGAGTTCAAGGCCACCCTGAGACCACCAAGTGGATTCCAGGTCAGCCTGGGCTAAAGTGAGACCCTACCTCGAAAAAACAAAGCAAAAAAATCAAAGTAGGGTCTCACTTTGTAGTCCCAGGCTGACCTGGAACTCACTCTGTAGTCTGGAGTTCATTTGCAGTGGCTAGAGGCCCTGGCGTACCCATACTTATTCTCTCTCTCTGCTTGCAAATAAATAAATAAAATTTAAAGTAATATTGAAAATAAAATGATCGGGGCTGGAGAGATGGCTTACCAGTTAAGGCGCTTGCTTGCAAAGCCAAAGGACCCAGGTTTGATTCTACAGGTCCCACGTAAGCCAGATGCATAAGGTGGCGCATATGTCTGGAGTTTGTTTGCATGGCTAGAGGCCCTGGAGCGACCATTCACTCTCTCTCTCTCTCTCTCCTTCTCTCAAATTAAAAAAAAAAAAAAATTAAGAAATAAAAATAGCTTTTCGGCTGCAGCACCTGGCCGGCGGGCCGTGTCCAAACTCCCGAGTGGAGCACGTGGGTGAAGGCCAGATTGTCCACTGTTTCTGGGGCTAAGTTCTCACAAATGGGAGGATCCTAATTTTCATTGCCACCCCAGGATGACTTGAAAATAGGGTATTCTTGACCCACCTGAAGAAAGAAAATAGCATAGCATTGCAACTGGCTTCAGATGCCCTCGCCTGAATGTGAAACCTGTCTCCATCAGAAAATCAGATCTCTGACACCTTTGTCACACCATGTAATGTATTCCATCAAATCATACGGAAAGAACAGATACTCAGCCAGATTCTAGAGAAGAATGCTTAGAACTCCAGGAATATGCACCACTTGATGCATCGGGCTGTCCTGGGTACTGGGGAATCAACCCAGACTGCCAGACGTTACATTTACAAACTGGTCATTTAGCTATGGAGACATTGTTGTCCCTTACTTCCAAACGGGCAGGAGATTGGTTTAAAGAAAAACTCCAGGGAGGGGAGGGAGGGTAGCACCATGGGATATTTTTTATAATCATGGAAAATGTTAATTAAGAAAAAATAAAAAAAATAAAAAAGAAAAAGAAAAATTCCGGCTTTTGGGTGGTCTGGATCATATTGTAGATAAAGTAAAAGAATGTGTGGATCACTTAAGTAGAGATGAGGATGAAGAGAAACTAGTAGCCTCATTATGGGGAGCAGAGAGATGTTTACGGGTTTTAAAAAGTGTAACAGTGCATAATCCAGAAAATCAAAGCTACTTGATAGCATATAAAGATTCACAGCTCATTATTTCATCAGCTAAAGCATTACAGCATTGTGAAGAACTGATTCAGCAGTACAACCGTGCGGAGAACAGCATATGCATAGCTGACAGTAAACCTTTGCCTTACCAAAATGTAACTAATCATGTGGGCAAAGCAGTGGAGGACTGCATGAGGGCTGTCATTGGGGTGTTGCTCAGTTTAACTAATGATAATGAGTGGGGCAGCACCAAAACAGGAGAACAGGATGGCCTCATAGGCACAGCAATGAACTGTGTGCTTCAGGTTCCAAAGTACCTACCTCAGGAGCAAAGATTTGGTATTCGAGCGCTGGGCTTGGGTCTACTTATAAATCTGGTGGAGTACAGTGCTCGGAATCGACACTGTCTTGTCAACATGGAAACATCCTGCTCTTTTGATTGCTCCTCCTGCAGTGGGGAAGGAGGTGATTTAAGGATAGCTGGACAAGTCCATGCTGTTCAGGCTTTAGTGCAGCTGCTCCTTGAGCGAGAGCGAGCAGCCCAGTTGGCAGAAAGTAAAACAGATGAATTGGTCAAAGATGCTCCCACCACTCAGCATGATAAGAGTGGAGAGTGGCAAGAAACAAGTGGAGAAATACAGTGAGTGTCAACTGCAAAAGCTGATGGTACAGAAGAGAAACAAGGAGGAGGAAGACGATGAAGAACTTGACCTCAATAAAGCCCTTCAACATGCTGGCAGACACATGGAGGATTGCATCATGGCCTCCTACACAGCTCTACTTCTTGGGTGTCTCTGCCAGGAAAGTTCAATCAGTGTGACCACCGTGCGGGAATACCTGCCAGAAGGAGACTTCTCTATAATGACAGAGATGCTTAAAAAACTCCTGAGCTTCAGGAATCTTACCTGTGCTGTTGGAACCACAGGCCAAAAGTCTATCTCTAGAGTGATTGAATATTTGGAACATTGCTGGCTGCTTTACCTTTGCTTCAGGTGCTTGGTAATGCTGGAGCTATCCTTAGACAAAGAAAAGTTCTACAAGAAGTCATTGAAGATATACCAAGAACATTTCATCAGTATCATTCATGTTTGGATTTCTTTAAGACCACCTGATCTCTTCGTTACACATTCTGCATTGCTAAACGACAGTTACTACATCAATCTACAACTATCAAAAATGAGGGAAAAGGTTCAGGCTGTTAACAATTCAATGCAGTATTTGAATACACTTACTTGGCAAAGTCTATGCACTCCCCTTGTTTTCTTGCTTTATTCTGGGCAAGATTTAAGAGGAAAATTTGTGCTGCTGTTAGTGCAACTGCTGTGTATGTTGAGCCACTGTTGTCATGCCAGCCAGGTGCAAAGGCAGCTTAGCTACTCAGGTATTGAATGTTCTGAGGACATTCTAGACAACAGCTCAGTTCCTTTTTCAGGCTCATTTGCTTTTGCTTTTTTTGTTGAATGATTCCAATCGTAAATAAAGCTTTTAATAATTTTGTGAAAAATAAATAAATAAATAAAATGACCAAAAGGTTTTGGGGGAGAAACAAATAGCTCCTACAGGGAGGAAATAAGTGGCTGGCACATTTTCGTAAGTCTCTTTGTTCTGTGTTTTTTTTTTTTTTTATTTTAATTTACTTATTTGAGAGGGGGCAGATAGAGATTGGGCATACCAGAACCTCCAGTCACTGCAAAGGAACTCCAGACCCATGCGCCACCTTGTGTATATCTGGCTTACATGGGTCTTGGGTAATCAAATCTGTGTCATTTGGCTATGGAGGCAAGTGCCTAATCATTCAGACATCTCTCCAGCCCCTTGTGTTGGTTTTGAAGCAGGGTCTCCTACATCTAGGGTCACCTTAAATTCCATATATAGATGAGGATGACCTTGATCCCCAGATCTCCTGCCTCCACCTCCAGAGGGCTGGGATTACCAGTATATACCAATATGTCAGGATCATAATAGCTTTTCCATGCAAGTAACCTGTTCTGTCTTGTTTGTTTGTTTGTTTGTTTTGTTTTTGTTTTTCAAGGTAGGGTCTCACTCTAGATCAAACTGGCCTGGAATTCACTATTTAGTCCCAGGTTGGACTCAAACTCATGGTGATCCTCCTACCTCTGCCTCCCTAGTGCTAGGATTAAAGGCATGAGCCAACACGGCCGTCGTCATGTATGTTATTTTAATTTGATCTTGCCAGCCTTGCCCATAGGATTTACAAATTTCATTTGCATGTGTAGGCCAGTTTTCCACTGGTAGCCACGAGGGGGCAGAAAACCACAGTGATTTAAAGTTTGGTGTAAGACACGGTAGGTTTGAAATTCCAGCACTGTTGCTCCCACCAAAAACCGATATGAATTTTGGGTTTGCTTGTTTGTGGTAGAGTCTTGCTCTAGCCCAGGCTAACCTGGAATTTACTAAGAGACTAAAAATTTAAGAAAAAAAATAGTAAAATGATCAGTCTAAGAGACTGGCCTCGAACTCACAACAGTCTTACTACCTCTGCCTCCCGAGTGCTGGGATTAAAGGCGTGCACCACCATGCCTTGCCCAGAGATAAACTTTGGATAAGATAGAGAAGGTACATAAAGTCACTGGAAAATGGGCAAAATCAGGCAGAAATTGCAGAAGACATGACATTCAGGAGACAGAAGGTGGTTGGATGAGTTTCTCCAGTGGAGCTGTTAGGATGGGAACCACCACCAGAGCAGCTACTGGCTGAGATATCTCCTCAGCCTTATTATTTTAAAAAAGTTTTTTGGCCAGGTGAGGTGGCACACACCTTTAATCCCAGTACTCGGGAGGCAGAGGTAGGAGGATCGCCATAAATTTGAGGCCACCTGAGATTACATAGTGAACTACGGGTCAGCCTGGGCTACAAGACCCTACCTTGAAAAACCAAAACAGCCGGGCATTGTGGCGCACGCCTTTAATCCCAGCACTTGGGAGGCAGGGGTAGGAGGATCGCCGTGAGTTCGAGGCCATCCTGAGATTACTTAGTGAATTTCAGGTCAGCCTCACTAGAGTGATGCCCTACCTCAAAAAAAAAAATAAATAAATAAAATAATTTTTTTTTGAAGCTGGGCATGGTGGCACATGCCTTTAATCCCAGCACTTCGGTGGCAGAGGTAGGAGGATCGCTGTGAGTTTGAGGACACCCTGAGACTACATAGTGAATTCCAGGTCAGCCTGGGCTACAGTGAAGCCCTGTCTTGAAAACCATAAACAAAATTATTTTAGGCTGTGCGTGGTGGCGCACACCTTTAATCTCAGCACTCGGAGGCAGAGGTAGGAGGATTACCATGAGTTCGAGGCCATCCTGAGACTACATAGTTAATTCCAGGTTAGCCTGGACCAGAGTGAGACCCTACCTTGAAGAACCAAAAAAAAAAAAAAAATTATTTTAGACACGGCGTCCCATAGCTCAAGTGGTCTTACAACTCTCTTTGTAGCTAAGGATGGTCTTGAACTCCTGATCTCAACTGCCTCCACCTCCCAAGTGCTGGGTTTCCAGGTATGCACCACCATACCTGACTTTTGTGGTGCTGAGGATGGAACCCGAGGCTTTATGCATGCTAGGAAAGTGCTCTATCCACTGAGCCACATCCCGAACCCATGATAGTTTTATCTTTGGTTTCCAGAAAGACCCTCAAAGTCACAAACACCCATCTCCAGTGCCCTGTTCCATCCTGCAGGCCTCAGTGCCTGGCCCCAGGCATGTTCCTCCTCACCTCAGTGGCCCTCACCATCTCAGAGACAGGCACACCATCTGGCCCAGCAATGGTTTTTTATTGCCTCCCTGGCAGGTGGAGGTGCCAGCCAGCATTGGGCCAGGGGGCCAAGGGCTGGTCAGTCCAGGAGGCTGAGGCTCAGATTGGGGGCTGGGTCTGTGTTGGGAAATGGTACCAATAGGAATGAATGTCTACAATCTTTCAGGTCTCTCAGAGCGATGGGCTGATGGTGTGTTGGGGGGGGGATCTCAAGAAGAGAAATTGAATTGACATGAGGGTTCCAGAGCGTCCAGGGGCTAGGAACTGGGGCTGAGTCTGCACTCTGCAGAAAGGAGGTGGCCGGGCTGGACAATCTGTAGGTAGCCCGTGGGGTTAGAGGGTTACAAGTTGGAGTGACCGCAGGGATCAGAGCTCATCGTGGTGCCGTGTCAGGTCCTCCCCGTAGTTGGTAGCCTGGCTCCCCACGAACATGTTCCAGTTGTCCAGGATCTCAGCTTTGCTCAGACGGCCATCCTGGGGTCAAAGGTCGGGGGGAATCTTAGTGCTTCACTACCCTCTTCCTGCTGGCCACAGTCTCCCTGTCTTTGGGACTCTGTCCTTTCCCTGGGTCCCTCTCTCTCCATCTCTGTCTCTCTTTCTGGGTCTCTGTCCCCCTTTTGAGTGACTGTAATCCCATTTTTGGGTCTCTGTCCTTCTCTGCATCTCTGTCCTGCCTCTGTTTGGGTCTCTTCCAGCTTCTCTGTCCTTTCTTTTTCTTTTCTTTCTTTTTTTTTTTTTTTTTTTGTGGTAGTCTCACTCCAGCCCGGCTGACTTGAAATTTACTCTGTATTCTCAGGGTGGCCTTGAACTCACAGCAATCCTCCTACCTCTGCCTCCCAAGTGCTGGGATTAAAGGTGTGCGCCACCACACCCGGCCGTCCTTTTTTCACCCCATCCCAGCATCCTCCAGAGCACCCTTGTCACCCTGGGCACCTTGTTGGTATCGCTCTCATGCAGCAGGTGGTTGGCCTCCACCAGGGGCTGGTCCTGGGTCTGGGGCAGCACCCAATGGCCAACTTCACTGCTGTCCAGCCGCCCATCCTTGTTCAGGTCCCGGAACTCTTGGAATTGCTGCCGCTCAGTCTGCACCCAGGCTGGCTCCTCCTCCCCAGGTTCCTGCGTGTACAGATCCGCTGGATGGGGACAGAGGATGTCAGGGGCAGTTCTGAGGACTTGGGACCTGCAGCCTGCTCCCCCTCTTCATCTTCCCTGGTATAGTCCCCTTAGGCTCTTAATGTCCCTTGGTCTTCCTCCCTTCCCATCTGCCTACAAATTCCATCAGTTTTGTTTGAGAGAGAAAACACATTTTAAAAAAAGGTAGGGGCAGCAGAGATGGCTTAGTGGTTAAGCGCTTGCCTGTGAAGCCTAAGGACCCTGGTTCGAGGCTTGATTCCCCAGGACCCACATTGGCCAGATGCACAAGGGGGCGCATTGTCTGGAGTTCGTTTGCAATGGCTGGAAGCCCTGGCGTGCCCATATTCTCTCTCCATCTCTCTGTCACTCTCAAATAAATAAATAAAAATAAACAAAAAAATTTTAATTATTTTTAAAAAAGGTAGGGGCTGGCTCGGTCTAGGGGTCTGATTCTCGTTTTGTGTACGAAAGGTCCCGGGTTCAAATCCCAGATGAGCGCCTCTTTTTGCTGGGCGTGGTGGCGCACACCTTTAATCCCAGCACTCAGGAGGCAGAGGTAGAAGGATCACCATGAGTTCAAGTCCACCCTGAGACTACATAGTGAATTCCAGATCAGCCTGAGCTAGAGTGAGACCCTACCTCAAAAAACTAACTAAATAAATAATAAATAAAAAGGTCCTGGAGGGATGGTTCAGTGGTTAAGGCCCTTGCCTGCAAAGCCTAATAACCCAATTTCAATACCCAGTACCCACATAAAGCCAGATGTACAAAATGGCACATGCATCTGGAGTTCCTTTGGAGCAATTAGAGGCTGGTGCACCCATTCTCTCTCTTAAAAAATAAACAAGGGGCTGGAGAGATGGCTTAGTGGCTAAGCGCTTGCCTGTGAAGCCTAAGGACACCGGTTTGAGGCTCGATTCTCCAGGACCCACATTAGCCAGATGCACAAGGGGGCGCACATGTCTGGAGTTCGTTTGCAGCAGCTGGAGGCCCTGACACACCCATTCTCTCTCTCTCTCTGCCTCTTTCTCTCTCTGTCTCTCTCAAAGAAATAAAATTTTAAAAAATAAGTAAATAAACAAAAGGTGGGCATGATGGCACACACCTTTAATCCCAGTACTCAGGAGGCAGAGGTAGGGGGGTTGCTGTGAGTTCGAGGCTACCCTGAGACTACATAGTTAATTCCAGGTCAGCCTGGACCAGAGTGAGACCCTACCTTGAAAAACCAAAAAAGTAAATAACAGTAAGTAAACAATAAAAAGTTTAAAAAAAATTAAACAGGGATGGAGAGATAGCTTAGCAGTTTAAGGCGCTTGCCTGAGAAGCCTAAAGGCCTAGGTTAAATTCTCCAGACCCGCGTAAGCTGGATGTACAAGATGGCCCACGTATCTGGAATTCATTTGTAGTGGCTAGAGGCCCTAGTTTGTCCATTGCCTGTCTCTCTCAATAATAAATAAATCTCAAATAAATAAATAACAGGTTATACGGAGGTACATAGTGTTTGTTATATAGACAACATAAACTTTCTGAGCCTGGCTCCTATACACCACTGACTGTGAGCCGGGGTACTCCCCAATGCAGACCTGCTATGATACTCTTTTGAACCCTTATTCTACAATCTGCCCTTGGCATCCAAGAAATGTTCCTCGTGTGATGGCTCACGCCTTTAATCCCAGCACTTGGGAGGCAGAGGTTGGAGGATCACCTTGAGTTCAAAGCCATCCTGAGACTACATAGTGAATTCCAGGTCAGCCTGAGCTAGAGTGAGACCCTACCTCCAAAAAAAAGAGGAAAAAAAAAAAAAATGTTCCCTGGCCTTATCATGGAGTACCTGATTGATAAGTGTTTTTTTTTTGTTTGTTTGTTTTTTTGAGGTAGGATCTCGCTCTAGCTCAGGCTGACCTGGAATTCACTATGTAGTCTCAGGGTGGCCTCAAACTCAAGACAATCCTCCCACCTCCACCTACTGAGTACTGGGATTTTTTTTATGTGTTTTTTTTTTTAATTTAAAATTTTATTTATTTATTTGACAGAGAAAGAGGGGGAGAGAATGAGCACACCAGGGCCTCCCGCCACTGCAAACAAACTCCAGATGCTGGCTAACGTGGATCCTGGGGAGTCGAACCTGGGTCCCTTGGCTTTGCAGGCAAACGCCTTAACCGCTAAGCCATCCCTCTAGCCCTGATGATTGCTTTTTTTTAGGCAAGCCCAACAGACTGGCTTTTTTTTTTTTTTTTTTTTTGTGAGAGAATTGGTGTGCCAGGGCCATCAGCCATTGTAATCAAACTCTAGGTGCATGTGCCACCTTGTGTACATGTGCGACCTTGTCACCTTGTGCTTCTGGCTTACATGGGTTCTGGCGAGTTGAACCTGGGCCCTTAGGTCTCTCCCAGGCCAGCACCTTAACCGCTAAGCCATCTCTCCAGCCCAGTGCTTGCTTGCTTGCTTTACTTATATCTTTTTTATTTATTTATTTATTTGAGAGCGACAGACAGAGAGAGAAAGAGGCAGATAGATAGATAGAGAATGGGCATGCCAGGGCCTCTAGCCACTGCAAAGGACCTCCAGACACATGCGCCCCCTTGTGCATCTGGCTAACGTGGGTCCTGGGAAATCGAGCGTCGAACCGGGGTCCTTAGGCAAGCACTTAACCGCTAAGCCATCTCTCCAGCCCTCTTTAATTATTTTTATTTATGTGTGAGAGAGAATGGGTACACCAGTGCCTATAGCACTGAACTCCAGACACATACACCACCATAGGCATCGGGCTTATGTGGGTCCAGGGGAATCAAAGCAGGGTCCTTTGGCTTTGTAGGCAAGTGCCTTAACCTGTAAGCCATCTCTCCAGCCCTTATTTATTTGAAAGAGAGGCCTCTAGCCACTACAAATGATCTTCAGATGCATGTGCCACCTTGTGTATTTGGCTTCATGTGGGTACTAGGGAATTTAACCTGGGTCCTTTGGCTTTGTAGGCAGTATCTTAACCACTAAGCCATTTATCTAGCCATCCCTCCCTCCCCCTTTTTTTTTAGTGAGACAGAGAGAATTAGTGCACCAGGGCCTCAGCCACTGAAACCAAACTCCAGACACTTGGGACACCTAGTGGTCATGTGCGACTTTACACTTGCCTTACCTTTGTGTCTGGCTTATGTGGGATCTGGAGAATCAAACATGGGTTTGTAGGCAAGTGCCTTAAGTGCTAAGCCATCTCTCCAGACCGACCTCCCTCTCTCTCCTCTCTCTCTCTCTCTCTCTCTCTCTCTCTCTCTCTCTCTCTCTCTCTTTTGAGGTAGAGTCTCGTTCTAGTCCAGGATGACCTGGAATAATTCACTATGTAGTCTCAGGTTGACCTCAAACTTAATGGGACACTCCTGAGTGCTGGGATTAAAGGAAGGCATTCACAACCATGCCTAGCAGAGAGAGAATGATTGTGTCAGGGCCTGTAGCACCTGCAAGTGAACTTCAGAAGCATATGCCACTTTGTACATCTGACTTTACATTGGTACTGGGGAATACAACTTGGGTCATTAGGCTTTACCAGCAAGCACCTTAACCATTGAACAGTCTCTCCAGCCCGATAAGTGCTTTCTGTGTCTTGTATACAGTAAGTGCTTAATAAACAATGTGTTATGCATGAGCTTCAGTAGTGTCCCCTGCAGGTCAGAAGGCCACTGTTCTCTTAGAGGTGCAGAGAAATAATAGCATCGTGGGTGGAAGTGGGACCCACTCACCAATATACTCTTCTACTTGGACATAGCCATCTTTGTTCTTGTCCAGGTCCTCCAGGGTCTCCTGGAGAAAGAAAGGCATTGAGGTGGATGGTTAGTGCATTTTGCTCTTGAGGACTGAGCGCTGGGGTCAGGAGAGAAGGTTCCCTAGAGGAATTCAGCCCAGGGATGGCTGTGGGGGTGCAAAGAAAAGTTGAGAAAGAATACATATATAAGCCAGGTGTGGTGGTGCACACCTTTAATCCCAGCACTCAGGAGGCAGTGGTAGGAGGATTGCCATGAGTTCGAGGCAGCCTGAGACTACATTGTGAATTCTAGGTCATCCTGGACTAAAGCAAGAACCTACCTCACAAAAACAAACAAAAAATATACACACACACATATATATATAGAGAGAATGTATGTATGTATGTATATACATATATAGATGGTGAAAAAGTACAGGCAAGGGCTGGGAGGCATGGCTCAGTGGTTGAACCACTGCAAAGAATTCACAGTGAGGGGAGGGGCATGACTCACTGTTGTAGTGCCAATCTAGTAGCACAAGGCCCTGGGGTTTCTTCCTCTGCATCAGAAAACACCAATAACAAAAAACACTTCAGCCACGGGCAGTAGCTCACACCTTGAGTTCCAGCACTGAGGATTGTCAACTTGAGCCACATTGTTCCTGATCAATCTGGGTTGGAGAAAGACCCTGCCTCAAAACATCAAAAGAGGGCTGGGGAGATAGGTCAGTGGTTAAAGGTACTTATTTGCAAAGCCTGCTGGCCCGGATTCAGTTCTCCAGTGCCCACATAAAACCAGATGCACAAAGTGGCACATGTGTCTGGAGTTTATTAAGCACAAGCAAGAGCCCCTGGCACCTCTCTCTGTTTCTCTCACTCTCATAAATAAATAAAAATATATTTTGCAGGCTGGGCGTGGTGGCGCACACCTTTAATCCCAGCACTCGGCAGACAGAGGTACAAAGACGCTGAGAGTTGGAGGCCACCCTGAGACTACATAGTGAATTCCAGGTCAGCCTAGGCTAGAGCAAGACTTGACCTTGGAAAACAAAACAAACAAAAAACTGAATGGAAATGCCCAGCTTGGTGGGGCACACCTTTAATTCCAGCACTCACTCTGGAGGCTGAGGTAGGAGGATGGCTGTGAGTTTGAGACCAGTCTGGAACTACAAAATGAGTTCCAGGTCAGCCTGGGCTGGAGTGAGAACCTGCCACAAATTGAAACAAACAAGATGGTGCACACACCTGACGCCACACAGTGACTTCAGGCAAAATCAAGCTCCAACATGGTGGACTGGAAAGATCAAATACAGTACACTAATTACATTGGAATTTCAACATGAGCAACAAGACAATTCTTTTACATTAGGTGTGTTCCATCCAGTATTTCAGGAGGAGTTAATCTGCATTTAAAAATCAATTGTGCCAGGCATGGTGGCACACACTTTTCATCCCAACACTTGGTAGGCAGAAGTAGGGGGAATCACTGTGAGTTCAAGGCCAGCCTGACTACATACTAAATTCCAGGTCAGCCTGGACTAGAGCAAGATCCTACCTCAACCAAGGAAAGAAAGAAAAAAAAAATCAATTTTTTCTTCTGGGGTTCAGCCAGGATTGGGGTTTGTCTGAGGCTATTGTTGGGTTGCTTGTCTGGGGACAGGCTGCTAGGCTGGATTCTAAATGTGCACACAGTGAAAAAGTACTGGGCATGTTGGGGTGGATATAGGACATGATAGTGACCTGCTTCTCTGTGGAAGATGCACAGGTGTGGGAAGAAGGGTTCCCCTATCCTCACTCACTGCAATTACGATGTCCCGCATGTGAGGGAACTCCTCAGGATGCAGGAAGGCTGTCAGCTCCTCCCTAGTGGCCATCGAGTCGCCATCCTGGTCAGCCACCTGGAATCGCCGCTCATCCCGAGCTAGCATCTTCTTGTATGTCTCGGCATCTTCCACATCATGGAATTCTTCCCCTGAGGAAGGGCAGGTGTGAGTGACATGTGCGTTTGTAGAGTTAACTCTGGGCAGCCTAGGAACCCATAAAAGGTCTCAGTCACATGGCAAGAAGCAGTCTTATAATGCACAAATACCAAACCAGGCATGGTGGCACACGTCTTTAATCCCAGCACGTGGGAGGCCGAGGTAGGAGGATCGAAGTGTATTGCAGGTCAGCCTAGGCTAGAGTAAGAGCCTACCTGGGGGGAGAGGGGAAGAACAAACACATAGTAGGGGGATCATCATGAGTTTGAAGCCAGCCTGGGCTAGAGTGAGATCCTGAGTCTCAAAAAAGAAAAAAAAAAATCAAAGTATAAGCTGGGGTGGGGCACGCACCAACATTTGTGTGGCAGAGGTAGGAGGATCATCGAGAGTTTGATGCCACCCTGAGACTACAAAGGGAATTCCAGGTCAGCCTAGGCTAGAGACCCTACCTCACAAAACAGACAATAAAACAAGCTGGAGCCATGCTAAGCATGCTGGAGCATTTCAGTTATTCTGGACACTGCGGCAGGAGGATTGCCTTGAGCTGGAGGCCAACCTGAACTCGTGAGGTTCAGGCCAGCCTGGATTAGACCCTGCCTCAAAAGCAAAACAAAACAAAAAATAGAGCTGAAGGGATAGAGAAATGGCTTAGCAGTTAAGGCGTTTGCTTGCAAAACCAAAGGACCCAGGTTCGATTCCCCAGGACCCACGTTAGCCAGATGCACAAGGGGGCGCATGCGTCTGGAGTTCGTTTGCAGTGGCTAGAGGTCCAGGTGAGCCCATTCTCTCTCTACCTCTGTCTCTCCCTCTTTCTCTGTCAAATATATTTAAAAAAAATTAAAAATAGAGCTGAAGAGATCGCTCAGCTGTTAAGGCATTTGCCCACAAAGCCTAACAACCTGGATTTGGTTTCCCAGGATCTAGATAAAGCCAGATGCACACAGTGATGCAGGCATCTGGAGGTTTTTTTTTTTTTTTTGAGGTCGGGTCTCCCTCTAGCCCAGGCTGACCTGGAATTCATTATGTAGTCTCAGGGTGGCCTTGAACTCACGGCAATTCGCCTACCTCTGCCTCCTGAGTGCTGATCTGAGTTCTTTTGCAGCATTTTCTCTGTATCCGCTTGCAAATAAATAAATTTTAATATTAAAAAATAAAATAGAGCCGGGTGTGGTGGTGCACGTCTTTAATCCCAGCCCTTGGGAGGCAAAGGTAGGAGGATTGCCGTGAGTTCGAGGCCACCCTCAGACTACATAGTTAATTCCAGGTCAGCCTGGGCCAGAGTGAGACCCTTCCTCGAAAAACCAAAATAAAATAAAATAAAATAAAATAGGGCTGGAGGGATGGCTTAGCGGTTAAGGCGCTTGCCTGCAAAGCCAAAGGACCCAGGTTCCATTCCCCAGGACCCACGTTAGCCAAATGCACAAGGGGCGCACGCGTCTGGAGTCCTGTAGTGGCTGGAAGCCCTGGCGCACCCATTGTCTCCCTTTTTCTCTCTCTCTGTCAAATAAATAAATAAATACAATATTTTTTTTAAAAAAAAAGGCTTGAGAGATGGCTTAGAGGTTAGGGCGCTTGCCTGCGAAGCCTAAAGACCCAGGTTTGATTCTCCAGAACCCATGTAAGCCAGACGCACATGGTGGCCCATGCGTCTGGAGTTCTTTGCAGAAGCTGGAGACCCTGCTGCACCCATTCTCTCTCTCTAATAAATAATAAATAAAAGCTAAGGGTCCTGGTGTGGGGAGGGCAATGGGGACAGGGAGTCAGTACCACGCACCAGGCGCGTAATGGCCATAGGTGGCATTGCGCAGCTCCTCCCAACCCACGCGCCCGTCCCGGTCGGTGTCATACGTGTCCCACGCCGCGCTCACAGAGTCCCGGATGTGCCTCTGCTGCGTGTGCGCGATCCATGAGCGGAGCTCAGCCAGCGACACCCAGCCGTCTCCATCTCCCGCGCGGTCCATGCGGTCCACGATCCGCCTGCGAGCAGGGGCGCGGCACACGTCAGTTTCGGACCCGTCCACAGTGGCCGCGCCCAGAGACCACGCCCCCACCTGAGGACCCGCTTAGATGGAAAAAATGTCACCAGAAGTTTGCAGAACTGAGAGGTGTATGTCATTCTTGGAGTCCCGCCCACCCATGCCCGCACTGCCACGCCCCCATCGGTACACACACCCCATACATATATGGTTGGAAATGAAGGTGCAAGATTTGCAGAGAGCCAGGTGGTGCCCTCTGGCATCCCAGCACTTGGGAGGTTGTGGCTGAAGGATTAGGAGTTCGAGGCCAGCGTAGGCTACATGAGACTTTGTCTTATTAAACAAGCAAACTGAGGAGTCCTCACCCTCAGTGCTTGACAAGGGTGCTGGATAATCTTGTGGTCCCGCTCACCTACCATGTAAAGCCAAGTCCCCATTCATAAAGGATTAGACAGGGCTGGGAAGATAGTCCAGTGGTTAAGGTGCTTGCCTGCAAAGCCTAACGAGCTGGGTTCAATTCCCCAGTGCCCATGTAGAACCAGATTCACAAAGTGGCGCATGCATCTGGAGTTTGTTTGCAGTGGCTATACACCTGTGTATCTCGTCTCTCTGCTTGCAAGTAAATATATAAATGAAATATTTAAAAACAATTTTTTTATTTAAAAAGTGAAGGACTAGACAGACATACAGAGCCTATATATCAAGGATCCGCCCCACCGATGCCGGAGCACCGCCCACTCCGGCTCCACCTGTTGATGAATCGACACGCCTCACTGCAACACACCCCCTATAGAGAACTGAAAAATGCAATCCACAAACCTTAAAGACACACGCCCTGCCCACTTCAAGGTCCTGCCCCATGAGGCGAGCCTAAGGGATTGACACTAGCCATAGATGCACCCCCACTCTGGACCTCGCCCCTAACCCCCTCCCACAGGCCCCAGCTCTTGCTGGACAGAGTTGGAGTTGGTTGTAACAGTGCTTTCTAGCTAGGCCACTGTCCCTAATAACTCTGAAGCCCCACCCCTCGACGTCTTAGGCCACACCCTCTCCCGGACACCGCCTCCTTTATACCCCGTCCCCCTTTGGCCCCTTTCCCTAAATGGGCCGGTCAATTATAGGCCCCTCCTCTCCAGCTATCTGCTGCCCTCCCTGTAACCTCTCTCAACACTGCCTGGCTCCCTTGCTATTTTTCTCTAATGCATTTACCTCTATTTGATGAGTTTTATTTGTATTTGAACTCATTGTTTCACTTACTACAGTGTTTTTTTTTTTTTTTTTTTTTTTTTTTTTTTTTTTTTTGGTTTTTCGAGGTAGGGTCTCGTTCTAGCTCAGGCTGACCTGTAATTCACTATGTAGTCGCAGGGTGGCCTCGAACTCACGGCAATCCTCCTACCTCTGCCTCCCAAGTGCTAGGATTAAATGCGTGCGCCACAACTCCAGGCTTCACTTACTACAATGTAAACTTCACCGGGGCCGGGTAAGGCCACCCTGTGACTACATAGTGAATTCCAGGTCAGCCTGGGTTACAGCGAGACCCCCTCGAAAAACCAAAAAGTAATAATAATTAATAAAAAAAACTCCCCAGAGCAGGGTCTGCTCTGGCCTCATAGCGGTGCCTGACGTATAGTGGGTGTTCCATAAAGAATGGGGGAGCGGACTGGGCATGGTGGCGCATGTCTTTAATCCCAGGATTTGGGAGGCAGAGGTAGGAGAATTGATGCGAGTTCGAGGCCAGCCTGAGACTACATAGTGAACTCCACGTAAGCCTGGGCTACAGCGCGACCATACCTCGAAAAAAGAAAACAAACAGAGATAAAGAGAGAATGAATCGGGGCGTTGTGGCGCACGCCTTTAATCTCAGCACTTGGGAGACAAAGGGAAGGGGATGCCCGTGAGCTCGAGGCCAGCCTGGGACTATAGAGCGAGTGCCAGGTCAGCCTGCACTAGGTCCTACCTCGAAAAAAATGTGGGAGTAAATGAACCCCATGCATGGCAGTTCATACTGAACTCAAGTTTCCCCTAAATTCCTTGCCCTGCCTTCTTTCTCACCAAACGTCAATGTTCCTATCAGCTCCTGTCATGAACTAGTGATCCCTTCCACAGCGGCAGACTGCGGGTCAAAGAGGGGAGGTGTCTGCCACAAAAAGGCAAAGGGTGGCTTGGGGGTGCAGGGTCATCATATCTTAACGTCTACTTTAACTTTTCCCCAAATCCTGTCCGGTCCACGCTGCCTCCGGGACTCTCAAAGACTTCCTTTCTTCCCCACCCCCTCCTCTTCCCCTCACTCCATCCTACCCCAGGCGGGCTTGGCTTTCCTCCGGGCTGAGCTGGTCGAATTCCTTGGCCACATCCTGTCCCAGAAACGCCTCGTGGTCGTACTGGAAGTTCCCGTGGGCGTCATCGTGGGGGGCCTCGCTCAGAGGGGTCCCCTTGTGCACCCTCCCCTGGCCATGAGGGCCAGCGTCAGGGGATGGCTTCCCCTGGGCCCCGCGCCTCAGCAGCAACAGAAGTATCAGAAGTGACACTCGCCACATCATCGGTCCCTGGGGAGTGGTGAGGACCATGGGGTCACAGGGAAGAAAGGAGAAACGGGACAGAATGTAGGGGGCGAGGGGGGGGGAATGACGTGGGCAGGACAGAAATGGGGGCAGACTGCAAAAAGTTTTGGGCTCAAGAATGATTGGCGATGTGGACAAAGAGAACAGGATGCTTGGAGGTAAAACCAGCTGTGGGGGTAATAATGAACCCCAGCAGGGGTCGCAGAGAAGAAAAGGGGGGTATTCTTGGAGACGTGGCACACGTTCCACGCAAAGTGAAGGACATGGTAGTGGCCAGGGACATCATGCAGGCTCCCAGGTGTTGATCCAAACCTTTATACTGACCCTCATCCCAAAGCCTCCATCTCTGCTTAGCCCCTCCACCTGGTTACCCCGTTATCTGACCTGAATTCGCTCCCCACGTTGCGCTCAGCGTTCTCCCAAAGATGCCCAACTTGGCCGCGCGCCAGCTAGGCTCCGCCTCCGGAGGCGCAAAAGCCCCGCCTTGTGACCAATGAACGTGAAGGAAGAGCCCGGAGGCGGGGCCAGTGGGTGCTGGGCGTGCCCCGGCGTCCCTCGCCACGTCCACAAAGGAAAGCCCAGCGGCCTGGAGAGGGCGCGGCGGGAGACGCGATCTAGTAAAAACTACAACTCCCGGGGAGTAGTGGGGCACGACCGCCTCTAGTAGCTCTAGCTCCAGAGGCTCATGAGAGATGCATTTTTCTGCCTTTCTGTAGGGATGGTTTGGGTACGGTGGCGCATGCCTTTAATCTCAGCCCTGGGAAAACTGAGGTAGGTTCCCTGTGAGTTTGAGGCCAGCCTGAGCTATAAGAGTGACTTCTAGATCAGCCTGGGCTAGAGTGAGACCCTGCCTCAAAAGAAAAAAGATCCAGGAGCTGAATTCCTTAAAACGCGTAGCACAGCACGTTGTATGTGTGAATGTATGTGAATTGTATGAAAGAAAATTACACAACGGTTAAGGGCCCTTGCTTACGAAGTCTTACAGCCCAGATTCGATTCCCCAATACCCACATAAAGCCAGACCCACAAAATGGCACATCCATCTGGAGTTCATCTGCAGCCCTGGTGTGACCATACTACTCTTTCTTTCTCTCCTTCCCACTCTCTGTCTCATAAATAAATAAATAAAATGTAGTGTTTGGATTTTTTTAATTTTTTTCATTTATTTGAGAGAAAGAGAGAGAATGAGCATGCCAGGGCCTCCTGCCACCGCCAACGAACTCCAGACGAGAGTTTACCTTGTGCATCTGGCTTACATGGGTCCTGGGGAATCGAACCTGGGTCCTTACACTTTGCAGGCAAATGCCTTAACCAGTAAGCCATCTCTCCATTTCCTAAAATAAATTTATTTATTTTTTATTTATTATTTTCTGTTTTGGTTTTTCTAGGCAGGGTCTCACTCTAGCCCAGGCTGACCTGGAATTCTTTATGTAGTCTCAAGGTGGTCTCAAACTCACAGCAATCCTCCTACCTCTGCCTCCTGAGTACTGGGATTAAAGGCGTTTGTCACCATACGGCTTTATTTAACTTTTTTAGTTTTATATCCAATTTAATTTTTCAAAAACTTAATAAAAATATAACAGAATCAAAAATTTTAAATAAGTACACTACCCACATGCCAGCAATTCATTTAAATCATACCAACTATAGAATATGAAAAATAAATTCACAAGTGTAGTTACTTTAAAATACACTACTTCCACTTTTTCAATATTATACATTTATGTATATATCCTATAGTTGAAGCAGAAATTCTCTCTTAAAACATTATCTCCTTAAAATCTTGAGGTGCATATTAGAATCATAGGCAATATTCTGACATATAAAATTGCAGTACAGGCTTTTCAAATTTGGCATTTCACTGGTACAATACAATGACCAAGGTATGTAACTGTACAGTGCCTAGACATTCCACTAAGATCCATTATTTTCTTTAATGCAGGATAATTAATACATATTCTACAAGGGGCAGTGAGGTTAGTAATTCTATAGGGTATGTCCTGACATAATTTTCAAATTGTACAATAACACAAACAATTTTGTTAGGGCCATTTTTTTTTTTTTTTTGCTAATGAGAAGACAAAAAGCAATGTAATTTATTTTTCAAGTATTTTCTTGAAAGTCTGTGCTCATAAAAATCATGAAAAACTAAGCCGGGCGTGGTGGCGCATGCCTTTAATCCCAGCACTCGGGAGGCAGAGGTAGGAGGATCGCTGTGAGTTCGAGGCCACCCTGAGACTCCATAGTGAATTCCAGGTCAGCCTGAGCTAGAGTGAGACCCTACCTCAAAAAAAAAAAAAAAAAAAAAATCATGAAAAACTGAAGACTGTTAAATCACTGAAACTTTATATCATACACTATCTTGTTTGTACAAAAATACAAGTTAAATATAAACATAAAACAATTATGATAATTTTATGCAAATCTGTTTAGTTATATATAAAAGTTTCTTGGTTCTGTTATTTCTGAAAAGATCAATATCAGATTGAGTTACTATCTATTGGCAAAGGGCCCTAAAAAGCTTCTTTTAGCATTAATCTTTTACCTGGTTATAAGTGTTTCCTAATTTGAGATCACCTAAACACTAGGAAAAAAAATTAAGAGGGTAGTATGTCCATAAACCAACAAATAATTTGGCTGTAATGTATCATAAAACACAAAGAAATGCCACACATCTGTACCATAAACATGCATTACATACACACAGGTGTACACATGCATGCGTGCGTGCATGTATCCACACACTGCATGCACAGTGATCAGGCCTAAATCAGAGCCTAATGAGGTGCTGCTTCCAGATCGATATTGAAATGTGCATTTTTTTCTGACTTCATCAAATTAATAGCTTTTTAAATTTTTTTCATTTATTTATTTATGAGAGAGAAAGAGATTCAATGGGCATGCCAAGGCCTCTAGCCACTGCATATGAACTCTAGACACATGTGCCCCCTTGTGCATCTGGCTTATGTGGGTCCTGGGGACTGGCAAATGCCATAACCGCTAAGCCATTTCCCCAGTCCCCAAATGAATAGCTTTTTGTCACCTTCCCATTCTTTTTTTTTTTTTTAGCTTTTTTTTTTTCTTCCAAATTTTATCAACAACTTCCATAATTATAAAAATATCCCATGGTAATACCCTCCCCCCCCACTTTCGCCTTTGAAACTCCATTTTCCATCATACCCCCTCCCCATTTCAATCAGTCTCTCTTTTATTTTGATGTCATGATCTTTTCCTCATCTTATGATGGTCTTGTGTAGGTAGTGTCAGGCACTGTGAGGCCATGGATATCCAGGCCATTTTGTGTCTGGAGGAGCATGTTGTAAGGAGTCCTACCCTTCCTTTGGCTCTTACATTCTTTCCACCACCTCTTCAGCATTAGACCCTGAGCCTTGGAATCACCTTCCCATTCTTGAAAACAGTATGGAGAAGATCATGACCACATTCCTGAAGGTCTCCTTTTCCTTCCTCAAATGTAACAAAATTTCCTGCTGGTGTCCTATGTAAAGATAACCAACCCTTTTTGGACCTTTTGATGGGGCAGCAACTGGGTCCTTGGAGACATTAACCCCAAGGCCATTAGTCACAAGATAGCTACACTTGAAAGAACAGTTCAACAGATGTCTTATGCAGCAAAGCTCCACCAGAACTGAAGAAAATATTTTCCATACCCCACCTTCTCTCTTTCATGCCCTCTACAACCTCTTGTAAGGTATTAATATCAACTCTATCCCCTTGAATAACTCTGAGATAAGGTGGCAGCAGCTTATAGCCCTTTGAGTTCTCAGTAATAGGGAATTTCTTGCCTAAAATATCCAAAACCTTCAAGAAAGTGTCAAGAGAATTTCCAGAATCGGGTTTAATTATTATTAGTGGTGCCTCTGAGCTTCTATTTTATTATATTATATTATATTTTATTTGAGAGCGACAGACAGAGAAAGAGGCAGAGAGAGAGAGAAAGAATGGGCGCACCAGGGCCTCCAGCCACTGCAAATGAACTCCAGATGCAGGCGCTACCTTGTGAATCTGGCTTACGTGGGTCCTGCAAGTGCTTAACCACTAAGCCATCTCTACAGCCCCCTCTGAACTTCTGTTTTTTGTTATTTTTATTTATTTGAGAGTGACAGTTGTGTATCTGGCTAACGTGGGTCCTGGGGAATCGAGCCTTGAACCGGGGTCCTTAGCCTTCACAGGCAAGCGCTTAACCGCTAAGCCATCTCTCCAGCCGCCCCCCCCCCCCCCCGCTTCTTCATACTATTAAATGTCTTTAACTGTCGCTGACAACAGGTACAGGCACTGATGAAAACTGTGTTACTATATGTTCAAAAGCATCTTGTTCATCATGGTCCTTCCCCCACGCTGTTATGGTACAGCGCTCTACCGCTGGGATAGAATAGCCTGGAACAGGGTCTTTTGTTCCATACTATTTCTTAATTAGAGCAATTCTGCTACTGCATCTGTTCCTTTGAAGTTAACCAAAGGAGCAGAGGCCCCTATGCCAGCAGTCTCTTGGGAGGAGACGCCTCTGTAGCCAAAATCATGTAACTTGTATTCTAGACCATCTAGGTTTCCAGAAGTTTCTAACAGGTTTTAGCCAGTATTCTGCTCTCTAGAATTTGTGGCCACTGTGATTGGATACCAGGACTGAACAAAATAGTCTCAATCCAATTCGTAAGCCAGTAGCGCTCTGGATGGGTGTTTTTCACTGTGAAGAGAACATTTCCTCTGGGAATAACAGAACCTTCAGGAACAACCTTTACTGCTATTGGAAGATGACCATCGTATTTCTCAAGAATGTAGTTCCATCCCTTTTCATTGAAGACATCATCCTGGAAATGTTCTTTGTACACCTCTTTGGCCTCTTGGATTTTCTCTTCGGTCAGTGCTTTACTTTGGAGTTTTCTTTTCACGGCATTCAAAGTAGGAATAAACTTTGCTTGTGTTGGGTGGGTACTGTTTATAGTGAGTGACCTTGTAGGAGTCGGTGGCCAGGAGGATGTTGAATTCGGCTCCTGCCAGCATTCACGTCGGGTGGGAGCGGAGGGGCCGCGCGCACGCCCCCCCCTCCCCCCGCACGCGCGCCGCTGCGAGGAAGGAGGAAGAATGGGCTTCACGGCGCTCCGTTGCCGTAAGTCCCCGCCCGGTCGGAGGAGGCGGGGGTGTGTGGGGGGCGGGGGTGGAGGGAGAAGCCGAGCGCGGGGAGGGCGGGCCTGGAGCCGGACTGGGTGAAGAGGCGGCGGTTCGCAATCCAGGCGCTTGGACAGCTTCCCTTTCTCTGGGCCCCGCCCACCCCTGGAGGGGACCCTGGCTTTGTTTTTATTTACTTATTTGAGAGCGACAGACAGAAGGAGAAAGAGGCAGAGAGAGAAAAAAAAAAAAAGGGCGCATCAGGCTCTCCAGCCACTGCAAACGAACTCCAGAAGCATGCACCCCCTTGTGCATCTGGCTTATGTGGGTCCTGGGGACTGGAGCCTCGAACTGAGGTCCTTAGGCTTCACAGGCATGCGCTTAGCCGCTAAGCCATGTGTCCAGCCTTGATTTGTTTTTTAATTAATTAATTAATTTTTTTGGTTGTTCAAGGTGGGGTCTTGTTCTAGCTCAGGCTGACCTGGAATTCAGTATGTTGTCTTAGATGGCCTGAAACTCACAGCCATCCTGCTATCTCTGTCTCCCAAGTGCTGAGATTAAAGGCATGCTCCACCACCCTCAGATACCTTAAAATTTAATTTTTAATAAAATTTTTGTTTTGGTTTTTCCAGGTAGGTTCTCACTCTAGCCCAGGCTGACTTGGAATTCACTATGGAGTCTCAAGGTGGCCTTGAACTCATGGTGATCCTCCTACTTCTGCCTCCTGAGTGCTGGGATTAAAGGTGTGCGCCACCACGCCCAGTTTATTTCCATAATTTTTAAATTTATTTTTATTATTTTCTTTCTTTCTTTCTTTCTTTCTTTCTTTTTTCGAGGTAGAGCCTCACTCTAGCTCAGGCTGACCTGGAATTCACTATGTAGTTTCAGGGTGGCTTGAACTCATGGTGATCCTCCTACCTCTGCCTCCCGAATACTGGGATTAAAGGTGTGCACAGGCCAGGCCCATAAATAATTTTTTGTTTTGTTTTGTTGAGGTAGGGTCTCACTCTAGTCTAAACTGACCTAGAATTCACTATGTAGTCTCAAGTGGTCTTGAATGCCTAGTAACCCTCCTCCCTCTGCCTCCTGAGTGCTGGAATTAAGGGGTGGACTGGGAGATTATTTATCAGTTAAGGTGCTTGCCTGCGAAGTTTAAGGACCCAGGTTTGATTCTCTAGTACTCACGTAAGCCAGATGTACATGGTGGCACATGCGTCTGGAGTTTGAGTGGCTAAAAGCCCTGGCATGCCCGTTCTCTCTTTCTTTCAAATAAATAAATGCAAAAGAAAAGAAAAATCCAGGTATGGTGGCTCACACCTTAAAATAAATACACAAGTGGGGGATGGAGAGAAGACTTAGCAGTTAAGGCATATGACTGCAAAGCCAAAGGACCCAGGTTTGATCCCACAGGACACACTTAAGCACATGCATCTGGAGTTCATTTGCAGTGGCTGGAGGCCCTGGTGTGCCCATCTATTCTTTCTCTCTCTCTCTTTTTTTTTTTTTCAAGGTAGGGTTTCACTGTAACCCAGGCTGACCTGGAATTCACTATTTAGTCTCAGGGTGGCCTTGAACTCATGGCGATTCTCCTACCTCTGACTCTCAAGTGGTGGGATTAAAGGCATGCAACACCACGCCTGGCTCCTATTCTCTCTCTCTCCATATATATATGTGTGTGTGTGTGTGTGTGTGTGTGTGTGTATATATATATATGTATATATATATGTATATATATATATAATATGAAGCATATATATATGCTTCTCTTACTCTCAAATAAACAAATAAACAAAAATAAATAAAATGTAAAAAAAATTATTTAAAAAATATACATGAAGCCAGTCATGGTGGCGCACACCTTTAATCCCAGCACTTGGGAAGCAGAGATAGAAGGATCGCCGTGAGTTCAAGGCCACCCTGAGACTACATAGTGAATTCCAGGTCAGCCTGAGCTAGAGTGAGACTCTACCTGAAAAAAAAAAAAACAAAACAGGAGTATTGGTAAAGACTCCTCATGCTTGGGCTGCAAGATCACTGAGATATCAAGCTGGAGCTGAACTGAAAACCTCTTCCCTGTGAACCAGCTGAACCTATGGGAGAGAGAAGTCATCAGCAATGATAAACAGCAGTGGGTACTGCAAACCTTAAGATTGGCCACCCAGGCCAAATAAGCCAATGGGTGCAATAGTGGCATATCTGTTATGGAGGAAACCAACTGCTCACTGATTTGGACTGGAGGCCCGCTCCATGGGAGGGAATACATTCTGGTACTGAAGACCTATTCAAAAGCCTATGGCAGGGGAGGTCAAGATCCCTAGTGGAGTAGTGTCTAATGTTGTCTGACTAAATGCATGTTATTATACTCACCAAACTACCCTGTAAGCACTTTTCTTAATGTTTATACCCATATATTAATGCTACGCTTGCATTTGGTTAGAGAAGCTTCTCTTTTCAGATGGTGGTGACCATTGGGATGAACCAAAAGGCCCCATAGTGCTAAGAAGAAGTAACAGAGGAGTGCTCAGCACTGAAACATCTCTATCACTCCTTCCAAGGCTCAGGGTCCATTGCAGAAGTGGCAGAAAGAATGTAAGAGCCAAAGGAAGGGTAGGACTCCTTACAACGTGCTCCCCCCAGACACAAAATGGCCTGGATATCTATGACCTCACAGTGCCTGGTACTACCTTCACAAGACCCTCATATAGGAGGAAAATATGATTACATCAAAATAAAAGAATAATTGAGAGGGGGAGGGGAATATGATGGACGGTGGACTTGTGAAGGGGAAAGTGGGGGAGGAAATGATCATGGCTTTTTGTCTATAATTATGGAAGTTGTCAATAAAAAAGTTAAGGGCTGGAAAGATGGCTTAGCGGTTAAGCGCTTGTCTGTGAAGCCTAAAGACCCCAGTTCAAGGCTCGATTCCCCAGGACCCACATTAACCAGATGCACAAGGGGGCGCATGTGTCTGGAGTTCGTTTGCAGTGGCTGGGGGCCCTGGCGCGCCCATTCTCTCCCTCCCTCTCTCTCTCTCTCTCTCTCTATCTGCCTCTTTTTCTCTGTCTGTCGTTCTCAAATAAATAAATAAAAATAAACAAAACAAGAATGAAAAAAATATATAAAAAATATGTGTGCCACCACACTTGGCTTCACCTTATTTAAAAAAATAAATAAGTTAAAAAAATACACATGGGACTGGAAAGATGGCTTAGCAGCTAAGGTGCTTGCCTGTAAAGCCTAAAGAAAGACCCAAGTTCAATTCCTCAGTACCCACATAAAGCCAGATGAACATGTTGGAATTCCTTTGCAATGGCTAGAGGCTCTGGCATGCCCATATTCTCATCTCTTTCATAAATAAATAAAAAATTTAAAAACCCACACACATGGATAGGCATTCAACCACCCATTCCATTATCTCCTCTGCCTGAAACCAGAAAATGACAGAGAACACACAAATTTAGGCCCAAACTCATTATATGAATATGTGGAGTTGGAAAAATAGTCATATACATTCGAAGGAGAAACTGAGACAGGCCACAAACAAAAGGGTTAAGAAGGGGACTTCAGGTCCAGTTCTTGGGAGGCTCAGAGACACCAGGAGTTCACACAACGACAGGGCTACTGGCAGCCACAGTGAGGGTCATCAGGCGGTAGAGGGGAAGGAGTTAGCATCCTGAGAGTCAGTCTCTGGGGGCACGCCTGGGCCAGACAGCAGGTCACCAATATCATCTCCTCTGAGAGAGAGCCACGGGGCTAGGAGAGGAGAACAGGTGTCAGTATCACTGACTTGGGTTCTTCCCCATTGACTCCCAATACGTGAGGACCATTATTGGGGTCTTTGTCTCTCTCAGTCTCAGTCTCTCTCTGGGTCTCTGTCTTTCTGGGTCTCTAAATCTCTCTCTCTCTAGATCTCTGTCCCCTTTCTCTATGGATCTCTCTCTTACTCTGGTCATCTGTCCCCCACTCTATGTCTCTTCCTCTCTCTCTCTCTCACTCTGGGCATCTGTCCCCCACTCTATGTCTCTCCCTCTCTCTGTCTCTCACTCTGGGCATCTGTCCCCCACTCCATGTCTCTCCCTCTGTCTGTCTCTCACTCTGGGCATCTGTCCCCCACTCTACGTGTCTCTCTCTCTCTCGCTGTCTCTCTCAGCATCTGTCCCCCACTCTACGTCTCTCCCTCCCTCTCTCTCTCTCACTCTGGGCATCTGTCCCCCACTCTATGTCTCTTCCTCTCACTCTGGGCATCTGTCCCCCACTCTATTTCTCTCTCTCTCTCTCTGTCCCTCTCTCAGTGTCTACCTTTCTCAGTCTCTGTCTTCTCTCTCTTGGTCTCTCTTTCCCTCTCTCATTTTCTCTCTGGGTCTCTGTCCCTCTCTCCCTCTTTCTAGATCTCTGCCCCCCCCACTTCCCCTCTCTCTGTCAGTGTCCATCCGTCTTCCTTGGTCTCTGTCTTTCTCTCTTTTGGTCTCTCTCTCTCATTTTCTTTCTGGATCTCTGTCCCTCTCTTTCTCTCTCTTGGTTTTTGTACCTTCCTCTCTTTGGGCCTCTGTTCCATTATTCCTGTCATGGTTATGTCCCTCTCTCTCTCTCTCTCAGTGTCCCTCACTCCTTGTCTCTAGGTCTCTGTCTCTCTCTTTCTGGATTTCTGTCCCACTCTCCCCAAGTCTTCCCTCTGCCCATACCTGGCAGCCCACTCCTCATTCTTGTCCATAACAGAACTCCTCCTGCAGCGGCCACCATGAGAACCAAGAAGCCAAGGATTATTCCAACCACTGGCACCGAGGACCTGGCCTGCGACTCTGTAGCCAGAAAGGGTTGTGAGGATGGGGAAGGGGGGCTGGGTCCCTCTCCCCTTGGGGTGTCCCAACAACCTGTGTCTGGAGATGGGTATATTAGAGAGCAAAGGCCTATCAAGTGATGTCCCAGGCCTGGGCAGAATGTCCCCAGCTTGTAAGGACCAGCCACAGGGAGAGAGTGCTCAGTCACAGTGAGAAAGGGCCCCACTTGGAAGGGAGCAGCAGGCACAGTTTAAGCAGCAGGTCAGCCTCATGAAGGCTGGGCTGTTAGGAGCAGGATATGGTCAGCTTTCAAGAGGACTGACAGTGGGAGGAGCCAATGGTCAGGCTCCATGAAGACCAGCGGCAGCAAGAAGGAAGATGGCCAGACTCAGGCAGACTGGCTGTAGCGGTTAAGAGGCGGTCAGAGGCCAAGAGCAGCAGGATGGGAGGCAGTCAGACTCGTGAGAACTGGAGAGAGCAGACACAAGGCAGGCAGATGGGGGAGGAAGGGCCTCACCCAGCTGCACAGTGAGGGTCTGTGGCAGTCCCGCATGCTGCACAACACAGCTGTAATGATGCTCATCCCCACTCTTGACCATGAGTGATGACCAGGCGTGGAAGGAGCCGTCACCATTGGGACCGAAACCACCGTCGTCCCCCGAGCCAGCTGCCAGATCATTGCGCTGGAATCGCAGCTGCAGCTCAGGTGGGTAGAAGGAGAAAGCAGTGCAGGTGAGCACCGAGAAGCCAGGACTGCCAGGGCGGGCCTTCAGGCGCATGGATGGCGGCTCTGTGGGACACAGGGAGCAGGCAGAGGACTGACTTGGGGCTGTGACCCCAGGCATGCCATGGGGTAGGTTAGGGCAGCTGCCTCCTTCCCTGAGTTCTGTACTGTGCTGAGACTGAAGGCCTTGGCAAAGAGCAGAGGGTTTCCCAGCCCGACACCCTGGGGCGTCTCCTCCTGACCCCACCACGACTCCACTCCTCCCTAAACGGAAATGTCCTAAACATCACTTTGGTGCCAAGCACTGTTCTGGGCCCTGAGGTCACAGTGGTGTCAAGACGAAGTCACTGCCCAAATGGGTGTGGAGACTCATCTTTATAACCTTAGCGCTCAGGAGGCAAAGGCAGGGGAATTTCTGAGAATTCCAGTCTGAGTAACAGAGTGAGATCTTGGTTCAAACAACCAAAAGAGCTACATGTGGTGACTCAGGCCTTTAGTCCCTGTACTCAGAGGCCCAGGTAGGAGGATCACTGTGAGTTTGAAGCCAGCCTGAGACTACATAATGAGTGTCAGGTCAGCCTGGGCTAAAGTGAGACCTTACCTTGAAAAATAACAATTGAAAGAAACAAGCCCTTTTTGACTGTTCATCTCTTCTGACTATTTAATTTTTTATTTTATTTTATTTATTTGAGAGAGAAAGAGGCAGATAGATAGATAGTTAGATAGATAGATAGATAGATAGATAGATAGATAGATAGATAGATGATATAGAGAGAATGGACATGCCAGGGCCTTCAGCCACTGCAAATGAACTCCAGATGCATGCACCATCTTGGGTAACTGGCTTACATGAGTACTGGGAAATCGAAACAGGATACTTAGGCTCCTTACCTCCTTAACCGCTAAGCCATCTCTCCAGCCCCTCTCCTGATTCTTGAACATCCAGGCCCCTGCTCTGGTAGGCTTTCCCTGTCCCAGCCTAGCTGGGCTGGGATGGGAGAGAAGGAGGGGACCCTAACCCCATCATGGGCTCTCTACCCATTTCTGCCTTCCACATGGCAGGAACTCTCTGCACTTCCTGCTCTTTCATTCTTTTAACCTAATAAAGCCTATTAAAAAATAACTTTATTAGGCAAGGCAGAGATAAGGGAATCCCTGGAGCTCACTGGCCAGCTAGTCTAGCCTATTTGGTGAGCTCCAGGCCAATGAGAGACCCTGTGTTCAAAAAGATGTGTATACGGCCAGGTGTGGTGGCACATGCCTTTAATCCCAGCACTTGGGAGAAAGAGGTAGGAGGATTGCCTTGAGTTCGAGGCCACTCTGAGACTACATAGTGAATTACAGTTCAGCCTGAGCTCGAGTGAAACCCTACCTTGAAAAACCAAGAAAAGAAAGAAAAAAGAAGAAAGGAAGGAAGAAAGAGAGAGAGAAAAAACCTAGGAGAGAGAAGGTGAGACTGAGACCCAAGGATAGAGAAAGAGGGATAGGGATCAGAGAGGGAGGGTCAGAGACTCAGAGATAGATAGATGATAGGGAAAGTGTGTGTCTGTAAAAGAAAGAAACTTGCCAGGCATGGAGGGCTGGAGAGATGGTTTAGCGGTTAAGCATTTGCCTACAAAGCTAAAGGACCCTGGTTCAATTCCCTAGGGCCCATGTAAGCCATATGCATAAGGTGGCGTATGCATCTGGAGTTCATTTACAGTGGCTGGAGGCTCTGGTGTACCCATTCTCTTTGTCTCTCTCTGTCTCTTTCTCTATCTCTTAAATACATAAATAAAAATAAAATTTAAAAAATTTTGTCTTGAGCCAGGCATGGTGGTGCACGCCTTTAATCCCAGCACTCTGGAGGCAGAAGTAGGAGAATCGCTGTGAGTTCAAGGCCACCCTGAGACTACATAGTGAATTCCAGGTCAGCTTGGGCTAGAGTGAAACCCTATCTCAAAAAAAAAAAAAAAAAAATGTGGTCAGGGCTGGAGAGATGGCTCAGCATTTAAGGTGCTTGCTTGCAGTGCCCAAAGCCGGACAGTCTGGGTTCTATTCCCTAGCACCCATGTAAAGCCAGATGCCCAAAGTGGCACGTGCATCTGGAGTTCCTTTGCAGTGGCTGGAGGCCCTGGTGTGCCTATTCTCCCCCCACCCCAATCTCTCTTTCCCTTTGAAAAAAAAAAACACACACAAAGAAATAGCCTGGCATGGTGGTACACGCCTCTAATCCCAGCACTTGGGAGGCAGAGGTAGAAGGATGGCCAAGAATCTGAGTTCAGCCTGGAGCTACAGAATAAGTTCCAGGACAGCCTGGGCTAGAGTGAGACCCTACATTGAAAAACAAAAACAGAGCTGGAGAGATGGCTTAGCAGTTAAGCGCTTGCCTGTGAAGCCTAAGGACCCCGGTTTGAGGCTCGATTCACCAGGACCCATGTTAGCCAGATGCACAGGGGGCCCACGCGTCTGGAGTTCCTTTGCAGTGGCTGGAAGCCCTGGAGCGCCCATTCTCCCTCTCTCTCTGCCTCTTTCTCTCTCTGTCTGTCGTTCTCAAATAAATAAATAAAAATAAACCAAAAAATTATATAAAAAAAGAAAACCAAAAACAACAAAACAACAAAAAAGTTGGATAGCATTCCTAAGGATGACACATAAGATTGTCTGGCCTCTACATCCATGTACACAGGTGAACAAGAATGGACAAACACGTGCATAATACCCTGCTGAATACCCCAATGCACGCTCACGAAAGAAAGGCCGAAGGGTATTGGGGTATTCAGCAGGACTGGCTTTGGTACTGTCTCTCCAGCTAGGGTGGGTCTCACAATCTCAGCTCGGGTTGGGACGTTGGCTATAGGTGCTCAGCAGAAAATTAGCTGATGCTTTCTTGCAAAGCGGAAGCCCTGAAGCTTTTCCAAGCAGAGTGGCCTCTCTGGAGAGTTGGCAAAATTTGCTGCAGAGTCAGGTCAACTAGAAAGGGCTGGGCTCTGCTTGTCAGCAGTTCTGTGTCCTGTCTTGGGGTTGCTATTGTTTCTTACTCCATATGCGCCTTCCACTTTCCAGTGGGGAGTCCTCAGTGACATGTCCCTTCTGCCTTCCAGGGACAGTGTTCACACTCTGGGCTAAACCCAAGCACAGGAAGTCTGTCTGGCCTTTGCTTCTGCTTAATGAAAAGGAACTGAGTTGGAAACTGAGAATGTGTGATTCCTGGAATCTCTGCACTCAGGAGGCTGAGGTAGAAAGACAACAAGGTCAAGGCCAGCCTTAACTCAGTTTAGTGAGACTTTGTCTCAAAATAAAGTTAAAAAAAAAAAAAAGAAGGAGAAGAAGAAGCCAGGCATGATGGTGCCAACCTTTAATCCCAGCACTTGGGAGGCAGAGGTAGGAGGATTGCCGTGAGTTCGAGGCCACCCTGAGACTACATAGTGAATTCCAGGTTAGCCTGGGCTAGAGGAGACTTCACCTTGAAAAACCAAAACCAAAACAAAAATAAGAGAGAGAGAGCAGTGGGTGTGGTGGTACTTGCCTTTGATCTCAGCATTCGGGAGGCAGAGGTCGGAGGATCACTGTGAGCTCAGATGCATCTATAGTTTGTCTACAGTGGCTAGAGGCCCTGATGTGCCCATTCTGTCTATATATATCTGCCTCTCTCTCTGTCTCAAATAGATCATATATATATATATGTAACACGTGATGCAAGCCAAGTGTGGTGGCTCATGTCTTTAATCCCAGCACTGGGGAGTCAGAGGAGAGATACCTAAAGCTGTTCTCTGTCCTGCACATGGGCACATACACACACATACAAACACACTGAGCCAGAATCCAATCAGGCTTCACAACCAGGCTACCACTTCAACAACAAAGAAGAGGATTGTGTTCAGTAATGTCAGAGGCAGGTGCAAAAAGCCAAATCTAGATGGAAAGACACATGGGAGGACAAATAACTGGCCACTGTTAGGAAAGGAAAGGAGAGACAGGAAGCCTACAAATTCAGACGCTCCCATCACAAAAATGAACTCAAGGTGGGGCACGGACCTACACTGAGATCACAAACCTAGAAAATTCCCAGAAATAACATGTAAGATTAACTAGGCCATCATGGGCTTGGCAATGACCTCCAAGATACACCAACAAAAGCAAAATCCGAAGAGGTGGAGGAAAGAATGTAAGAACCAAAGGAAGGGTAGGACTCCTTACAACGTGCTCCCTCCAGACACAAAATGACCTGAATATCCATGACCTCACAGTGCCTGACACTACCTACACAAGACCATCATACTAGGAGGAAAAGATCATGACATCAAGGGCTAGAGAGATGGCTTAGTAGTTAAGCGCTTGCCTGTGAAGCCTAAGGACCCCGGTTCAAGGCTCGATTCTCCAGGACCCACATTAGCCAGATGCACAGGGGGCACACACGTCTGGAGTTCATTTGCAGTGGCTGGAAGCCCTGGCGTGTCCATTCTCTCTCTCTCTCTATCTGCCTCTTTCTGTCTCTGTCACTCTCAAATAAATAAATAAACATGAACAAAAAAAATTAAAAAGAAAGTAAACAAAAAAAAAGATCATGACATCAAAATAAAAGAGAGACTGATTGAGATGGGGAGGGGATATGATGGAGAATGGAATTTCAAAAGGGAAAGTGGGGGGAGGGAGGGTATTACCATGGGATATTTTTTATAATCATGGAAGATGTTAATAAAAATTGAGAAAAAAATAGAAAAAAAAGCAAAATCCATGAGAATAAAAAGTGAGAAGCACCCCCCTCTCTAAAATAAGAAAAAGCTGAAAAATATACTTAAAGGCTGGAGAGATGGCTTAGCGGTTAAGGTGCTTGCCTGTGAAGCCTAAGGACCCATGTTCTACTTTCCAGATCCCATGTAAGCCAGACACACAAAGGTGAGGCAACCACAAGGTCATACATGCCCACTAGGTGACGCAGCATCTAGAGTTTGACTGCAGTGGCTTGAAGCCCTGGCGTGCCAGTTTTCTCTGTCTCTCTCTCTCTTTTACTCTCTCTGAAATAAAAATTAAAAAAAAATTTAAGCCATACTTAGTGGCACATGCCTTTAATCCCAGCACTTGGGAGGCTGAGGAAGGAGGATTCGCCATGAGTTCGAGGCCACCCTGAGACTACATAGTGAATTCCAGGTCAGCCTGGGCTAGAGTGAGACCCTACCTCGAAAACAACAACAACAATTTTTTTTTTTTTTAAGTAAGAAGTAGCCGGTGCAGTGGCGCACGTCTTTAATCCCAGCACTTGAGAGTCAGAGGTAGGAGGATCACCATGAGTTCAAGGCCACCCTGAGACTACATAGTGAATTCCAGGTCAGCCTGGATTAGAGTGAAACCCTACCTTGAAAAAAAAAAAAAAAAAAAAGCAAGAAGCTGGAGCCAGGCGTGGTGGCACATGCCTTTAATCCCCAGCACTTGGGAGGCAGTGAGTGGTAGGAGGATCACCGTGAGTTCGAGGCCAGCCTGAGACTACATAGTGAATTCCCAGGCAGCCTGGGCTAGTGTAGAGCAAGACCTTACCTTGAAAAAAAAAAAAGTAAGAAACTGTACTTCATTAAATTGGGAAACTTGGGCTGGAGAGATGGCTCAGCAGTGAAAGTCATTTGTTTGCAAAGCCTGATATCCCAGCTCTATTACTCAGGACCCAGAGACAGAGAAAGAGGCAGAAGACAGAGAGGATGAGTATGGGCATGCCAGGGCCTCCTGCCACTGCAAAGGAAATCCAGAGGCATGTGCCACTTTGTACTTGGGAATCAAACCCAGGCCTTTAGAGCCATCTCTCCAGCTCTGTAAAAGATTTTTTTGGGGGGGCCTTTTATTTTTGTTTGTGGGTTTTTGTTTTATTTTGTTTTTGTTTATGTTTTTCCAAGGTAGGGCTTTACTCTAGCCCAGGCTGACTTTCCAGTGTCCTTGCTGCACTCTGTAGTTCCAGGCTGGCCTTGAACTCATAGTGATCCTCCTACCTCAGCTTCCCAATTGCTGGGATTACAGGCGTGCACAACCATGCCCAGCATTTGTTTGCTGAGTCAAGAGACCCTGATGCACCTATTCAGACACACACATAAAGAAGAGAGGGTTGCTGGGCTGTGGTGGCACACACCTTTAATCCTAGCACTCAGGAGGCAGAGGTAGGAGGATCGCCATGAGTTCAAGGACCACCCTGAGACTACAGAGTTAATTCCAGATCAACCTGGACCAGAGTGAGACCCTACCTCAAAAAAAAAAAAAAAAAAAAAGAGAGAGGGTTGGAGAGATGGCTTAGTGGTTAAGGCATTTCTCTGCAAAGTCAAAGCATCCAGGTTCAATTCTCCAGGACCCATGTAAGCCAGATGCACAAGGGGGCACATGCATCTAGAGTTCCTTTGCAGTGGCTGGAGGCCCTGGCATGCCCATTCTCTCTCTCTCTCTCTGCCTCTTTCTCTCTCTCAAATGAATAAATAAATTATGTTTTAAAAAGAAGAAAAATGCAAGGCCACTGAGAAATCCTGCTGGAACTGGGCTGATAACCTCCTCTATGTAGACCAGCTAACAGAAAGCTGGAAGAAGCCATTCTGCATGCAGTTCAATGGGAGAAAGAGAAATCACCAGTGAAGATACTCAACAATGGACACTGCAAGACATATTTGGCCAGCCAGGCCAAATGAGCCAATGGGTACAATAGTGGCATGTCTGTCATGGTGGAAACCAACTGCCCTCTAATTGGACTGGAGGCCTGCTCCATGGGAGGGAATATATCCCTGATACTGAAAACTTAAAACAGGGTTAGTCATGAGCCCTTAGGGGTGTAACGTCTGCTGTTGTCTGGCTAAATGTATATACTATGCTTATCAAACTGCCCAGTAAGCACTTCTCTTAATGTTCATACCCATATATTAATGCTACTCTCACTGTTGGTTAGAGAAGCTTCTCTTTTCAGATGGTGGTGATCTCTGAGCTGATTCAAAAGGCACCATGGTGCTGAGAAGTGACAGAGGAGTGCTCAGCACTGAAATATCTCTATCACATCTTCCAAGGCTCAGGGTCCATTGCGGAAGAGATGGCAGAAAGAATGTAAGAGCCAAAGGAAGGGTAGGACTCCTTACAACGTGCTCCTCCAGACACAAAATGGCCTGGATATCCATGTCTTCACACTGCCTGACACTACCTACACAAGACCATCATAACAGGAAAAGATGATGACATACAACAAAGACTGAGAGTGGGAGGGAATATGATGGAGAATGGAGTTGTGAAGGGGAAAGTGAGGGTGGGGAAGGAATTATCATGGTTTACTGCTTATAATTAATGAAAGTTGTCAATAAAACAAATACTGGAAGCTGGGTGTGGTGGTGCACACCTTTAATCCCAGCACTTGGAAGGCAGAGGTAGGAGGATCGATGTGAGTTTGAGGCCAGCCTGAGACTACATAGTGAATTCCAGGTCAGCCTGGGCTAGAGTGAGACCCTACCTTGGAATGGAAAACCAAAAAAAAAAAAAACCAGAAAAAAAAACTGCAGGGCTGGAGAGATTGCTTAGTGATTAAGGTGCTTGCCTGCAAAGCCAAAGGACCCAGTTTCGATTCCCCTAGACCCACATAAGCCAGATGCACAAGGTGGCGCATGTGTCTGGAGTTTGTTTGCAGTGGCTGGAGACCCTGGCACACCCATTCTCTCTCTCCCTTTGCCTCTTTCTCTCAAATAAATAAATAAAACATTTTTAAAGAAAGAGCGAGTCAGGAAACTTCACTTAAAAAAAAAAGACACTGGAAATCTCAGCACTTGAAAGACTAAGGTAGAAGGATCATTAGCTCAAGGCCAGCCTGGGCTACAATGAGATCTTGTCTCAAACACAGAAACACACACACACATAAAGAAAGAGAGAGACAGAGAGGATAAAGAAAATACATGGGGGCTGGAGAGATGGCTTAGCGGTTAAGCGCTTGCTTGTGAAGCCTAAGGACTCGGGTTCGAGGCTCAATTCCCCAGGACCCACGTTAGCCAGATGCACAAGGGGCACACACGTCTGGAGTTTGTTTGCAGTGGCTGGAGGCCCTGGCGCGCCCATTCTCTCTCTCTCTCTCTCTCTCTCTCTCTGCCTCTTTCTCTCTCTGTCACTCTCAAATAAATAAATAAATAAATAAATAAAATATTTAAAAAAAGAAAAGAAAATACATGGGCTGGGCGTGGTGGTGCACACCTTTAATCCCAGCACTTGGGAGCCAGAGGTAGGAGGAACACTGAGAGTTTGAAGCCACCCTGAGTCTACATAGTGAATTCTAGGTCAGCCTGGGCTACAGCGAGATCCTACCTTGAAAAACAACACACACACACACAAAAAAAACATGAAAGACATGGAAAAACTCATTGAAATGTGCAGTTTTCAGGTGGGTCCTTTTTTAAAAAAAATGTTTTGTTTATTTATTAGAGAGAGAAAGAGTGAGAGAGAGAGAGAGATAATGGGCATGTCAGGGTCTCAAACCACTGCAAACGAACTCCAGGTGCATGTGCCGCCTTGTGCATCTGGCTTATATGAGTCCTGGGAAATCAAACCTGGGTCCTTTGGCTTTGCAGTCAAGTGCCTTAGCCAATAAGCCATCTCTCCAGCCCACTGGTGTGTTCTAATTCAAACTTAAAAAAATATTTTCATTAGGTGTGGTGGTGCACACCTTTAATCCCAGCATTTGGTAGGACGATCACCATGAATTCAAGGCCTGAGACTACAGAGTGAGTTCTAGGTCAGCCTGGTATAGAGCAAGACCCAACCTCAAAAAAAGGGGGTGAGGGCTGGAGAAATGGCTTAGCGGTTAGGGCACTTGCCTGTAAAGCCAAAGGACCCAGGTTTGATTCCCCAGGGCCCACATAAGCCAGATGCACAAGGTGGCACATGTATCTGGAATTGGTTTGCAGTGCCTGGAGGCCCTGGCACACCCATTTTCTTTCTATCTGCCTCTCTCACAAATAAATTAAAGGTTTTTTTTCTTTTTCTTTTTTTTTAAAGAGGGGACTGGAGAGAAGGCTCAGAGGTTAAGGTACTTGCCAGCAAACCCTACTGACCCAGGTTCAACTCCCCAGTACCCATCGAAAGCTAGATGCACAAAGCGGTGCATGTGTCCGGGAGTTCATTTGTAGTTGCTGGAGGCCCTGGTACACCCATTCTCTCTGTCTTTCTTCTGTCTTTCTCTGCTTGTAAATAAATAAGTTATATACACACACACACACACACACACACACACACACACACACATTTCAAGGTAAGGTCTTGCTCTACCCAGAATGACCTGGAACTCACTCTGTAGTCTCATATCCGGCTCTTTTACTGTTGTTTTGGTTTTTCAAGGTGGGGTCTTTCTCAAGCCCAGACTGATCTAGAATTCACTATGTAGTCTCAGAGTGGCCTTGAACTCACAGAGATCCTCTGACCCGTGCCTTCCGAGTGCTGGGATTAAGCTGCTTTCTTTCTTTCTTTTTTTTTTTTCCCTAGTTCTGGGATTAAGGGTGTGTAACACCGTACCCCATTCCTGGCTAAATAAAATATATATTTTTTAATGTATTTTCAAACCTAGCGTGTTGGTGCATGCCTATAATCCCAGCACTTGGGAGGTAGAGACAGGGGGATGGCTGCCAGCCTGAAGTATGTAGTGAATTCCAGGTCAGCCAGGTTTACATAGTAAGACTATGTCTCAAACAAGCAAAAAATAAAAGTAGGGGCTGGAGAGATGGCTTAGGGGTTAAAAAGGCAAAGGACCCAGGTTCAATTTTCTAGTACCCATGTAAAGCTGGATGCACAAAGTGGCACATGTGTCTGGAGTTCCTTTGTAGTGGCTAGGGGCCCTGGCATGCCCATTCTCTCTCTTTCCATCTGCTTCTTTCTCTCTCAAATGAGTAAATAAAATATTTTTAAATAAATGAAAATAGGAGCTGGGTGTGGTGGCACATGCCTTTAATCCCAGCACTCAGGAGGCAGAAGTACGAGGATCGAAGTGAGTTTGAGGCCACTCTGAGACTACATAATTAATTACAGGTCAGCCTGGACCAGACTGAGACCCTACCTCAAAAAATCTAAATAAATAAATAAAAATAAAAACAGGAGCTGTGTATGGTGGCTCATGCCTTTAATCCCAGCACTTCAGAGGCAGAGGTAGGAGGATCACCATGAGCTCCAGGCCAGCCTGACACTACATACTTAAAAAGTAAAAATAGGGCTGGAGAGATGACTTCGTGGTTAAGGCGCTTGCCTGCGAAGCCAAAGGGCCCAGGTTCAATTTCCCAGGACTCTTGTAAAGCCAAATGCACAAGGTGGCGCATTTGTCTGGAGTTCATTCGCAGTGGCTAGAGGCCCTGGTGCGCCCATTCTCCCTCCCTCTTCTCTCAAATAAATAAATAAAAATAAAAATAAACAAAAAATAAAAATAGGTCTGGAGAGATGGCTTAGTGATTAAGGCATTTGCCTATGAAGCCTAAGGACCCAGGTTTAATTTCCCAGTACCTATGTAAGCTAGATGCACAAGGTGGCACATGAGTTTGGAGTTCGTTTGACGGCGGGAGACCCTGGCGCGCCATTCCCCCCCCCCCGCCCCGCCCGCACCAAAAGTAAACTTTGAAAAAAATAAAAATAAAAAGCCCTACTGGGATGTGCAGGGTAGGGCTGCATGGGGGAAGAGCTTGACATTGAGTGTGGCTTGGGAGTGGAAAGGAAGGAAAAGGGGGATGGGGGCTGGGGCTCACCCTTCCATTCCAGGTTTGTATGGCCCCTCTCCAGGTGGCCCAGCAGCCGCTGTGGGCAAGAGGTGAGCAGGAAGGTCCTCTCCTTCTGGACTGCCTCAGGCTGCTGCGTCCACAGAGTACTGACCACCTCTGTCTCGGGCCAGTCCCCGCTCCAGCTGCCATTGGTAGGGTGGAACTGCATGAACTCCTCTCCATTCAGGGCAAACAAAGCAATGGGCACCGATGTGTTGCCAGGGCCCAGGGTACAGCCCAGCAGTCCTTGCAGTGTACTGGAACCTGGAGAGCAACACGAAGTAAGCAGGGTGCGGGAGTGAGAGGCAGCCTCCTCTCTCAGCCCCAGGAGCTGCCACCGGCCTTCCTCAAACCTAGACATCCAGACCCCAGCCCTCCTCCCTCAGACCCAGTTCAGGCCCCAGCCCTCCTCCCTTAGACCTGGGCTTCAGCACCCCACCTCCCTTCAGGGCTTCTAGAGCCCCCAGGAAGAGCTTCTCCTTGTTCCGTAGGTCCACCGTCTCCTTCTCCCAGTACCAGGGCACCTGGTCTTCCCACACCCAGGCCCCACAGGGCTCAGCCTCTGTGCGCAGGCTGCTATAGCTCAGGTACTGCTGGGGACCCAGCCAGCCTGTGACCCAGAAGGCAGGAGACCCCTGGGCTGGGGAGGACACAGCCGTGAGGTGGTACAGCAGGGAAGGGTGGTTCTCTGTAGGGAGGAATGGAGGGGAAGAGAGACACTGGGCATGAGAGCTGGATTCCACCAGAGAGATACACTAACAAACATGGACTAAACCCAAAGGTGGTGAGTGACAAGAGAGAGAAGCGGAGGAACAGAGCCCCAGGGAGACACACAGAGAAAGAGGGGGGTCAGAGACCTGGAGGGAGAAGATGGGGGGCAAATCCTGTACAGAGAGAGGGACCCAGAGAAAAAGAGACAGACAGCGACAGAAAACCACAGAAGGAAGGCAGGTGTGGTGGCACACGCCCTTTAATCCCAGCACTCAGGAGGCAGAGGTAGGAGGATCACTGAGAGTTCAAGGCCGCCCTGAGACTAAATAGTGAATTCCAGGTCAGCCTGAGCTAGAGTGAAACCCTACCTTGAAAAACCAAGAAAAGAAAGGAAGGAAGGAAGGAAGGAAGGAAGGAAGGAAGGAAGGAAGGAAGAAAGCGAGAACAAATCCAGGAGAGAAAGGGAGAGACTGAGACCCAGGGACAGAGAAAGAGGGATAGGGATCAGAGAGGAAGGATCAGAGACTCAGAGATAGACACATGATAGGGAAAAGGAAAGTGTAAAAGCGTGAAAGAAACTCGCCAGGTGTGGTGGCGCACGCCTGTAATCCCAGCACTCAGGAGGCAGAGGTAGGAGGATCGCCATGAGTTTGAGGCCACCCTGAGACTACATAGTGAATTCCAGGTCAGCCTGGGCTAGACCCTATCTTAAAAACAAAAACAAAAAGGAAAGAAGAAACTCAGAACGAGAGGAATGAGGATCTCAAGAAAAGTGGACACTGATGTTCTCATAAAGTTCAAAGAGAAGTGGTAAATTAACGAAATTCAGCAAGTGTTGGGGACTTGGTTGAAAAGTCAGTTTTCTGTTTTTCTCTTTTCCTGTCTCTGAATCCTTTGTCCCTGCCACCCTCTGCCTGGTCCAGTGTTGAATGTCCCTCACCTGCGCCCCAGGTCCAAGGCAGGAGGACGAGCAGGAGATTGAGGGCCCAGGGCTGGGGCCATGACACCCTCATCCTGCAAGGGTAACCTGGGGTGGCAGGGGAGCTTGACTCCTCTTGACCTCACCCTGTCCCTTCCTCTCAAGGCTCCTGTGGACTCTGCGTAGACCTGGACCCCAGGATGGTAGGTTTGGGGACCAGCCCAAAATGACAAAAATGCCCAACTCCTCCATGAACTTTCACCCCCTCATTTCATCCAGTTTAGTTAATTAATTACAGAGCCTGCGTAGGCCAAAATTCATCTTGCAAACTTCTGCTGCTTCTTTCTTTCAGACCCAGAGTCCCCCAAACACTCCTCCTCCCTCAGATCCAGGATTTCAGATCCAGGTCTTCCTCTCTCAGAGCCAGAAGCAAGAGCCAGCCCTTCCTCCCTCAGACCCAGAGGTCAAGGAGCTGGCTAGCCTTCCTCCCAAGATCCAGAGGTCTAGAGTACAGCTCTCTTCCCTCAGTCCCAGGGGTTCAGAGCCCAGCCCTCCTCCCTCAGGCCCAGGGGTTCAGACCCCAGCCCTCCTCCCTCAGACCCAGGGCTTCAGACCCCAGCCCTCCTCCCTCAGACCCAGGGGCCCAGATCCCAGCCCTCCTCCCTCAGACCCAGGGCTTCAGACCCCAGCCCTCCTCCCTCAGACCCAGGGCTTCAGACCCCAGCCCTCCTCCCTCAGACCCAGGGCTTCAGACCCCAGCCCTCCTCCCTCAGCCCCAGGGTCCCAGACCCCAGCCCTCCTCCCTCAGACCCAGGGCTTCAGACCCCAGCCCTCCTCCCTCAGACCCAGGGTCCCAGACCCCAGCCCTCCTCCCTCAGACCCAGGGCTTCAGACCCCAGCCCTCCTCCCTCAGACCCAGGGGCCCAGACCCCAGCCCTCCTCCCTCAGACCCAGGGCTTCAGACCCCAGCCCTCCTCCCTCAGACCCAGGGCTTCAGACCCCAGCCCTCCTCCCTCAGCCCCAGGGGCCCAGACCCCAGCCCTCCTCCCTCAGACCCAGGGCTTCAGACCCCAGCCCTCCTCCCTCAGACCCAGGGCTTCAGACCCCAGCCCTCCTCCCTCAGACCCAGGGGCCCAGACCCCAGGCCTCCTTCCTCAGACCCAGGGGTTCAGACCCCAGCCCTCCTCCTTCAGACCCAGAGGTGCAGACCCCAGCCCTCCTCCCTCAGACCCAGGGGTCCAGACCCCAGCCCTCCTCCCGTAGAGGTCCAGACCCTGGCCTACTTCCCTCAGATCTCCAGATGCCAGGCCCTAGACCTCCTTCGTCAGACCCAAGAGATCAGGCCTTGGCCCTGGTCACACAGACCCAGAGTTTCAAGACCCGTTTTCCTCCTCTGTCCCTCAGGCTGCCCCCTCCCCACCCCAGTGCTCACGGCAGCCTGGTTCCCTTTCTGCAGGCAGCTGTGGGCGATCCTCTGCCTGGAGCCCTGTTGCTCTCTCACATCCTGCCTGAACACTGCTCTGGGATTCCGAGGACATGCAACTCCACCCCTTGGCTGCAGAGCACGCCCCTGGGTGAGGCCCAGCCGCTCTTGAAACTTGTGGGTTTGGGTTGGAAGTTCCTTAGGGTTTTATGGTTACTGTTAGGACAAGGTACCTGCTTCACCAGACAGCTTTACTGTTTGGCATATTCTGAGATTTTGTGACAATGGCCTCTCCCCAAGAATGGCATATACGTTGCCCGAACACACGCCAAGACTTGGAGGCAGGGTGTGTGGTTCAGTCAGAGAGTGCTGGCCTAGCAAACAGACACACGACCCTAGATTTCATTTCCAGCACTGATAAAGAGAGGGAAGGAAGAAGAGAGAAAGAGAGAGAGAGAGAGAGAAAAGGAGAAGGAAATAAAGGAAGAACTTTCTTGCAAAGTCTGTTGGACTGGGTGGGCCCAAATTTGATTTGCCAATACTCATGTAAATCCAGATACACAAAGTGATGCTACCTTTATGGGCAGGGTATATAAAATAAACTATGTTTGTATCCAAGTCACAGGACAGCCCATTCCCAGAAACAATTCATCAGCACGTATGTATAGATTGTTTCTGTTCTCAGTAAAAGGGCTAATGGAGACCTTTACCCAATCCAAAGAACAGCTTATTTTCACATTGATGCTCTCAGCACAAGACCAAATCAAGAAACAACTGTTTTTTGTTTGTTTGTTTGTTTGTTTTGTTTTGTTTTGTTTTGAGGTAGGGTCTTATTCTGGTCCAGGCTGACCTAGAATTCACTATGCAGTCTCAGGGTGACCTTGAACTCATGGCAATCCTTCTACCTCTGTCTCCCAAATGCTGGGATTAAAGTCGTGCACCACCATGCCTGAAGTTCTATTTTATTTTTTAAATATTTATCTGGGAGAGAGAATAGGCACACCAGGACCTCCTGCTGCTACAAATGGACTCCAGACACATGTGCCACTTTGTGCATCTGGCTTTATGTGGGTACTGGGGAATTGAACCTGGGCCATCAGACTTTGCAAGCAAGCGCCTTTAATCACTGAACCAGAAAAAAAAAAGCGTGTGTGTGTGTGTGTGTGTGTGTGTGTGTGTGTATAGTGTATTGAAGGTTTTAAATTTTATGTACAAAGAACTACCATGATCTTTCACTGGATAGATGGTCTTGGAATTATGCATTTTAGGAAGGTCATTTAGTCTAACACAATGAAGCTGATGTCCTTTCCCGAGTTAGGGAAACACTACACTGCCAGCATATGTTTAACCAGCACTTCTGGAGCAGACCTGTGGCAATTTGAGCAGATGCTGCAAGAGTGGTAATCCTGGCCTAATTGTCACCGGTGACTCCAGGAGAGCTGCTAGTGAGCCATCTTGCCTTCAGAAGTTCAATGAGGGAAAAGCCATTAAAATATATATATAGGGCTAGAGAGATGGCTTAGCGGTCAAGCACTTGCCTATGAAGCCAAAGGACCCCGGTTCAAGGCTCAATTCCCCAGGACCCACGTTAGCCAGATGCACAAGGGGGCGCATGCTTCTGGAGTTTGTTTGCCGTGGCTGGAAGCCCTGGCGCGCCCATTCTCTCCCTCTCTCTCTGTCTGCCTCTTTCTCTCTTTCTGTCTGTCGCTGTCAAATAAATAAATAAAAATAAACCAAAAAAATTAAAAAATATATATACATATATAATATATATATAATATATATAATTTATTTACAAAGAGAGAGAATGGGTGTGCCAGGGCCTCTGTCACTGCAAATGAACTTCAGATGCATGCTCCACTTTGTGTATCTGGCTTTCATGGGTACTGAGGAGTCAAACCTGAGTCACTGGGCTTGGCAGGCAAGTGCCTTAACAAGCTCCCAGAAATATATATATTTTTAAAACACTCTCTTACCAGGTGTGGTGGTGCACATCTTTACGCCTTTAATCCCAGCACTTGGGAGGCAGAGGTAGGAGGATCACCATGAGTTCAAGGCCACCCTGAGACTCCATAGTGAATTCCAGGTCAGCCTGAGCTAGAGTGAGACCCTACCTTGAAAAACCAAAAGAAAAAAAAAAAAAAAGAAAGAAAGAAAGAAAGAAAGAAAACTGAGCCAGGTGTGGTAGTGCACACCTTTAATCCCAGCACTGGGAGGCAAAGGTAGGAGGATTACCGTGAGTTCGAGGCCACCCTGAGAGACTACATAGTGAACTCCAGGTCAGCCTGGGCTAGCACGAGACCCTACCTTGAAAAAACAATATATATATTGTTTATTTAGTTGAGAAAGAGAAAGAGAGAGGGAGAGAGAATGGACACGCCAAGGCCTGTAGCCATTGCAAATGAACTCCAGATGCATGTGCCACTTGTACATCTGGCTTACATGGGTCCTTGGGCTTCTCAGGCAAGCACCTTAACCACAAGCCGTCTCTCCAGCCCACTCCTGTGTTTTTGAAACAAGGTCTCCTGTAGCCCAGGCTGACTTTAAACTCATCATGTAGCTAAAGATGTCTTTGAACTCCTTATTGTCCTTCCTCACCTTCAGAGTGCTGGGATGACAGGGCACACACCACAACACCTGATTGTAATCTATTTATTTTAGTGAGAAAGAAACTGTGCCCTGGTGTGGTGGCTCAGGCATGCCTTTAGTGCCAGTGCTTGGCAAGGGGATGGGACTGATGTAAGAGCATTGCTGTGAGTTCAAGGCCAGTTTGGGACTATAGTGTGAGTTCCAGGTCAACCTGGGATAGAGTAGAAACCCTGCCTTAAAAAAGAAAGAAAGAAAGGAAGGAAGGAAGGAAGGAAGAAAGAAAAAAAGCAAGCAAGCAAGCAAGCCGGGCGTGGTGGCGCACGCCTTTAATCCCAGCACTTGGGAGGCAGAGGTAGGAGGATCGCCATGAGTTCGAGGCCACCCTGAGACTCCATAGTGAATTCCAGGTCAGCCTGGGCTAGAGTGAGACCCTACCTCAAAAAAAAAAGGAAGAAGGAAAGAAGGGAGGGAGGGAGGAAAGGGAAGGGAAGGGAAGGGAAGGGAAGGGAAGGGAAGGGAAGGGAAGGGAAGGGAAGGGAAGGGAAGGGAAGGGAAGGGAATTGGAACAGATGGCTATGCTGAACTCCTCTAGCCTCACAACAAGGCTGCATTGGCCTCAGAGCAGGCTGGGCTCAGAACAAGCCCCTCCTGCCTCAGAGTAGGACCAGAAAGAGTTGACCTTAACAAGCCCTAGCTGGAATCTATCTTAGGGCTGTGACATCACTGTAGAAAATTCCATCATTTAATGACCAACAGGTGTGTGACCTCTAGTGACCATACTTGCCAGACGCAGATATAGCCAGTCTTAAGAAGAGATAACCCACACTATGAAACATTCCTGTTATGTGACACAGTGCTCTGAGAAAAACACCATTATCAGGTCCTTGAGAAGGAGTGGTATGGAGAAGAAGGAGCTTGGTTTTTTTGTTTGTTTGTTTGTTTGTTTTTTGAGGTAGGGTTTCACTCTAGCCCAGGCTGAACTGGAACTCACTCTGTAGTGCAGACTGGCCTCGAACTCACGCAGATCCTCCTATCCTGCCTCCCAAGTACTAGAATTAAAGGCACGCACCACCACACCTGGCCAAGGTCTTTTTAAAAAATATTTATTTATTTATTTATTTGCAAGGAGAGAGAGAGAGAGAGAATGGGCATGCCAGGGCTCCTAGCTGCTACAAACTCCAGATGCATGCACCACTTTGTGCATCCGAATTTATATGAGTACTAGGGAATTGAATCCAAGTCATTAAGCTTTGTAGGCAAGTGCCTTAACTGCTGAACCATCTCTCCAACCCTGGCCATGCTCTTTTAAGTAACCCCTTGCCCATGATCTCTAAGGAAGCCTGGCAAACTCATTAAACTTTGTGGCATTGGGTGAAATTTTCTGGAATTAGCCTCTAGTCTGCTGTGAATGCCCTGGCTGGAAAAGCAAGGTGCTTACTGGTGGCACCCCAGAAAAAGTTTCTAGCAACAAATTTCTTAGGAAAAAAAAAAAAAAAAAAAAAGGCCAGGCATGGTGGCACACACCTTTAATCCCAGCACTTAGGAGGCAGAGGGAGGAGGATTGCCCGTGTTTCAAGGCTAACCTGAGACTACATAGTGAATTCCAGGTCAGCCTGGGCTAGAGTGAGACCCTACCTTGAAAACAAACAAACAAACAAAAAAGGCTACAGAGATGGCTCAGCAGTTAAGGCACTTCCCTCTGAAGCCTAAACACAGGTTTGATTCTCCAGGACCCATGTAAGCCAGATGCACAAGGTGGCACATATGTCTGGAGTTTGTTTGCAGTGGCTAGAGGCCCTGGCGTGCCCATTCTCTCTCTCTCTCTCTCTTTCTCTCTCTCTCTCCCTCTCTGTCTCTAATCAATAAATAAATGAAAATAAAATCTTACAAAAAAAGAGATCTCACCTCTATTCAGATATGAGCCTCACATAGATCTAAAGAGCTTGGACGTCATGACATGAAAAAATTACCTGGCTGCGGGCACGGAAATTCCTAATGGAAACAGCTTTGGAATGCCTCTCTGCCAACAGTTTTTCAAGACAATTTTATTTTTTGAGGTAGGGTCTCACTCTAGCCCAGGCTGCCCTGGAATTCACTATGTAGTCTCAGGGTGGCCTCGAACTCATGGCTATCCTCCTACCTCTGCCTCCCAAGTGCTGGAATTAAAGGTATGCACTACCATGCCTGGCTCAGGACAATTTTTTAAAATTTTGTTTTTATTTATGTATTTAAGAGACAGAGAGAAAGAGGCAGAAAGAAAAGAGAATGGGTGCAACCAGGGCCTCCAGCCACTGCAAATGAACTCCAGATGCATACGCCACCTTCTGCATCTGGCTTACATGGATCCTGGGGAATCAAACCAGGGTCCTTTGGCTTTGCAGGCAAATGCCTTAACCACTAAACCATCTCTCCAGCCCTCAAGACAATTTTTTTAAAAAGATTCTCCTGGGCTAGAGAGATAGATTAACAGTTAAGGCACTTGCCTGAGAAGCCTAAGGACCCAGGTTCAATTCTCCAGGTCACATGTAAGCCAGGTGCACATGGTAGCACATGCATCTGGAGTTTGTTTGCAGTGGCTGGAGGCCCTGGCACACCTATTCTCTCTCTCTCTCTCTCCTTCTCTCTGTCTCTAATAAATAAATAAAAATAAATCAGAAATTTTATTTGAGAGAGAGATGAGCCAGGCCTGGTGGCACATGCCTTTAATCCCAGCACTCAGGGAGGCATAGGTAGGAGGATCGCTGAGAGTTCGAGGCCACCCTGAGACTACACAGTGAATTCCAGGTCAGCCTGGGCTAGAGTGAGACCATACCTCGAAAGAAAACAAGAACAAAAAGAGAGAGAGAGAAAGAGGGAGAGAGAGAGAGAATGGGCGTGCCAGGGGCCTCCAGTCACTGCAAACGAACTCCAGATGCATGTGCCCCTTGTGCATCTGGCTTATGTGGGTCCCTGGGGAATTGAACCAGGGTCCTTTGGCTTCGCAGGCAAATGCCTTAACCACTAAGCCATCTCTCCAGCCCAAGACAATTTAAAAAAAATACTCCATTCATTTCATTCATTTACTTATTTGAGAAAGAGACAGAGAAAGAGAAAGAGAGGAGAGAGAGAGAGACAGAGAAAATGAGTATGTCAGAACTTCTAGCCACCTGCAAACAAACTCCAGATGCATGTGCCACCATGTGCATCTGGCTTGCATAGGACCTGGAGAATTGAACCTGGGTCCTCAGGCTTCGCAGGCTACTGCCTTAACTGCTAAACCATCTCTCCAGCCCCCATATTAAAAAAATTTTTTTTGAGGTTGGGTCTCACTCTAGCAAAGGCTGACCTGGAATTCACTATGTAGTCTCAGGGTGACCTCGAACTCATAGCGATCCTCCTACCTCTGCCTCCCCAGTGCTGGGATTAAAAGCATGAGCCACCATGCCCGGCTTAAAAAATTGTTTTTTGAAGCAGGGTCTTGCTCTAGCCCAGACTGACCTGGAACTCACTCTGTACTCCCACTCTGCCCTCAAGTTTATGGCAATCTTCCTACCTCAGCCTCCTGAGTGCTGGGATTAAAGGCATGTGACACCATCAGCAGCTTTATAAAAAAATTATTTATTTATTCGTTTGAAAGGAGAGAAAGAGTATGAGAGAGAGAGAGAGAGAGAGTGAGAGAGAGTGAGAGAGAGTGAATAGGCCTCCAGCCACTGCAAATGAACTCCAAACATATGTGCCACCTTGTGCATATGGCTTACATGGCTCCTGGGGAATCGAACCTGGGTCCTTTGGTTTTGCAGGCAAGCGCCTTAACCTCTAAGCCATCTCACCAGCCCATTTTTTTTTTTTTTTTGAAGTAGGGTCTCACTCTAGTCCAGGCTGACCTGGAATTCACTATGTAGTCTCAGGGTGGCCTTGAACTCACAGCAATCCTCCTACTGCTGCCTCCCAAGTGCTGGGATTAAAGGCGTGGACCTACCACGCCTGGCGTTTTATTTGTTTATTTATATGTATTGTGTTTATTTTTGAGAGAGAGAGGGAGAGGGAGAGAAAGAGAGAGAGAGTATGAGTGTGTTGGGGCCTCTAGCTACTGCAAATGAACTCCAGACGCATACGCCACCTGTGTATCTGGTTTACATGGGACTTGGAGGATCAAACCTGGGTCCTTAGGCTTCCCAGGCAAGCCCTTAACCTCTAAGCAGTCTCTCCACCTTTTTCTTTTTTTTTAATATTTTTATTTATTTGCAAGCAGAGAGAAACAGAGAGAGAGAGAGAAAGAGACACAGAGAGAATGGGCATACCAGAGCCTCTACCCACTGCAAACAAACCCCAGATGCACGCATCTGGCTTTATGTGGGTACTGGGAATCCAACTTAGTTCATTAGGCTTTGCAGGCAAGCGCCTTAACCACTGAGCTATTGCTCCAGCCCCACTTCTTCTTCTTTTTTTTAATGTGAGTGCTGGGGATCTGAACTCAGGTACTCATACTTGTATGGCAAATACTTTACCACTGAGCCATCTCCCCACTCTGGTGCTTACTTGACTGTCGAAGTAGTACAGAGACAACTGGAGGCCTCTGACTAGGGCTAGTCCCCACCATGGTCTGAGCGGTTTCCAGACTATGAGCCTGAGCTGGCAGGCGGCAGAGTTCCTCTTGGCTCCCTGTGGAAAGACATTGCAAATTCTCAAGTAACAGACCCTGGCTGAGGCCTCACTTAGGTAGGACCTGAAGGCAAGGAAGGGTGACTGGGCTACAGCTAGCTGTAAGGGTAAGGGCCACTTTTCTTGTCTGGAGTCTCCTCACTCAGCATGTGGCATTGTGGCATGACTGACAGTGGCAGATGATCCAGGTTGAGTCCATGCACACGTGAGGACTCTTCATTCTCTCCTCTTGCTTCTCTTCTCCTGTTCCAGCATTTTCCACTACCCACTAGCTCAGGAGGGCGCACAGCATGTGCCTGCTATTTTCCCCTCCTACCCACAGTCCTGGTCCAAGAGGCATTGGGGTAACTAGGTTTCCATTTTCTCCAAGTCCCCTCTTGCCTCATTTTTTTTTTTTTTTTTCTTTTTTGAGGTTGGGTCTCACTCTAGCCCAGGCTGACCTGGAATTCACTATGTACTCTCAGGGTGGCCTTGAACTCACAGTGATCCTCTTACCTCTGCCTCCCAAGCGCTGGGATTAAAGACGTGTGCCACCACGCCCAGCTTAATTTCTTTATTTGAGAGAGAGATGAGAACAGGCATGCCAGGGCCTCCTGCCACTGCAAATGAACTCAAGATGCATGTAACTTTCTGCATCTGGCTTTATGTGGGCACAAGGGAATTGAACCCAGGATTTCAGGCTTTACAAGCACAAGCAAGCCCCTTTAACTAATGAGAGCCATCTCTCTAGCACCAATGCCTAGTGTTTTTCTTTTTTTGTCCCCTTTGTTTTTTTGAGGTAGAGTCTCACTCTAGTCCAGGCTGATCTGGAATTCACTATGTGGTCTCAGGGTGGCCTCAAACTCAAAGCGATCCTTCTACCTCTGCCTCCCGAGTGCTGGGATTACAGGCGTGTGACACCACCCCTGGCTAATGCCCAGCTTTTAAAAAAATTTTTAATTTTTTTCATTTACTTATTTGAGAGCAACAGACAGAGAGAGAAAGAGGAAGAGAGAGAGAGAGAGAGAATGGGCATGCCAAGGCCTCCAGCCACTGCAAATGAACTCCAGATGCGTGCGCCCCCTTGTGCATCTGGCTAACATGGGTCCTGGGGAATCCAGCCTTGAACCGGGGTCCTTAGGCTTCACAGGCAAGTGCTTAACCGCTAAAGCCATCTCTCCAGCCCATTTTTAAAAAATTTTTAAATATTTTATTTTTATTTAATTGACAGAGAGGTGGAGGAGAGAGAGAGAGGGAGAGAATGGGTGCACTAGAGCCTACAGCTGCTGCAAACGAACTCCAGATACCTGCACCACCCTGTGCATCTGGCCTTATGTGGGTCCTGGGAATTGAACCTAGGTCCTTTGGCTTTGCAGGCAAGTGCCTTAACCACTAAGCAATCTCTCCAGCCCAATGCCCAGCTTTTTAAATGAGGATTCTGGGGATTGAATTCAGGTCCTCATGCTTGTGAGGCAAGCACTTTACTCACTGAGCCATCTCTCCAGGCCCCAGATGACATCTTCTTTGTTTTGATTGTTTTTTTGAGGTAAGGTCTCACTCCAGCCCAGGGTAAGCTGGAATTCACTATGTAGTTAGCCTCAGGCTGGCCTCAAACTCACAGCAATCCTCCTGCCTCAGCCTTTCTGGGATTAAAGGCACCATGCCCAGCCCCTGCTGAACGTTTAGCTTCTCTAACACCAGCCATTCCTCCCCTGGCAACTCTGTTTTCTCTGATGTCTGCCTTCCTCTTCTATCCTCTCTTCTTTAAAAAAAAAAAATTGTTCTTATTTATTTACTTGACAGAATGGGTGTGCCAGGGCCTCTAGCCACACAGGAGGCAGAGGTACGAGGATCTCTGTGAGTTCAAGGCTACCCTGAGACTACATAGTTAATTCCAGGTCAGCCTGGGCTAGAGTTAAGACCTTACCTCAAAAAAAAAAAAAAACGAGGCAGAGACAGAGAATGGGCACGTCAGGGCCTCCAGCTGCTGCAAAGGAACTCCAGACGCATGCGCCACCTTGTGCATCTGGCTTATGTGGGTCCTGGGGAGTTGAACATGGGTCCTTTGATTTTGCAAGCAAATGCCTTAACCACTAAGCCATCTCTCCAGCCCTACTCTGTATTCTTAGGATGGCCTCGAACTCACAGTGATCCTCCTACCTCAGCCTCCTGAGTGCTGGGATTCAAGGTGTGCACCACCACACCAGGCTTTTTTTTTTTTTTTTTGACACAGTATCACACTGAAATTGGAGTTCGCCCATTTGGCTAGACTAGCTAGCCAGCTAGCTCCAGGGAGCTCCTGTCTCTGCCTGACTAGCTCTGGGACTCAGCACACCCAGCTTTTGCACGGGTTCTGGGGATATGAACTTAGGTCCTCATGTTTACATGGTAAGCACTTGACCCACTGAACCATTTTTCCCAACCTCTCCCCATTGCATTTTTCAAAATTCATTTTTTAATAACAACGTCCATACTTATAGACAAGAAGCCATGGTAATTACCCTCCTCCACAATACCCTTAACAATCTCATTCCCCATTGTATCTCCTCCCCCTCTCAATGAGGCTCTCTTTTGTTTTGATGACATGGTCTTTTCCTCCTATTATGATGGTCTTGTGTAGGTAGTGTCAGGCACTGTGAGGTCATGGATATCCAGGCCATTTTGTGTCTGGGGGGAGCATGTTGTAAGGACTCCTACCCTTCCTTTGGCTCTTACATTCTTTCTGCCACCTCTTCTGCAATGGACCCTGAGCCTTGGAAGGTGTGATAAAGACGTGCATTTTTTTTTCTTTTAGTTTTTGTAGGTAGGGTTTCACTCTAGTCCAGACTGACCTGGAATTCAGTATGTAGTCTCAGGGTGGCCTTGAACTCTTGGTGATCCTCCTACCTCTGCCTCCCAAGTGCTGGGATTAAAGGTGTGCGCCACCACACCCTGCTCCCTATTGCATTTTTATGACCCAAGTCCACAACCACCTCAACCCCTTCAAAGTCCTTTATGGTAGGCCCCTTTTCTGGTCAGACATCTTACTAGACCCAGAGGCTCATTATCTGTCTCAGTTGTTCTATCGCTGTAACAGACGATTAAGGCTATCACTGGTTAAATACAACACCAAACCTGACCTCAGCTTTTCAGGATCACCTCCTCATATTACCCAGGAGATTGGGTCTATCTTAAAACCCTCCTGAAAGATAAAATGCCACTCAAAACTGTCTGGATCCAGCCTTATCCTTAAGTTCTGCTCACATGTCTAACTGCAGCTGAGCTGTAAGATCTGTCATCTTGGGTTCATCTGTCCAGCATTAAGGCTGTCCCACCCCCAGAAGTTTAGCCACAATGCTTTATCTCACCTTTCAGAGTCTTGTAATACATTTTTATAAACCCCTCATAGAATTCACTATGTAGTTTTAAGGTAGCCTCAAACTCCTGACAATCCTTCTACCTCTGCCTCCTAAATGCTGGGATTAAAAGCATGTGCCACCACATCAGGCTTTTAAAAAAAAATTTTTTTTTAAACTACATTGAGATTCCATCTCACTCCTGTCAGATTGGCTACCATCATGAAAACAAATGATCATAAATGCTGGCGGGGACGTGGAAAAAGAGGAATCCTTCTACACTGTTGGTGGGAATGCAATCTGGTCCAGCCATTGTGGAAATCAGTGTGGAGGTTCCTAAGACAGCTAAAAATTGATCTACCATATGACCCAGCTATAGCACTCCTAGACATATATCCTAAGGACTCACATCTTTTCCTTAGAAGTACATGCTCAACCATGTTTATTGCCGCTCAATTCATAATAGCTGGGAAATGGAACCAGCCTAGATGTCCCTCAACTGATGAGTGATTAATGAAGATGTGGTACATTTATACAATGGAGTTCTACTCAGCGGTAAAGAAAAATGAAATTATGAAGTTTGCAGGGAAAATGGATGGATCTGGAAAGGATTATACTAAGTGAGGTAACCCAGGCCCAGAAAGCCAAGCGCTGCATGTCCTCTCTCTTATGTGGATCCTAGCTATAGATGAATGGGGTTCTGTGTGAGAAGGAAAAACTCAGTAGCAGAGTCCAGTAAGCCAGAAAGGAGATAGAAAGGGAAGAGAAAGGAAGGGAGGGGGGTACTTAATAGGATAGTATTGTATATGTCTAAGTAGAAGAATAGATTAACGGGGGTGAAAAGGCCCAAAGTGAGGTCAGAGGAAGAGATTGAGTAAAGGAAGGGTGGAGGGAGAGCTAATCAAAATCTAAGAGGATATAAATAAATCATATGGAATCCTCCAGTTTTGGACAATGGAACACTCAGGTAGGCCGTTGCTAGAAAATTTTCAGTGCAAAAAAAAAAAAGAAAAGAAAAGAAAAGAAAATTTTCAGTGCCAGGGATGGGATACCTTCCAGTGAGTTCTTGGCCAGGGAGGTCCCTGATGCCCCCAAAACATTATAGACCATTGCTGAGGCCCTTGGTTTCCCACCAGGAATAGATGGTAAGACCATATTGCTGAAGACTCCACATACTTGGGCTGCAAGGACACTGAGAAATCCTGCTGGAACTGAGCTGATAACCTGCTCCATGTAGACCAGCTGACAGAAAGCTGGAAGAAGCCATTCTACATGTAGTTCAATGGGAGAAAGAGATACCACCAGTGAAGATACTCAACAGTGGACACTGCAAGCCTTATAATTGGCCAGCCAGGCCAAATGAGCCAATGGGTGCAATAGTGGCATGTCTGTCATGGTGGAAACCAACTGCCTTCTAATTGGACTGGAGGCCTGCTCCATGGGAGGGAATACATCCCTGATACTGAAAACTTAAAACAGGGGTAGTCACTGAGCCCTAGGGGTGTAACATCTGCTGATGCCTGGATAAATGTATAAACTATGCTTATCAAACTGCCCAGTAAGCACTTCTCTTAATGTTCATACCCTTATATTCATGCTATTTTCACTTTTGGTAGAGAATCTCTCTTTTCAGATGGCAGTGACCTTGGGATGACTCAGAAGGTATCATAGTGCTGGAAAGAAGTGACTGTCTGTTCCTCTATCTAACAGCCCTTGCCTGTTCTAGGGTTTCTTCTCACCCTAGCCTTTAATTATTGCTGTACCCTGGTTTTCCTAAAGTTATGCTGTGGTATCATTGACAATACAGGTTTCAAAATAAAAAATAAACAAAAACAAAAAAACTTAAGCCAGGTGTGGTGGAGCACACCTTTAAAGCCAGCACTGGGGTGGGCAGGGGATGCCTAGCAAGGTAGGAGGACCGCCATGAGTTCAAGGCCAGGCTAGGACTACATTTCCAGGTCAGCCTGGGCTACAGCGAGACCCTACCTGCCATACCTGACATGCCGGCCTTGTATTAAGCTCTGCTTTTTTTTTTTTTTTTTTTTTTTTTTTTGAGGCAGGGTCTCACTCTAGCCCAGGCTAACCTGGAATTCACTGTGTAGTCTCAGGGTGGCCACAAACTCAAGGCAATCCTCCTACCTCTGCCTCCTGAGTGCTGGGATCAAAGGCGTGCATAACCATGGCTGGCTGTGGTTTGTTTTTATGCTGCTCCTATTCCTCTGTCTTAAAGAATCCTCCCTTTCCTCAAAATAGCACCTGGTTTGCCTCTGTGGTATCTGAGACTCTCAACACAATTCCACCTTGAGACAATTATTTTCTCCAAATGACCATATAAAAGTAGAAAAAAAAAACCCTCAAAAATCAAGCCAGGCGTGGTGGCACACACCTTTAGTCCCAGCACTTGCGAGGCAGAGGTAGGAGGATAAAGGCCAGCTTGAGACTACATAGTGAATTCCAGGTCAGCCTGGGCTAGAGTGAGACCCTACCTCAAAAAAAAAAAATCAAAGTGCTGGGGTTGGAGAGATGGCTCGGCGTTTAAGGCGCTTGCCTGTAAAGCCTAAAGACCCATGTTTGATTCCCCAGTACCCAAGTAAAGCCAGGTGCACAAAGAGGTGCATGCATCTGGAGTTCATTTGCAGTGGCTAGAGGCTCTGATGCACCCATTCTCTCTCTCTCCTTGCAAATAAAAATGTTTAAAAAACAAGGGGGGGTTGGGCTGGAGAGATGGCTTAGCAGTTAAACACTTGCCTGTGAAGCCTAAAGACTGTGGTTCGAGGCTGGATTCCCCAGGACCCATGTTAGGCAGATGCACAAGGGGGTGCATGTGTCTGGAGTTCATTTGCAGTGGCTGGAAGCCCTGGCGTGCCCATTCTCTCTCTCTGCCTTTCTCTCTCTGTATGTTGCTCTCAAATAAATAAATAAAAATAAACAAAAAAAAGGGGGGTGGACAGGAATAGATGGTAAGACCCTGTTGCTGAAGACTCCACATACTTGGGCTGCAAGGCCACTGAGAAATCCTGCTGGAACTGAGCTGATAACCTGCTCCATGTAGACCAGCTGACAGAAAGCTGGAAGAAGCCATTCTGCATGCAGTTCAATGGAAGAAAGAGAAATCACCAGTGAAGATACGCAACAGTGGACACTGTAAGCCTTATATTTGACCAACCAGGTCAAGTGAGCCAATGGGTGCAATAGTGGCAAGTCTGTCATGGTGGAAACCAACTGCCTTCTAATTGGACTGGAGGCCTGCTCCATGGGAGGGAATACATCCCTGATACTGAAAACTTAAAACAGGGTTAGTCATGAGTCCTAGGGGTGTAACGTCTGCTGCTGTCTGGCTAAATGTATATACTATGCTTATCAAACTGCCCAGTAAGCACTTCTCTTAATGTTCATACCCTTATATTAATGCTACTCTCACTTTTGGTAGAGAATCTTCTCTTCAGATGGCTGTGACCTTGGGATGACTCAGAAGGTATCATGGAGCTGGAAAGAAGTGACAGGAGTGCTCAGTACTGAAATATCTCTATCACACCTTCCAAGGCTCAGGGTCTAATGCAGAAGAGGTGGCGGAAGGAATGTAAGAGCCAAAGGAAGGGTAGGACTCCTTACAAGGTGCTCCCCCCAGACACAAAATGGCCTGGATATCCATGACCTCACAGTGCCTAATACTACCTACACAAGACCATCATAAGAGGAGGAAAAGATCATGACATCAAAATAAGAGACGGATTGAGATGGGGAGAGGATATGATGGAGAATGAGTTTCAAAGGGGAAAGTGGGGGGAGGGAGGGTATTACCATGGGATATTTTTTATAATCATGGAAGTTGCTAATAAAAATTTGAAGAAAAAAAAGGAGGGGACTGTAGAGATGGCTTAGCATTTAAGCGCTTGCTTCTGAAGCCTAAGGACTGGTTCGAGGCTTGATTCCCCAGAACCCACGTTAGCCAGATGCACAAGGGGGCACACGCATCTGGAATTCATTTGCAGTGACTGGAAGCTCTGGCGCGCCCATTCTCTCTCTCTCTCTCTCTCTCTCTCTCTGCCTCTTTCTCTCTCTGTCTGTCACTTTCAAATAAAAAAATGTTAAAAAAAGAAAAACAAAACTGACCAGGCATGGTGGCTCACAGCTTTAATCCCAGTACTAGAGAAACAGAGGTAGGAAGATCACTGTCTGAGACAAGCCTGGTTCCAGGTTAGTCTGAGTTAGAGTTAAAAATACCCCATCTTAAAAAAAGAAAAGAAAACCAGGTTGGAGAGATGGCTCAGCGGTTAAAGGCACTTGATTGCAAAGACTTACATTCTGACTTTGATTCCCCAGTACCCATGCCAGACACACAAAGTGGTACATACATCTGGAGTTTGTTTACACAGGTAAGAGGCCCTGGCATATCCATACTCTCTATTTCAGTCTCAATATTAAATAAATATATGAAAAAATATTTATGAAAGAAAGAAAAAAAAGCCAAGGGCTGAAGAGATTGCTCAGCAGTTAAGGCATTTGCCTGCAAAGCCTAATGACTTGGGTTCGATTCCCCAATACCCACATAAAGCCAGATGCACAAAGTGGTGCATGTGCCTGGAGTTTGATTGCAGTAGCTACAAGCCCAGGCACATCTAGTCTCTCTCTCTGCTGGGTGTGGTGGCATATGCTTGTAATCCCATCATTTAGGAGGCTGAGGTAGGAGGATCACTGTGAACTTGAGACCAGCCAGAGACTACATAGCCTGGGCTAAAGCAAGACCCTACCTCTAAAGAAAGAAGGGAAAGAAGGAAGGAAGGAAGGGAAGGCCGTGGTGGTGCATGCCTTTAATCCCAGCACTTGGGAGGCAGAGGTAGGAGGATCGCCGTGAGTTCGAGGCCACCCTGAGACTACAGAGTGAATTCTAGGTCAGCCTGGGCTAGAGTGAGACCCTACCTTGGAAAACCAAAAAAAAAAAAAGTATGTTTGTAGAGGTGATTCGTCTCACCCACTTTCCCTAACAGCATCCTCAATCCCATGTACTGAGGAACTACAGAAGGTATGACTTCCTTGTGCCACAGAAAAAATAGGGTGCAAGCCAAAACTTCTTGCACTGCACCACCGTTTGTTGAAAATCTGATTTGAAGGCATCTCCCAGTTTGAACAAAAGAAATGTGTCTGGTTTTGTGCTGGAGAACCTTCATTACTAAGTATCCAAAAAAAAAAAAAAAGATACTTGGGATGGGATGCAGAGGTAGGATTGCTGTGAGTTTGAGGCCACTCTGAGAATAGAGTGAATTCCAGGTCCACCTGGGCTTGAGTAAGACCCTACCTCAATAAGCAAAAAATAAAAATTAAAAAAAAAAATTAAAAAGGAGAAGCTAATCTGAACTGTATGCAGTCAGAATGGAAGGATTTCTGTCTGGTAAAACAGCACCACCGGCTCGAAATCGTTCAATAGTGTATGTGACACGCCTGGATTGAGGCACTGAATTTGGAGGCAAGTTTCATGAAAACAGAGGAAAAGTCTTCTGCACAACTTGCAATGTGGTTCTGAACCATGTCTGCAACTCAGCCATGAGTGAACATCTAAAGCGAAGACATGGGCTGGGGAAATGAAGGCGTTTGCCTGTGAAGCCTAAGGACCATGGTTCAATTCCCCAGGACTCACGTAAGCCAGATGCACAACGGGACACATGCGTCTGGAGTTCGTTTCCAGTGGCTAGAGGCCCTGGCATGCCCATTCTCTCTTTCTCTCAATCTGCCAATCTCTCTCTCTCTCTCAGTTAAATAAATTAAAAAAATGCATTTTAATATATTTATTTACTTGAGTGAGTGAAAGAGGCAGAGAGAGAATACGCAAGCCAGGGCTTCCAGCCACTGCAAACGAACTCCAGACACACGTGCCACCTTGTGCTTCTGGCTTACGTGGGTGCTGGGGAATTGAACCGAGGTCCTTTGGCTTTGTAGGCTAGCGCCTTAACTGATAAGCCATCTCTCTAGCCCTAAAAATACATTTTAAAGTCAAGACGCATACTAAGAAGCCGGGAGTGGTAGTGCACACCTTTAATCCCAGCACTCGAGAGGCAGAGGTAGGAGGACTGCCATGAGTTCAAGGCCACCCTGAGACTACATAGTGAATTCTAGGGCAGCCTGGGCTAGAGTAAGACTCTACCTTAAAAAAAAAAAAAAAAAGACACATACTAAGAGAAAGGCAAATGCTGAGAGCAAACGAAAGAAGCAGAGTCCCTCACTGCACCCTCCAGTACTACACAGAGAAATTCAGTGTGATCCAAGAGTTTGTGAAATGTGCCTAGAAGCTAACTCCCCCTGAAGAAGGCTGGCCATCTAGCAGGTAGTGCTTTCTTGTCTCACCACATGGAGAATGGAGGCTCCCTAGCCAAGCCAGACCAGCGGAACTAGAACATTACCTGCCTGAGGACTATGACAATGACAACCAGTTCCTCAACTCACAAGACGCTTGGCAAGGTTATCACTGTTGTGATCAATATAAGTATTGTGGAATATTAAAGTACAAAAAAAAGAAAGAGAGGAGGCTGGAGAGATGGCTCAGCAGTTCAGGCACTTGCCTGCAAAGCCTAAGGACCCAGGTTTGATTCCCCTGTATATCCACCTAAACTAGATGCACAATATGGTACATGTGTCTAGAGTTTGTCTGCAGTGGCTAGAGGCCTTGGCAAGCCCATTCTCTCTCTCAAATAAATAATTTTTTTTAAAAAGTTAGCTGGGCATGGTGGCGCACGCCTTTAATCCCAGCACTCGGGAGGCAGAGGTAGGAGGATTGCCATGAGTTCAAGGCCACCCTGAGACTACACAGTGAATTCTATATTAGTCTGGGCTAGAGTGAAACCCTACCTTCAAAAACAAAAACAAAAAAATAGAAGCCTTGGCGTGGTGGCACATGCCTTATTCTCAGCACTCTGGGGGCAGAGGTAGGAGGATCCTATGAGTTTAAGGCCAGTGTGGGGCTACAGAGTGAGTTGCAGATCAGCTGGGGCTACAGTGAGACCCTGCCTCAAGAAAAAAAAAATGGTGGGGGGTAGCTGTAGAGATGGCTTATGGCTTAGTGGTTAAGGCACTTGCCTGTGAAATAAACCTAAGGACTCAGGTTTGATTCCTCAGGATTTACATAAGCCAGTCTGGAGTTTGTTTACAGTGGCTAGAGTCCCTGGTGCGCCCATTCTCTCTCTTGTCTAATAAATAAATATGACTAATAATAAAATAGTTTTAAAAAGTAGGACAGACAGAGGCAAAGAGATTAGTTTTTGTTTTTTAGAGTTTTTTTGAGGTAGGGTCTCACTCTAGCCGAGGCTGACCTGGAATTCACTATGTAGTCTCAGGGTGGCCTCAAACTCATGGTGACCTACCTACCTCTGCCTCCTGAGTGCTGGGATTAAAGGCGTGTGCCACCACGCCCAGCATGTTTTTTTTTTTTTTTTTTTTGAGAGAGAGAAGGAGAAAGAGGCAAATAGAGATAGTGGCCTCCAGCCACTGCGAATGAACTCCAGATGCATGTGCTTCCTTGTGCATCTGGCTTATGTGGGTCCTGGGGAGTTGAACTGGGGTCCTTTGTCTTTGCAGGCAAATGCCTTAACAGGTAAACCATCTCTCCAGGCCCAAGAGAGCTTAGTTTTAACTATAAGTATTAACATTAATACAAAAGGGGCCCTGTGGCTCATGTCTTTAATCCTAGCAGAGACAGAGGCAGGAGGACTGCCTTGGGCAGCCTGAGAAAACATAGTGAATTCCAGGTCAGCCTGAGCTAGAGCGAAACCCTACCTCAAAAAACAAACACAAAAAGAGATGCTTATGGACTGGAGAGATTGCTTAGTGGTTAAGTCACTTGCCTGCGAAGTCTAAGGACCCAGGTTTGATTCCCCAGAACCCATGTAAGCCAGATGCACATGGTAGTACATGTATCTGGAGTTTGTTTTCAGTGGCTGGAGGCAGTAGCCTGCCCATTCTCTATATCTCTCTAACAAATAAATAAATATTAATCTTAAAAAGTGCTTAGGGAAAGGTTAGTGCACATCCAAGTCTGGGTGTGCACTTCTCAAGACAGTCCCTCTTAAGTGGCTTAATAATAACTATATATATAATTTTGGTGGCTTCTGAAGTTACTGGACAAGGGGTTTCTAAGTTTTTTTTTTTTTCTCACTCTCTCTCTTTTGGGTAAATGAGATCATAGGGCAGTTTCTGACGTGCACTGCATAGAGTGACAGCTGATAAGGTGAAACCACAGGTCACAAGGCTTGCACAATAGCTAAGACATCTTTGTACTGAATTAAAGAACTTTATAGTCTTGTTTGTGAGATTTCTAGAAAAGTCCAAGTTTACAGCTGGCAAAGGAGTAAAGTTAAACTCAAAGGTTATATGTGTTCCAGCCTTAAGCATGGTTTACTGCTACTTTAGCATTATTTGAAATGTCTCTAGATAAGAGGAATATTGTCACATGCTGTCAATTGAGCTGGAATTCTACCTGCAGCCAAACTCTGTGGTAAGGGGCTACTTTTCCTTCCCATGTACCCTTAACTTTCCCTGTCTTCCTAGGGTTTTACCCTAGGCTAGGCTGACCTGAAATTCACTGTGTAGTCTCAGGATGGCCTTGAACTTATGTGATTCTCCTACCTCTGCCTCCCAAGTGCTGGGATTAAAGGCGTGCACCACCATGCCCGGCTCCCTCTGAGGGAGTTGTTTTTTTTTAAATACTTTTTTTTTGTTTATTTTTATTTATTTATTTGAGAGCAACAGAGAGAAAGAGGCAGATAGAGAGAAAGAGAGAGAATGGGCACACCAGGGCTACCAGCCACTGCAAACGAACTCCAGACTGCGTGCACCCCCTTGTGCATCTGGCTAACGTGGGTCCTGGGGAATGGAGCCTCAAACCGGGGTCCTTAGGCTTCACAGGCAAGCGCTTAACCGCAAGCCATCTCTCCACACCGGGATTGTTTTTTTTTTACTTTTAAAAATTTAATTAATTTATTTGCAAGCGGGGGTGGGGGGTGGGGAGAGGAGACAGAGAATGGGCGTGCCAGGGCCTGTAGCCAGTGCAAACAAACTCCAGATGTATGCGCCCCTTGTGCATTTGCCTTAAGTGGTTACTGGGGAATCAAACCTGGGTCCTTTGGCTTTGGAGGCAAACAGCTTAACTGCTAAGCCATCTCTCCAGCCCCCTCTAAGGGTATTTTTTAAAATTTATTTATTTATTTGACAGAGAGAGAGAGAGAGAGGGAGGGAGAGAATGAGTGCACCAGGACCTCTAGCCACTGCAAACAAACTCCAGATGGATGAGCCACCTTGTGCATCTGGTTTATATGGGTACTGGGGAATTGAACCTGCATCCAGGCAAGTGCCTTAACCACTAAACCATCTCTCCAGACCCCTTGTCCCCCCCCCCACCCCCGAGGTAGGGTCTTGCTCTAGGTCAGGCTGACCTGGAATTTACTATGTAGTCTCAGGGTGGCCTCAAATTCATGGCAATCTTCCTACCTCTGCCTCCCAAGTGCTGGGATTAAAAGGCATATGTCACCATGTCCAGCTCCTCTGGGGTTTTGATCCCTTAATCTTAAGGATTAATAATGGCTGAAGACATAGAGCTTGCCTATGCAGGTAGAGAAAATCTCAACTTGCCTGGTCTAAGGGGAAGGTCGAAAGCTTGGGGACTGGCAGATCATCATACTGTAAGAGGCTGCTATTACCAGGATTATAAACATACAGACAAGGTCCACAGCAAGGTGTTCTGCCAAATCCAGAGATTAGTACAACTGGCAAGACCTTTTTATCATGAGGTGCCTGAGAATCATGGTGTGAATTCCAGTCCTTGTGAGGCAGAGGCAAAAGGATCAATAGTTCAAGGTCACCCTTAGCTCCCCAGTGAGTTTATGGCCAGCCTGGACTACCTAAAATCCTCCCCTTTAGTTTTTTTGGTTCTTTTGGTTTATCGAAGTAGGTAGGGTCTTGCTCTAGCTCAGGCTGGCCTGGAATTTACTCTGTATTCTCAGGGTGGCCTCGAACTCATGGCAATCCTACCTCTGCCTCCCGAGTGCTAGGATTAGAGGTGTGGGCCACCATGCCCAGCTTCCTAAAACCCTTTCTAAAAAAAACAAAAACAAAAACAAACAAAAAAACCTCAGTGAGGCAGAATTGCTAAATTTGAGGTCAACCTGGTCTACATAGTGAGTTCCAGGTCAGCCTGAACTATACTGTGAATCCTTGTTTAAGAAGAAAAGGGGTCGGATGTGGTGGTGCACACCTTTAATCCCAGCACTCGGGAGGCAGAGGTAGGAGGATTGCCGTGAGTTCGAGGCCACCCTGAGACTCCATAGTGAATCCCAGGTCATCCTGGGCTAGAGTGAGAACCTACCTTAAAAAACAAACAAAAAAAAAAAAAAAAAAAAGAAAAAAGAAAGAAAAAGAAAAGGCTTGCCAGGTGTGGTGGCACATGCCCTTAATCCCAGCACTGGGGAGGCAGAAGCAGGATTATTCCAGGTCAGCCTTAGCTAGAGTGACCCTACCTCAAAAAAAAAAAAAAAGGAAAAGCCTGGATGTAGCTCAATGGTAATTTACCTGGTATGTGTGAGGCCCTGGGTTTAATCCTCAACACCACTCACACAAAATAACAAAAACAGGAGGCAGAGGTGGGAGAATCACCATGAGTTCGAGGCCACTCTGAGACTACATAGTGAATTCCATCCAGGTCAGCCTGAGCTAGAGTGAAACCCTACCTCGAAAGCCCTCCCCTCCAAAAAAGAAAACAATGTATTTGGAGAGAACATACATCTATACTTGGTTTTTTTTTTTTTGGTTTTTCAAGGTAGGGTCTCACTCTAGCCCAGGCTGACCTGGAATTCACTATGTAGTCTCAGGGTAGCCTCAAACTCACGGCAATCCTACCTCTGCCTCCCGAGTGCTGGGATTAAAGGCATGCGCCACCACGCCTGGCACTGTACTTGTTTCTTGTCATTATTCCTTAAACAGTACAGTCTAACTACTATCTATAAACATTTATTATTATTATTATTTTGTTTTCTCGAGGTAGAGTCTCACTAGCTCAGGCTGACCTGGAATTCACTATGTAGTCTTAGGTAGCCTTGAACTCTCTGCAATCCTCCTACCTCTGCCTCCCAAGTGCTGGGATTAAAAGCATGCACCACTACGCCCTGCTTATAAACATTTATTTGCATTGTACTGGGTATGCTATCAACCAGCGATGGAAGAACATGGGTAGATTTTATGCAAATACTGCCTCATTTTGTAGAAGAGCACTGGAGGGACTCGTCGGGGGGGGGGGGGGGGAGGAAGCAAAACAAAAACAAGAAACTGACCAGGTGTTGTGGTGCTTGCCTTTAATCCCAGCACTTGGGAGGCAGTGGAAGGAGGTCCACTGTGAGTTCCAGGCCAGCCTAAGACTACTTGGTGAATTCCAGGTCATCCTGGGCTAGAGTTAGACCCTACCTGATAAAAACAAAACAAGCTGGGCATGGTTGTGGGTATAGTGGTGCATGCCTTTAATCCCAGCACGCAGGAGGCAGAGGTAGGAGGATTGCCCTGAGTTCTAGGCCACCCTGAGACTACATAGTGAATTCTAGGTCAGCCTGAGCTAGTGAGACTACCTTGAAAAACCAACCAAACAAACAAAACAAAAAAAGAAAACAACCCTAAAAAAACTAAAAGAAACAATGTACAAAGTAATGACCCCATAGAGGCCACCCTGAGACTAGACTGAATTCTAGGTCAGCCTGGGCTAGCGCAAGACCCTACTTCGAAAAACCAAAAGAAAAAAAAAATGCTGGCCATTCTGTTCATAACGTAATATTCCGGTGGAGTGGTTTATATTGTCAACTTGACATGACCTGTGAGGGAGTGTGTAGATTAGGTTAGCTTCTGTGCTTTTCTATGGATTATGAGTTATTTATTTGCAAGCAGAGGCAGAGAGAATGAATGAATACGGGAGTACCAGGGCCTCCTGCCACTGCAAAGGAACTCCAGATGCATGTACCATCTTTTTTGTTTGTTTGTTTGTTTGAGATAGAGTTTTGCTCTAGCCCAGGCTGACCTGGAATTCACTATGTAGTTTCATAATGCTCTTGAACTTGTAGCAATCCTCCTACCTCTGCCTCCCAAGTGCAGAAATGCCTGGCTTGCATATACCATTTTGTGCATCTGGCTTTACTTGGGTCCTGGGGATTTGAACCCAGACCGCCAGGCTTTGTAAAACAAGTGCCTTGGGATGGAGAGATGGCTTAGCAGTTAAGCACTTGCCTGTGAAGCCTAAGGACCCCGGTTCGAGGCTCAACTCCCCAGGACCCACGTTAGCCAGATGCACAAGGGGGCGCACGCATCTGGAGTTTGTTTGCAGTGGCTGGAGGCCCTGGCGCGCCCATTCTCTCTTCCTCTCTCTATCTGCCTCTTTCTCTCTCTGTCTGTCGCTCTCAAATAAATAAATAAAAATAACAAAAAAAACAAAAAACAAAAAAACAAGTGCCTTTCTTGCCTGAGCTATCTCTCCAGCTCCCTGAAGCGTTAGCCACCTTAACTGTGTGTGGCACATTCCACGGTCTGAGGGCTGGTTGAGCACCAGCATTCATAGCTCTGCTACCTGTGCTGCAACATGAGGACTGCACCTGCCACGCTTTCCCCGGCCTGAGTGAACTCTACCATCTGAAACAGTAAGCAGAAATAAACTTTTTTCTTCCCTGAACTGCTTCTGGCTGAGAATTTTGTCCTAGCAACAAGAAAGTAACAGATATACCTGCCATGTTAGGTGCAGCTCCATCTCCATGGCAAAGTAGGATACAAGCCACACATGCCCTGACTCCAGGTATTGGGTCTGAAACCTGCTGTCACTGTGAAGCAGGACCCATCCTGTCAGTAGCTAATGTCCCAGGAAATGATGCCACTGGAATCTTCCAGAATCATACTAAAATGATCTCTGACTCTGGGACAGATCATCAGGCATGCTCGAACAGACCCAGGATCCCACAACCATACATGACCTCTGGGTGACCTGAGAAAAACCTGTAGAGACCTGCCTGCCACAGCTGAAACCGTGGAGCCTTAGGGGTCCCGCAGAATTACAGTGGGATACTACTTATCAGAACTACCTTGTGCCACAGTCATAGAGCCACAGGGTGAAGAATGTAAGGACAACCTTTACAGATGAGATGTCTGGGGGTGGGGGTTGTCTGTTGTTAGCCATGTCTTTTGTCCAAGGTCACAGATAGGGACACTGAAGCTCAGCGCCAGATCTGGATTTGGGGGAGCCTGCCCTGTTCACTTCTGGTTTGTACTGCATCAAAAGCCTAGAGGTGGAGTCAGCCAAGTGAGCCTGTAGGAACTCCATACAACCCTTTCCTCAACACATTTGTGGAACATCAGCAATGTCTAACTACTTTGTGCAATAGGCAGGTCTCAGCTTTCAGTGAGTATGAAACCAACAGGGAAAGGTAACCTGGGGGCTGAGGAAATGGCCCAGCGGTTAAGGCACTTGCCTGCAAAGCCTAACGATATGGGTTCAATTCCCTAGTATCCACGAAAAGTCAAATGCAAAGTGGCCCATGCATCTGGAGTTTGTTTGCAGTGGCTAGTGGCCCTGGTACACCCATTGTTTCTCTATGCGTGCAAATAAGCAAATCATTAAAAATTAAGAGCTAGCAGTTAAGAGCTTGCCTGTGAAGCCTAAGGACCCTGGTTCAAGGCTTGATTCCCCAGGACCCACTTTAGCCAGATGAACAAGGGGGCGCACACATCTGGAGTTTGTTTGCAGTGGCTGGAGGCCCTGGTGCACCCATTCTCTCTCCCTCCTTTTATCTGCCTCTTTCTCTCTCAAATAAATAAATACTGTCACTCTCAAATAAATAAAAATAACAACAAAAAAAATTAAGAGCTGGAGCCAGGTGTGGTGGCATACCCCTTTAATCCCAGCACTTGGGAGGCAGAAGTAGAATTGTTTTGAGTTCGAGGCCACCCTGAGACTACATAGTGAATTCCAGGTCAGCCTGATCTACAGGGAGACCCTACCACCAAAAACAAAAATTAAAAAAAAAAAAAAAAGAGCTGGGCGTGGTACTTTAATCCCAGCATTTGGGAGGCAGAGGTAGGAGGCCACCAGACTACATAGAGAAGTCGAGGTCAGCCTGAGGTAGAGTAAGACTCTACCTCGAAAAACAAAACAAAAAATCCAGGTCTGCCTGAGCTAGAGTGAGAAACCAACCTAGAAAATCTAAAAAACCACAAGATGAAGAACAGGAGCAAAGGGTAGAGGGACCTGCTGAGCTGTGATTACTCAGGGAGCTATCTTGTCCTTTAGTTGTGTAAGGACCCATGACCATTATCCCTGCTCCCGAAGTAACCCAGCTGCTTAACGGGAGGGGGGAGGGGGCTTTCTCTTGGGTCTGTGACACTAGCCCCCACCAGGCCCTTTAGTATCAGAAGACCAGATAGCCTGTTATGATGGGGTACCAAGGAGACGCCCCAACCACGGGGAGGAAACAAGGGAACAGGGCTGTTGTAAACATGGGACTCCACCCGGAACGGAAACACCTGTGGCTGGAGGGGCCACACCTCCACAAAGCCTCACCCCTCCTCTGGGGTCACTGTGTAGGGTATTTTCTCCTGGGTCTGTGCATCTCACCCTTTAAGCAGGCTCCCAGCTCAGGCCCTCCTCTGACCCGTCCCAGCCCCTTCCTGCCACCCCATTTGATGTAGGCCCACTTCCTGACAGGAACCCCCGCCCTTGCAGGCCTGGGTAAAAGGCAGAGCAGTCCTCTGGGTGTGCATCCCTTGAGGGAGCTCTGGAGGAAGCAACAGATTCCTCTCCTCATGGCCCGGTCTCCCAACCCTTGTACCAGTGCTGTGCTTCAGACCCTGGTACAGGCCTGGGGGACAGGGACCTGGGGACCCCAGCACCAGCTGCGTGAACGTTCCAGGACAGCTGCTGTGGTTTCACACTTCAGATGGGCCTTCCCACCAGGTTGGAACGTGCTTCCCTCCCACCTGTGCTTTCTTTCCGCAGTTCTGCCTCTTTTATCCCCAGAGCTGACACCCTAGGGTGCTCTTCCTTCTCAACCCTATCGCCCCCTTTTCTGTAGCTCCCAAACCCTCCCAACTGCAGCTGCTGCTTTCTACCAGAACCCCACCACACCACCTGCCCTGGCAGCTGGTGCATTAGCTTCCAAAACCCTAGACTTTCAGCTATTTCCTGGAATTCCAGCTGAAGCCTTGCTCACTCCAGGTTTTCTTCATTGTCAATGGGCAAGATGCCCCCATCAGGAGCTCACAGGACCCTGTTTGCTCCTGAGCTATGGGGAGATAGGACAACCAAGGGAAGCTGACTCTCAGCTCAGAGCCAGCCAGGCAGGAATGTCTCTGCCCATGGGCTCAGCGGGCTGCAGAAAGCTAGACTAGAGCCCAATCAGTGTAGTGGAGCTCTATTCACCCTCACTTCCTCCCCAAACCTAGGAGGGGGGCATATCAAGTAGTTGCCCACATATGCTTACATGCTATGTGACAAGAACAAAAAAGGAGCCCCAGGTAGATCTTCCCACCCCATTACTTGAAGACCCTGCCTCCCATGCCAGTCCTGGCAATACCCCTCTTCTGAGTGTAAAGAGACCCACAAGCCTGGGCTGTGAATGGGAAAATAGTTTTATTTTGTTTGGGGAGTCAGCCAGTGTTCAGCCTCAGAACTTCTGGAACTGCTTCTTGGTGCCAGCTGCCTTGGTGACTTTGAGCACATTGAAACGCACAGTCTTGCTCAGGGGCCGGCACTCGCCCACTGTGACGATGTCACCAATCTGCACATCCCTGTGGGAAGGAGGGTGTCCTCAGGTACAGTAGGCCCAGCAGGCCTCCAGAGAAGACCTTCACTTTCAGCGCCACACTAAGTGTACCCTGTCTTGGCTCCACCCAGCCCAAAAGGCCCATCTACCTCTAGTTACCTCTAGGAACTGAACATAAATTATAGCTTCCATCTCCCAGACCCCTAGCGTAGGCTACACCTCCCCCAAGGAGAACCAGCCTCTGCAACCAGTGCCCCATCCCACCTCATTCTGCTTCCTGTTTAAGTCCTCTCCCCTGCTCATGGTTCTGAGAAAGGTGACAGGGATTCTAGGACTTGCAGCCAGCAGCTCCAGTGCTCACCTGAAGCAAGGGGACAGGTGCACAGACATGTTCTTGTGGCGCTTCTCGAACCGGTTGTACTTGCGGATGTAATGGAGATAGTCCCGGCGGATGACAATGGTCCTCTGCATCTTCATCTTGGTGACCACACCTGGGGGAGGGGGCAGACAGACCATGGATGAGTCGAGTCTCATGAGTGAAGAAGCCAATGATAGCTTGGAGCATGCTGGTAGTTAAAATCGGCTAAATAGGACCCCCAAGGAGCCCTGCTTCTGGCATCAGCTTTAACAAGTGGCTGTTTCGGCAGTGCCTGTGGTAGACATCCGAAGACCATCGTGAAAACAGACATCATCTGCCAGTGACCCTGAAGGCTAGGAAGTCTAGGTACCCCAGAAACCCTCACTCACCAGACAGGATTCGCCCTCGAATGGAGACATTACCGGTGAAGGGGCATTTCTTGTCTATGTAGGTGCCTTCGATGGCCTGAAGATAAAAGTAAGCTTTAGGGCTGGAGAAATGGCTCAGCGGTTAAGGCACTTGCCTGCAAAGTCAAAGGACCACAGTTTGATTCACCAGGACCCATGTAAGCCAGATGCACAAGGGAGCGCATGCACCTGGAGTTCATTTTCAGTGGCTGGAGGCCCTGGCGCAAGCATTCTCTCATTATTTCTATCTCTATCTGCCTCTCTCTCAAATAAAGAAATAAAAATATTTAAAAAGAGAGTAAGCTTTAAAGCCAGGTGCGGTGGCACAGGCCTTTCATCCCACCACTCGGGAGGCAGAGGTAAGAGGATAGCTATGAGTTCAAGACCACCCCGAGCCTACAGTCAATTCCAGGTCAGCATAGGCTAGAGTGAAACCCTACCTCGAAAAAAAAAAAAAAAAATTATATATAAAATTAATCTTTAAGCTTAGTGGCATAAGCCTTTTAATCCCAGTACTCAGGAGGAAGAGGTAGGAGGACTGCTGTGATTTCAAACCAGCCTGGGACTAGAGATCCAGGTCAGCCTGGGTTAGTTAGACTCTACCTAGCACTACCCCCCCACTCCCAACAAAACAAACCAAACAAACAAAAAAGAAGTGAGCTTTAGGGTTGGAGAGATGGCTCAGAGGTTAAGGCACTTGCCTGTGAAGCCTAAGGGCCTGGGCTCAATTCCCCAGTACCCATGCAAGCCAGGTGCACAATGTGCTGCATGCAGCTGCAGTTCATTTGCAGTGGCTGGAGGCCCTGGCACATCCATTCTCTTATCTGCCTTTCTCTCTCAAATAAATAATTTTTTTTTTAAAGCGAGCTTTAGGTAAGTCTTTCTCGAACCGAGGCATGGGTGGGGGTGCTCCCAGGAACCTCAGAGGCAGCCACTCAGATGTGGGCAGGCAAACTGGTCCCCCAACACATACAGGATCACAGGACAGTAATTCTCAGAGCCCCTCCCCCAACCTCTTTGGGCGTCTTGAAGCCTAGACCGATGTTCTTGTAGTAACGGGGGAGCTTCTCCTTCCCAGTTTCTCCCAGCAGCACTCTCTTCTTGTTTTGGAAGATGGTAGGCTGCTTTTGGTAAGCTCGCTCGGTCTGCAAGATGGAGAGGAAGTTGGTGAATTTGCAAGCAACTGTGGAGCATTTAGCCCCCAAGAAAAGTGCTCCAGAATGACACAAATACATGTACAAACCACTCTAAACCCAAAGTGATTACAGTTTATATGCCCTAGAGGGAGTATCTCCCACGGCCAAACTTCTAACACTTCTTGTGCCTTCAGCCAAGGTTATTCTCCCAAAGCCCTAGTCATCGACATGAGGGTTCAAATCAAACGTAAGCAGAGTCTGGGAGGAAAGGCCTGTCGTGCCAGCTACTTGAGAAGGCTAAGGCAGGGCATGGCATGCTCGAGGCAAGACTGGGCTACATCCACAGACCCTGTGTCAAAGTAAAGCATACACAAGTGTTGGGGGTGCAGCTTAGCAGTGGAGCGCTTGCCTGACCTGCATAAGGCACTGGCTTCAATCTTCAGCATTCAAAAAGAAGGGAACTAGAGAGATGGCTTAGCCACTAAAGACGCTTGCTTGCAAAGACAGTCCACCAGTTAGACTGCTCAGCACCCACATAAAGCCAAACCCCAAAATTAGCGCAAACATATGGCTTTCTTTTACAGTCCCAAGAGAACCTGGCTACCTCACCCCCCCACCCCCGGCAGACGTGTGCTGGTAAAACACGGGCCAGGCGTGGTGGCGGATGCCTCTTTAATCCCAGCACGTGAGTTCGAGTCCACCCTCGGTTGTAGTGATTCTATCTTGGAAAAACACACAAACACAATTAAGGCCGGAAAGCTTTAATTTCAGAATTTGGAAGCTGGGATAAGAGGATCGTCATGAGTTCAAAATCAGTCTGAGCTAGAATTACAGGTTCATCTGAGGAAGAAACTGTGCCTCAAAAAAAAGTCAGAAATTAAAATTATTAAACGACGGCTTGGCCCTTAAACCTCAGGTACCACAGGATTACACCACGAGGCTGTGAAGCCAGAGCCTTAATAAATGTATAGACCTCAAGAACCTAGATTAAGGGACACGTACGCTCTAGTTAAGCACCAAATTATCAGAGAAAGCCGAAATAAAGCCCAAAGTGGGGCGCACGGCCCGCCTACTCCGCGCCAGTTCAAAGCGCCCACCTGAATGTCCGCCATCTTCCCGGCAGGCTGAGGAAAAGAGAGCAGCGACCGCGTCCGGGTTTCCTTAACAGCTGCGCGAGGAGAAGAGCGGAAATGATGTAAGGAGGCGGGTTAGCGCCGATCAGCTTGGTACTTCCGGCGCAATACAGACGACGGACAGACCGCCCTCGAGCAGCGATTCGGAGAAAGTCCGTACACTGGCGATACTGGTGAAAGACGTATGTGGAAGTAGAGCATCTGATCTCGCGAGAATCTCTGGCGTGGTTTATGTTATCGCGAGAGTTGTTACGTTTTTTGTGGGTCGTACATTCTCGCGGGATTTGAATACCGCCGGTTGTGTTCCTGAGCGCTGGAACGGGAAGCGGTGGCAGCCATGTTTCTGCCGGGCACGTGCCATCTTGTGGCTCATCTAAGGGTGCTAGCTGCTCAGGCACTGACTTAAAGCGGCATCCTGTGCTCCTCGGGATTCTGCTGCTGCCATTCGATCTACAACAGCGCTAATATAACTTTCCGAGACGATATAACTGTTCTACTCCTGCGCTGCTACAAGGTTACCATTGCCATTTGAAATGTGGCTTTTGCGACTAAGAACCAGAATTTGTAGCTGTATTTCACTGTTACTTAATTTTATTATTATTGTTTTTTGAGGTAGGGTCTCACTGTAGTCCAGGCTGACCTGGAATTCACTATGTAGTCTTAGGGTGGCCTCGAACTCACGGCGATCCTCCTACCTCTGCCTCCGGAGTGCTGGAATTAAAGACGTGCGCCACCACGCCCGGCTCTGTTACTTAATTTTAAATAGACACACGTGGCTAATAGTCTCTGTTGAATGGCACAAGTCTATAACGAATAGTTAATATATTAATGCTTCCCAGGCTAGCCTCAAAGCCCCTGCTTAACCCCGTGTAACTGGAACTAGGTTTTTTTTTTTTTTTTTTTTTTTAGATTTTCCTAAGTCTCTTCTTGGTAGGGTTTCACTCTAGCTCAGGGTGATCTGGAATTCACTATGTATTTCCAGGGTGGCCTTGAACTCTCAGCAATCCTACCGCCTACCTCCCCAGTGCTGGGATTAAAGGTATGTGCCGCCACCCCTGGCAAATACTTTAAAAAATATCAGTTCTTCAGTCACTATTCTTATGTTCATTAGCCACATGTAATTAACAGTATCTCAAACACTACAGGGACAGAACACTTTTTTAAAAATAAACTTTTTTGACAACTTCCATAATCATAGACAATAAACCATAATCCCTTCCCCTCCCCCTTCATAAATCCACTCTCCATCATATCCCCTCCCTCTCTCAACTAGTCTCTTATTTTGATATCATCTTTTCCTCCTATTATGAGGGTCCTGTGTAGGTAGTGCCAGGCGTTGCAAGATCATGGGTATTCAGGCCATTTTGTGCCTGAAGACTGCATTGTAAGCAGTCCTACCCTTCCTTTGGTTCTTACATTCTTTCCACTACCTCTTCCACAAAGCAATTTTTTAATAAACGTATTTTCTAAATTTATTTGGAAGCAAGCAGAGAGAAGAGAGATAGAGAACGGGCACGCCACGGTCTCCAGCCACTGTTATTGAACTCTAGTGTATGTGTCACTTTGTGCATCTGGCTTTATGTGGGCAATACTGGGGATTGAACCTGGGTAGTTAAGCTTTGCAGGCAAATACCTTAACCACTGAACCATCTCTCCAGCCTGAAGCAGAACATTTCCATGAACATGGACAGCGCTAGTTTAGTTCAGAGAGGCTGTGATTTCTTCGTAGTGCTGTTTTAGGTTTTTTCTTTTTTTTTTTTTTAGGTTTCACTCTTGTTCAGGCTGTCCTGAAATTCATTATGAAGCCTCAGGGTGGCCTGGAACTCTAGGTGATCCTCCTACCTCTGCCTACCAAGTGCTGGGATTAAAGGCGTGCACCACCACACCCAACCTTAGTGCTGTTTTAAATTATAGTAGCTGAACTGGGGTTAGTGAGTCAGACCTGTAATCCCAGCTCTTGGACACAAGAAGCAGAATGGGTCATTGAAGTTTCACGCAGTTTAGACCACATAGCAAGTTCCAGAACAGTCAAAGGTACATAAGACCTCAGTTAAGATGCTTTACCTGTGAAGCATAAGGACCCAGGTTCAGTTCTCCAGGTCCCATGTAAACGAGATGCACATAGTGCCACATGCATCTGGAGTTCATTTGTGGTGGTTAGAGGCTATGGCATGCCCATACATTCTTTTCCCCCACCCCTGTCTCTAATAAAATTTTTAAAAAGACCTTATTACAAAAGACAGATAAAATAAATTTAGGGAGCCAGGCATGGTAGTGCACGCTTTTGATCCCAGTACTTTGGAGGCAGAGGTAGGAAGATCACTGTGAGTTCAAGGCCAGCCTGAGACTACATAGTGAATTCCAGGTAAGACTACCTTGAAGAACCAAAAAAAAAAAAAAAAAAAAAAGGGGGAAAGTTGTCACATGAAAGTTATACCTTAAATATACCTTAAAATCGTTCTCACACTAGGTTTACTGTTATCTATAAAACATAAACCATACATGTGGATAAACTAAGCCATGTAGAGTGGTACAGGCCTGCAAGACCAGCTGAGGTAGGATCATGAGTGCAGGGGCCAGCCTGAGTGATGTGGGGGGATCCAGTCTCAACGTAGCTGTTAAGAAAGACACCTGAGGGCTGGAGAGATGGCTTAGCGGTTAAGCGCTTGCCTGTGAAGCCTAAGGACCCAGGTTTGAGCTCCATTCCCCAGGACCCATGTTAGCCAGATGCACAAGGGGGTGCACACGTCTGGAGTCCGTTTGCAGTGGCTGGAGGCCCTGGTGTGCCCATTCTCTCTCCCTCTCTCTCTGCCTCTTCGTCACCTTCAAATAAACATAAAACAAACTTTAAAAAAAAAAAAAAAGACACCTGAGAGGCCTCAGGCTAATCAAAATCTAAGAGGATATAAATACATCATATGGAAACCTAAAAAAAAGAAAGAAAAACACCTGAAGGGCTTGGGATATAGCTCAAGAGTTAAAAGTGCTTGCTTGTAAAGCCTGATAACCTGGGTTTGACTTCCCAGTACTCACATAAAGCCAGAGGC